>JBBBDQ010000141.1:382500-440000 GCA_037127315.1 Ascarosepion bandense | reverse complement strand
AAAATCGAAAATTATGGAACATTTTTACATTCCTTATCTCCAGCAACAAGGAAATATCTAAGAATACTGGAAAAAGTAAATAAAAATTTATTAAAATCTTTCTTGGCGGTCGTTTTAAAGAATCCTGTCTAAATGAAAGATTCCCCCCCCCCCACACACACATATATATATTTGTGTATTTAGGTAGTAAATTTTCTTTAGACATGTGAGATTAAATAAATTGCAAACATTGTGTCTGCTTATTTTTAATAAAACCCTTTAATACTCCCGGAAAATCATTCGCGTATTATAATTGAAAGATATCAGAAATGAGCTGTGATGTTGACATGCTATTATCATTCATTTCTCAATGTTCCCAAGTATTTTCAATCTTCTTCCGAGATCATTTTTCAGGGGTGTGGGTTATGGTAACAAAAAATAACCGCAAAAGTTTTATTGCTAAAAATTACTGTAATTTTTTTCCCGCTTCAAATATAACGGTCGACAAATCGCTTAGCGTTCATTAGAACGTGAAAATCACCCAAAATGCTAGTTTTGTATATGTTGTAATGTCATGTTCATGCACGTGTTAAAGTATGAAAAAACTGTTCTTTTTACAAACATTTTAGAACATTACTACAGTATTCATAGCTGATTCTATTAATTGACGGTTCAAGTTTTTTAACGAATATTGCCTCGAGAACTTTATTAAAAATAAGCAGACAATGTTTGCAATTTATTTCATCTGGCATATTTATATATAGTCATCAGCAGACAGATCTGTTTCGCTGTATCACAGCTCATCATCATTGAAACCCGACCGAATTGGCGTCCGTCGGCGATTCTACTTCTGGGCTATGGGCGCTCGGTATAAGAAGGCATATATTTTAGCGTCTATATTATCCTTATACACGCCCAATAGCCAAAGTGCTCTAATTCATTACAGAATGAGCGATGCGTATATATACCTTTATCTTTCCCCTTCTGTTTCTTAGAGCCAGACAAGGCTAAATTTTCACTTACAACTCTTAACTCAGTTTAAAAGTAAGGTTTTCCAAAAATCTAAAAATAGACATTGATTTCTGTCTACTTTTTTATTAATCCTATCCCTATAATTTTTCTGTGGGATATTTTTTTGAACTTCCGCCGGTAAAATATCTTGGTTTATTTTGAAATAAAGAAGTTACTGATGATGCGTGAAATTGCTCTCAGAGATTTCATGTAGAAATGGCCATACAACTGATTTGAACATAGAAATTTATTTTATTTTATAAGTGGCTCTGTAATTTAAATATTAATTACATTGAGCCCTCCACTTTGATCAGTTTTAATATTAATGTAATTAATATTAATTAGGATCGGTTCTTTGGGATTTAACTTCTTGCTTTTCCTTTTGGATTAAAGTTTTATATTTAACAAAAAATATATATGTATATACATGTAGTGATTTTTTTTCACTTTTCTATTACTACAATGTTATATTGAATTTGTGCCAAGCGTTGAGCACATCGACGTGGGGTAACAATTATCAAGCTTGTATCACTAGATCAATTACGACTAAACAGTGAGTTTGATTCTCACCGGGTGTCCCATACTTTCGGTCAAGTGTTACATTTGAGCTGCACTAAGAAAATCATTAGGGTTCTTTGACGTGGTGAAATGATTAGCAGGCTTACTACTGAACAATGAGTTTGATACTCACCGAGTGTCCCATACTTTCGGTCAAGTGTTACATTTAAGCTGAACAGTGAGTTAGTTTCCCCCTTTCAACCTTATAGCTACGCCTACAAAATAACTCTTGAGCGAGTGCTCTACATCTTAGGCCTTGTGCCACTTCTGATCTACGCCTAGAAAATCATTCGGGCTCTTCGGCTTTGTGTTATGGTAGATGAATTACGACGGAACAATGAGTTCGATCCCTACTGGGTGCTCGATATTTTCGGAGTTGTGTCATATCTAAGTTAACTACCACTTAAACTTACGTAGCGTTGTTACATGACCTTTATTTCCGGTTGTAGACATTTCCGGTTGTAGACATTTCCAGCGTGAGAATTTTGCATTTCAAAACGTAGAGTAAACATTGCGCGCAATGTACAAAAGACAAGAATTTTTTTCCCTCTTTTCATTCATTTTTTCTTTTTCTTTTTATGTCTCTCACTTATTTATTATTTTCTAGACACCGGAAATAGGTTTCTTACCTGGCATCTCTTTTCGTCGACTCTGCAAAAAAGGGAATGATAAAATTTAGTGAAAAGGTCAGATTTTCAAGTCGTTGTAAAGCAATAGCCTCTACCCTTACCTAAAAAAATAAACGCTTTTGGCTTCAAAACGTGCTGAACATATATTCTTTATGTTCAATTGCAGGTTTCCATGGCCAGTGCATGACATACAGTATATGGTAATTTTCTAAGCGCAACTTAGGTGTGGCACAAGGACGAAAGTATGACTGACTGGACAGAAGATTATCTCGCAGTAGGTTGCCATTGCTTTCTGCAGTAAACTGGTTGCCAGCCAAGGCTTTAGAACCCAATCTGTCCTATTATTTTACTCATAGCTACTTTTGGCCTTGTGATAAGTCTTAGCTACGCTTAGAAAATCACCTTCCTACAGGTTTGGGAGGAGGTGGGCGAAGGGCTAACAACCCTGTCCCATAAAAAACAGTTTGTTACGGAAACAGCAAAAACGCTGCCCTACACACCATTAGGTGTAAGGTTTTTTTGTTTTGTTTTTTTAGATGGAGAAAAGATGTATTATATTATTAAGTAGTAATCAGTGGGGGATCAGTTTATAACTTCATAACAATTGAAAACCGATCCCTCACTTTTTATGCCAAGTAGAAGCCTCAATCATGTTTCCAACTATTATATTCAGTCAGTCAGTTAAGTGCCATACGTGATACAGGCTTTGGGCGATCATGTCTCGAAAGAGACATGACTAACTGGACAGAAGATTATTCCGCAGTAGGTTGCCATTGCTTTCTGCGGTAGACTAGTTGCCAATCTGTCCTATTATTTGACTCATAACTGGAGGGAAGGGAGGGATTAATACCTTTCCGAAGTGAATGTAAGGACTTCAAATGGAATTCGAACTCGGCTCCCCAATTTGCTTTTCCGAGCCGATATCCACTGCACCACAACGCACATCCTATTAAAAATTGTCATGTATGGGAATCGAACTTATGCACACATTCGTGTAGCCGAAAATTATATGTGCTTATAAGTCACAATTACCACCTTGAATCTGGCGCTTAGGGAAGCAAATAAACGGGGAAAAGTTTCACGGGGAGGGGAGAAGCACTAGAAAACAACTTTTGGAGTACAAGTGGCGGTTACACTTAACTATTTCAACGGTAAAACGGTGGGACCTAGTTGACAACCCAGTCAGTCAGTTAAGTGCCATACGTGATACACGCTTGGGTAATCATGTCTCGAAAGAGACATGACTGACTGGACAGAAGATTATCCCGCAGTAGGTTGCCATTGCTTTCTGTGGTAGACTAGTTGCCAGCCAAGGCTATAGAACCCAATCTGTCCTGTTATTTGACATAGCTAGAGGGGAAGAGATGTATTATATTAAGTAGTAATTAGTGGGGGATCAGTTTATTACTTCATAAGTAATATTAATAAGATAAGTTCCTTATCTAAACTTATTTATAAATGGAACTGTGTGTGTGTGTGTGTGTGTGTGTGTGTGTGTGTGTGTGTGTGTGTGTGTGTGTGTGTGTCCGATACCTATAGACTTCGAAATGGCTGAAGCAATCTTCTCGAAAATTTACACAGTTGTACGATAAGCGTCTGTGAGTGTTCTTAGCTAGGTTTTGTGTCGATACCCTCGATAAATATCGAAAATCGATAATCGAAAAAATCGGGTTATAGAAGGAGTGGTCCGATTTTAATCAAATTTGATACACTCATAGACAAAAACATAAGAAACGATATTCAGAAGTTTCAAGGTTGCAGTTCTTACAATAGTGCAGAAAATTGATAATATATAAATAAAAGCTTTCATTACACCCGAGCAACGCCGGGCTATACTGCTAGTTCATTTTTATATATATATATATATATATATATATATATATATATATATATATATAACAGTCTTTATAAAATAGAGATGATTGTTTTCATGTTGTCCTTTTTTCTTTTCTGGGTATGACTTAAAATCCATAATGCTAAATGAATTCACTACCGACAGAGATCTATGCATGCAAGCATTGTGATGATGAAACTAATTCACTGGGCGGTGGGCTTACTTGACTTAAGTCGACAGCCATGGTGGTGGGCTTCCTTCTTAATAAAATCAACAGCCACGTGTCCGGGACGAGTCTTCAATTTAAAGGACACCAGCTGTGGTTCAACCTGAAGAGGGATGACCTCCGCCAGATCTAACTGATCAAGACAGTTATATTACTCCGAGTATTATTTTATAGACATATATACCAATCATTGTCCTAAAGAAATGTACTCCTGAACTCTCCTCTGTTCTCTCTAAACTCTATAACTACTGCTTCTCTGCTTCTTGCTTTCCTACCTGCTGGAAATCCTCCTCCGTGGTTCCTATATATAAAAATACTGGAGAACACTCTGGCCCCTCTAATTATCGCCTTATCAGCCTCCTATCAGTCTTTGGCAATGTGTTCGAAGCCATCATCAATGCCGAAGTGGTACAACATCTCACAGCCCACAGACTCTTCTCTGACAAACAGTATGGTTTCCGATTCACCAGGTCTACTTCTGATATGCTCACGTCCATCACTGAGTATATACACCAGGCTCTCGACAAGAACGGCGAAGCCCGAGCTGTTGCCCTAGACATCTCCAAAGCGTTTGACAGAGTCTAGCATGCTGGCCTTCTATGCAAGCTGCTGGGCTATGGTATAACTGGACAATTGTTTGACCTAATCCAGTCATTCCTCTCAGATCGCACAATGAAGGTACTCTTGAACGGACATGACTCCCAATACTATTACACGAACGCGGGTGTCCCTCAAGGCTCTATTCTAGGTCCCTCACTTTTCCTTATCTGCATTAACGATTTCCCCGATGTAATAAGATCCCAAGTAGGCATATACGCTGACGACACTACGCTTTACTCTCGCCTTGATAAAAAATCTGCCAAGGCTCACAAAGCAAACCTCGCTGCCGAGCTCGAAAAGGACCTCCAATCCGTGGTGAACTGGGGTAAGAAATGGCTCCTGAATTTTAATGCTTCCAAAACGAAGCTGCTATCTATTAACTACCACAGACAATCGCTCCTACCCCCACATGCTCATGGATCAGTCTAGTCTCCTTGAAAGTAAAACGCTGCACCTCCTCGGGTTAACTCTCACAACAAACCTCAAGTGGAATGACTACATAGAATCCATAGCTAAATCCGCTGCTAAGAAGGTCGGTTTTTTGTGTAGGGCCAGGAAGTTTTTCCCGCTTGAAACAATCCTCCACATATACAAATCTACCATCAGCCCGTGCATTGAATACTGCTGCCATATCTGGTCGGGTGCTCCTACTATCCACGTGGGGATCCTTGACAAAATCCAACGGAGAATCTGTAATGTGATCGATCCCGACCTTGCAGCTCGGATACAGTCACTTTCTCACCAGCGCAATGTGGCTTCCCTGTGTCTCTTCTATAAATACTTTCATGTCTTCTGCTCAGATGAACCTAGCTCACTGTTACACCCCAATACATGAATTTTCTCGAGCATCAAGATTAGCAACTAGGACTCACCCTTTTACTGTGAAACCAATAAAATGCAAAAGCAAATTCTATTCCATCAGCTTCTTTTCTCGCACTTCTCGCCTGTGTAATTCACTTCCGTTTATTTTTCCTGACAGCTACAATCTTCAAGAAGTCAAATGTAAAGTCAATAGTCATCTCCTATCTCACTAATAAGAAATTTTATGCCAGATGGAGGAAATATTGTAAAAGAGTCTGATGATATGAGCTAATTAAGCTCATTGAAATGAACTATAGTTTATAACTAATATGACGTGTTGAGTTTTTCTTTATAAACTTCAAACCTCCCCCCTCTCTCTCTCTCTCTCTCTCTCTCTCTCTCTCTCTATATATATATATATATATATATATATATATATATATATATATATATTAGTCGATTAATAATGATCGGTATTTTAATCAAATATTGATGTTAAGGCCCCAATACATAATTTTTACTGTTCTTATATTCTTCAAGTTAGAAATTGCTTTCTTTTGATTGGTTCACTTGGTCTATGTAACAATGCTTCCTTGATTTAACGGGTTTGGCTAGTCTTGAACCTTTTAAAACTCTCCAGCTTGAGATAGATTTTATCACTTGATAAGACGCGGGTTGTGTTGAAACAAAATGGCTACTTTTGTAGTGATATTATAACATATTTATGCAATAAATTCTAAATATATACAGTACTGTGCAAAACTATTAGGACAAGAACTATTTTATCTTTTATAAGGCATCAAAACAAAAGTCTAAAATCACCCCTGTCCTAACATCTTTGCACACTACTGGTAGTGTGCAAAAGTATTAGGGAAGGGGTGATTTTCCTAAAAACCTCACTGAAATTCAAATACAGGGTGAAAAGCCAAGTAAATTGCTAATAAACATCGATTATTTAAAACTAGGTGCAAAAAAATGTATTAAAAAGAAGTTATATTTAATTTTTCCTATTTTCTATTAAGGAAGTTATTTTGAAACTACTCTGTTGAACATCTATGGGATATTTGGGATAAAAAAATTGATAAATCTAATGTCACTTCGCAAGACACTTTGGGAGCAAATACAAGCTGCTTGGCAGGATATACCATTAGATACATTAAAGAAGCTTCTGATGACAATGCCTGACAGAATGAAGGCTGTGATCAAAGCAAAAGGCTATTATACTAAATATTAAATTTATTTTGTAACAAGTATTTTTCTTGTTAAAACATTTGTTGAGTAAATCAAATAAAATTACTTTAATTAAATTGTTTATTTTCTGTCAATATGCCTCATAAAAGATAAAATAGTTCTTGTCCTAATACTTTTGCACAGTAGCCACATACCCCCCTCTGCCAAAGAAGTAATTACTACTAAAATTCCACTAGCTTAACCCAATAAAATAAGTATTAATTGTAATAATTTTCCTGTTCTTCCAATTAGTCACAATAAGTTTTTTTTAAATTTGGCTAAGCAATTACTTCCGCACCACCTACCACTGCTAACCTCCTATTAAAAAACAAGAAATTACTACTATAATTCCGCTAGCTTAATCCTATAAAAACCAATATCTTCCAACCCCTTCCTTTACTAGAGCAAACCTCTGGTTAGTGATGTGGATGTTTTTGTGTAAACGTCCTTATAACCTCTCTGAAGATGGCTCATGTGAGCCGAAAGCTTAGAAACAACTTAATAAAAAATAATCCAAATGTTGGAGAATTTTTGTCTTTATTTTTAACTGAAATTAAAGCCAAAATACGATGTTTAGAACGGCTCATGATTAAACATAGTAGACATTCATTGTCTCTTATATTTAACAGTATATGTTTAGAATATATATATATATATATATATATATATATATATATATATGCAATAAATTCTCTCTCTATATATATATATGCTATAAATTCTAAATACACACACATATATACATATTTATGCTATAAATTTTAAATATGTATATATACATACATATTTATGTTATAAATTGTAAACACACACACACACACATATACATATTTATGCTATATATTCTAAATACATATTTGTACATATTTATTCTATAAATTCTAAATATGTAAATACGTATATATATACATATTTATGCTATAAATTCTAAATACACACACACATACACACACACACACACACACACACACACACATATATATATATATATATATATATATATATATATAGGTTAGTCTATTATTGTTTTATATCTCTGGCTTTGTGCTACAACTAAGCTTCATAGGTAATTATGTAAATCTCAAATATTGTCTTTGATTTGAGCGTCTGGGCAGTGTTAAGTAGCGACCATGTTGACAACCATCTGGCACCTGTTCTTACACTTGACCTTGCTGTGAGTGTGTGTGTGTGTTTGTGTGTGCTGTAATGGTCACAGCGTGGGCGGACGTTGATTAGAGAATGAGCGGTATGACGACAGTACTCAGAAGTCCAGCTTGTTATTTGTCTCCCTCGTTTTACTGGGTTAACACAGACCAGTATAGCAGGACACAACAATTTATCAACTGCGTGCGGGGTAGGACTGAGGTAGAGGAGGAGGTTTCTGTCGAGGAAGTGGTGATGGCCAGAGACAGTCTGCGATGCGGTGAAATATGGAAAACATCTGTTCACACATGTGCATGCGCGTACATAAGATGATTTTCTAAGCGCAAATTAGATATGGCACAAGGCCGGAAGTATGGCACACCCAGTGAGGATCCAATTCACGACTAAACTGTAATGATTCTAGCGAGACAAGCTTATTAACCATTACACCACATCGAGGTACACAAAGAGTGGTGATTTTCTAAGCTCAGCTTATATGTGGCACAAGGCCGAAAGTATGGGGCTCCCAGTGGGGATTGAACTCATTACTCATTTGTAATGATTCTAGCAATACAAGCTTGTAAACCATTACACCACATCGAGGTGCCTTTAATTTCTAAGCACAGCTTAGATGTGGCACAAGGCTGGAAGTATGGCGCACCCAGTGAGGATCGAACTCGCTACTCAATGGTAATGATTTTAGCAAAACAAGCTTGCTAATAATGACACCACCTCAAAGGGGTCATAAATATGGATTTATAGAGGCAGAACAATGGAAGATTTTTCCAATGGTATTCGAATTATATTTACTCGAAAACTGGCTTCACCGAAAGCGTTAATTCGAACGGTTCACTTAATCGAAACAAACCAACATGTAGAAAAGTAAAACAAAATGGCTTTATATCAGAACAATTCAAAGAAAAAGTCACCAACATGAATAAGATATCTCGAAATTTAATTAAAAATTCGATTTATACAAAATGGATCTTTTTTTTTTACAAAAATAAACTCAATGCCTAATTTGTTAGTCGTAATAAACTTGACCCGAACGCGATTTTTATTGAAACAGTAATTTTTTAAGACAAAAATGTATTGAAAGAGCTGTGACTTTAAAGTTTCGATGTATAAAAAATGAACCGGCGTTTGTTGTGAAACTCGGAGTAACAGTTTAGATAGAAATCTCTGAGCAATTTTCGTTTTTTTTTTTATACATTGCTCTTTCAGCTTACTTTTCCGAAGCATTGAGCACATTAGGATTTTATTTAGGTGTCAGTTTTTTATCTCGAATTATTTCTTTGGCATATTTCGTTTTACTAGAGTTGATATTTCACAAATTACTTAATTTATTTTATTCTGTTTCGAATCGATTAATCAAAATATATATGTATGATATATATGATCACATCAAACAGCTTCGTAATCACCATTAGACTCCTCCAACTCTTTCCAAATCCTCTGTATTGTCCTCAGATTGGCACCAAAACACTCTGAAATATTCGTATGAGAGCTTCCGGCGCGAACGTTAAGTATTATTGCATGCCGTTTCCAAATGTGCAGTCAACAAAATAAAAACAAACCAATTTACCAATCCTGCCATATATATAGATATATGTGTGTGTGTGTGTGTGTGTGTGTGTGTGTGTGTGTGTGTGTGTGCGCGCGCGTGTGTATACATGCAATATTTCGAAAGTTCTAGTGGTTTAAATATAACGCTAGAGCATATATATATATATATTCCATTTCTAAACGAGTTATTACGCGACCTAGGTTTCTAGTTTCTAATCATGGTATTACAAGAATAGCTCGGATGTCTAACCGTACTGATGAGCTGCAAAACAGGACTGTCTGCGGATATATATATATATGAATGGAGTTTTCGTTTATTAACTATTTATTCATTTTAATTCATTACTTAAACGTTATTTTCAATTGATAACCATGTTTAATTAAATGCTGTGTTTATTTATTAAACACCATAATAATTTATTTTCATCTACCGGCCTGAATATTCCAGAAATTTTAGAAAAATATGCGTTTTCCGGCAGGATTCGAATCTGCGTACCAATATGGGAAGTCGTCATGAGATCAGACGCGCTTTAAGGTTAGGACACGAAACTGAGATGGATATTTCGAGAATTGAGAAGAGTCTGTGTTAAAAGTCACTATTCGGGCTTTGCTTTGATCGGTAGTTTTTTCGTAGCCGAGAGGTAAAAAGCACGTCACAGCTAATGATTGTTTCCCCTAGAGGAACGCATTTTCGAATCCTGCCGCCAAATGCATATTTTTCTAAGATTATCGAATATTTGAGCTGATTAAAGAAAATAACTAATGGTACTTTTTTTGTACATCGGAGAAACAAGTAGAAATCTAAAAAAACGTGTCTATGAACACAAAAGAGACATCACTAATAATAATCTAACAAATGTATTAGCGATTCACAGAAATAAATTCAACCACAATTTTGAATTTAAATATGCACATATATATATAAGATTTTAAATATTTACTGATGAGCTGTAATACAGCGAAACAGATCTGTCTGCGGATGACTATAGTATTTACGCTCTCACACCCTGATTGAGCACTCTGGAAGAGTGGGAGACTTTGTAAACAGTAGCTAGTCCGGCATTTATACACCGCTCATTCTAGCTCTTGGGCGTGTTTATACGCGCTAAAAAGCCTGCTTTCTTCTACTGGACACTCGTGGCCTAGGGGTAGAATCGCCGACTGACGCCAATTCGGTCGGGTTTCTAATCCTGGGTTAGAAAGCCACCGGCGTCTAAGCCGTACTAATGAGCTGTAATACAGCGAAACAGATCTGTCTGCGGATGCCTATATATATATATATATATATATATATATATATATATATCATAAGAGTATATTCTGGGAGTAATTTTACTTAGCTTAATTTAATCTAAATGAATGGGATTGGGCTACTAGCCCGTCTATACTGGTTCTTGTTCCACTTTTTATTTAAGTTTATTTTTGAGTTGAGGCTTAGAGATAAGTTATCGCATTTAGCTTTAATGAATGCAGCTTTTAATGTTTAAGGCCAATTAAGTATTTTACTGTTTTCGTTCAATTTCGAAAAAGAAAAGCCTTGAGAACCACCCATTTTCTTCTTCCTCTTCACCTCTTCTTTCTTCTTTTCAAAGATGCAGACGACACGTCCAATACTTTTATATGATTAGAACATGGCGAATGGAACACAAAGTCCAGTTAAATACATGTTTTTTTTTCCTGTAGATAAAATAAATATTTAATTTTCTTCGTTTGTTTAAAGTTCTCAGCATTATTCAAAGCAGTTTATTCGTTTTTTTTTAACTGATTTTGATGGGAAAAGAATTTACATGAATCGCACAAAATGAATTTCAGTTCGACATGATGTAATGGTTAACAAGCTGTCCTCGCAAGATCAATTACGACCGATACTGTGAGCCTTGGGCCACATGTAAGCTACAGAATATACACGAAACCTACAATATAAAACTAATATAACATTAGAAGATATCTCGTATAGGGTTGACATTGTACCGTAACACTTACATACATGGGTGGATAAAAGAATAATATATATATATATATATATATATATATATATATATATATATATATATATAAAATCGAGAATCTAAGAGTGAGCCAACAACCTACCACGGTTTCGCTTAACAGCTCGTCAGGTAAATTGGGCCAATTTCCCTGACGAGCTGTTAAGCGAAACCGTGGTAGGTTGTTGGCTCACTCTTAGATTTTCGATTTTGTTTACTCTACTTTCGCGTTGGGTGCTTTGTGTGCTCTGCTTTCGTATTGAGCTCTTTATTGTTAAGGTTTTTCAAGACGATTTCATTTGTAGTTTAATTATTGCTAGTCTTGACGGAATTATTTCTGTTAATATAGGTATTATTGCTATAATTAATATTACAATATATATATATATATATATATATATATATATATATTATAATAAAAAGTGTGAGAGGCCGTGAACGTTTTATTTATAGTGTATATTTATTGTTGTTTAAAAATATTATGCATGTTATGATTTTTTAAGTGTCCATAATGATATTTGTGACGCTACACGTGTTTCGAGTCTAAGATTGACTCTCTTCAGTCGAATAAATTTGTGGTTTTACATATCGGGTTCCTTTTGTTTCTGAGGGCCAAGTCTTTGTTTATATAGTTAAGTTGACAAGCAAACTATAACGTTTTTTCTTCCTTCACGAGCGCGTTAATAACGGCAAACGCGTTTAGGAAATTTCATTGCCAATACAAACTGCAAAGAGGAACGATCGTTTTGTTTCAACTGAACCCGGTGTGTGTGCATGTATGCACGTGTGCACGTGTGTGTTTGCATGCTTTTCGGTGTGTTTTTTATGTAGCTTTGTTGAGCAAAGGCTTGTATTTTTTATTAATATTTCTTCCTTCATTAATAATATTTCGTAGTCTGTATTTTGGTAAATAGGTGCAACTTTGAAATTGCCATCACTACATTCATGGATATTTTGGGAGATATATAGTTTTCTGTTGTATGATAATCTTATATTGCTTTTATGAAGGGATATTCTATTATTCAAGCATTGTGTAGCTCCCACGTATATCTTTGCGCATTTGTCGCATTTTAGAGTGTAAACTACATTTTTCGAGTTGCAGCTCAGATCCGATTTTATTTCGAATGTAGTTGCGTTTTCAATCTGGAAGTATTGTCCTTCTATTATTATGTTGCATACTCCACGTCTTTCTTTGTTGCATTTTGTGACCCCCTGTGTTGTTGTTCAAATTTCAATGAGGTTAGGACGTCTTTTAAATTTTTGGGCTGGCGTTTTCTGTTAATTTTCGTTGTCTTTAAGATTTTGTTGTAGAGGAATATCCTGTCCTACCCCGGAATGGATATGGTCCGATCTATAAAAGACTGTGACTAGAGCGAACTAGAGAGCCATCGTCACTAGACGAGAACATACGTCACTAGACAAGAGCAGACGTCACTAGAAGGAGGCATTCTTCACTAGACGGATGCATACGTCCTAGGCAGAGACATTGTCTACTTGAGTGTTATACCTGTTACTATTCATTGGTGTTCTTATTGTCTATTGGTTTATTGTACTGTGGTGTAATAAATCTCGATTAATCTATCCTCAGTGTGAAGTATTATTTTTGCACTATTCTTTTCCCTGATTATCCCCTCGCGGAATATATCAGACTTCATTTATTTTTTCATTATTGTTGAGTAATTCCATGAGTGTTTTGATCTTTGTGAATGATTCTGGGTTGTTTTTGTTGTGTGAGGAAACGTATGCTAGAATGTTTTCTTCTTTTTCATGTTTTTCTTGTTTTTTGTTTTTTTTTTGTTTTTGTTTTATTTTTTGTACTCCGGAGGGATTCTAATGGTATTTTTTCTGCTAGTTCGAAGCCCTTGTTTACTAGATGAGTGGGGTATCCTCTCATTTGTAATGTTTTTTGTAGTCCTAGTATATTTTCTAATATATATATATATATATATATATATTTTTTTTTTAATCATATCACCCCTAGCAAGGCGATAACGCCACTGATGCGCAGGGGGCTACGTAAGGGTAAAAAGAATGGAAAAGAGAAAGCCGGAAACCACATCCTAAACAGGAAACAAGGGATGAGCCTCTTCACCTGTTCAATAGATGTGGGTGGAGTGTGAACCGGGCGATAGTTTAGTCTCTGAAGGCTGTCACAATGAGTTGAGTAAAATAAAGGAAGGTAAGAAGTTTTGGGGTATTACTATTTATTAAACATTAATATTTAGAGATCAAAATCTCATCTTCAGAATGGCAGAGAAGCGTGGTGTGTCTGTCCGAGTGTGTTCCTGGCCTTTCCAAGAATGGTCATTCCTGGCTGGCTGTCTGCTGCTTCTCTCATTAATTTTACTGTGTGTTTATGTGTGTGTGTGTGTGTGTGTGTGTGTGTGTTCATGGTATATATGTGATTTATATATATATATATATATATATATATATATATATATATATATATATATATAATGTGATTGATACCGCCTTGACAGCTCGGCTGCAGTCACTATCTCACCGGCGTGACGTGGCTTCCCTGTGCCTCTTCTATAAATACTTTCACGGCTTCTGCTCCAATGAACTTAGATCGCTGGTGCCCCCTAGGTATGAATTTGCACGAGGTACTAGATTAGCAGCTAGGTCCCACCCTTTTACAGTGACACCAATAAAATGCAACCGCAATTTCTACTCCTCTACATCTTCTTTTCTCGCACTTCCCGCCTGTGGAATTCCCTTCCGCATACTTGCTTCCCCAACAGCTACAATCTCCAGGAATTTAAATGTAAGGTCAATAGACATCTCCTATCGCACTAACTCGTATCCATTGTCTCAATCTCTTTTTCCCCCTCTACTCCACCCCCATTCTCGGTATCCTAATCCGTCTATTACCCTCCTCTTGACATTTCTTATAACTAACCCCTCTTTCTCATCACTTTCCTCTATGTAACCCCTAATTCGCATCCATTCACTCAATCTCTTTTCACCATCTATTCCACGCACATCCTCGGTATCCTCATCCGTCTATTACCCTCCTCCTGACATTTCCTATAACTAACCACTTTTTCGCATCACTTTCCCGTATGTAACCCCTTGCGCAACAGTGGCAGTAGAATTTCTTGCTTGGGGTGAGATTATTAAAAAGGAAAAAAAATTACAGCCGAGAGGTGAAGATAAATACAAGAAAGATAGGTAAATGATTCAAGACTACGTAAATTTAATACTGACAAAATTGTCTCGAGAATTCGGAAAAATATTGCAGCCAAGAAGTGTCAGGAAAGACATGGAAGATAAGGATATAATTCAAGACTATGTATATGTAGTAGTAACAAAAAATGTCTCAGAAATTCGGAAAGAATACCCAGAGGATATTACAGCCGAGATGTAATGATAAAATCACAGCAGATGAAAAAAATGGCCCAAGACTATGTAAATATAATCTAAACATATTTATAAATGGAACTTTGTCTGTGTGTGTGTGTGTCCGTTACCTATAGACACCGAAACGGCTGAACCAATTTTCTTGAAAATTTACACAGTTGTACTATAAGCGACTGCGAGTGTTCTTAGCTAGGTTTTGTGTCGAGGTACCTCCGATAAATATTGAAAATTGATAATCGAAAAAATCGGGTTATAGAAGGAGTGGTCCGATTTTAATCAAATTTGATACACTCATAGACAAAGACATAAGAAACGATGTTTAGAAGTTTCAAAGTTGCAGTTCTTACAATAGTGCAGAAAATCGATAATATATATATATATATATATATATATATAAAAGGCAAGATGTTTGTGTGTGTGTCTGTTTATCAGTCTTTATGTCTGTATTTTTTTCAGCCCCTTTATTTTAGTTTTTGCTTCAGGTTTGGCTCTAAGTAGGTATAATTGTAGTTCTTAGTCTCGGCCAGGATACCATTTACTCAGAGGACTTATTTAGCCTTCAAAATTCAGTTTACGACGAAAAAAACTTATTTGATACCAGGAAAGGAAAATTTGACTTACATCCATTCATTTTTCTTTCAGTCTACGGTTTCGCTTTAACTGGAAACAACTATTGCTTTTTAGTCTATCGTGTTAATGTCCAAAGAGTCTGAGCTCCAGGACCATGGATTAGTTTTAAAGCTTTCATTACATCCGAGCAACGCCTGGCTATACTGCTAGTATATATATATATATATATATATATATATATATATATGCGATTGGTAAATTGTCGCAGTAATTTTATTATTTCAAATATTCTTTAGGCTGAGTCTGAGCTCCAGGACCATGGATTAGTTTTAAAGCTTTCATTACACCTGAGCAACGCCGGGCTATACTGCTAGTAGTAAAAAAAAAAAGAAAGAATTGTCTCAGAAATTCGGAAAGAAAAGATGCCATTAAATTCTTCGTTCGAAACGACTTTTATAGACTATACGAAAATCTGCATAACGGTTTTAGAAACAAAAAAAAATAATTGGTGTTAAAAACAGACTTCAAAAGATAAACCTTGATGGAACGTTAAGAAACAAAAAGATGTTAAAAAATAATCTCCTCTCCACCCTCCGTGCACCACACACACACACACACACACACACACACACACACACACACAAACACACACACATCGTCCGGATCGTTCTATTAATACACTTTCTGCAATCGTCCTTTGACCACCTGTTGCAAAGTTATTTTTAAGGGCGTAGTGGTTGGGCAGGTGGAGGAAAAGGGATAGGTAAAATTTCAGCTGTGGCCAATTGCCCACCTCGACCACATCCCTCTGGATTAATGCCATCGATGTTCACCCCCACATTGTCATAAATCTTCGTTGCTCATGATTCATGCCCCTGGGCAGGAGATAATGATATTGCATATGCAAATAGATGTGTGCAATCGGCAAACATGGCAACTTGAACATCATTTCTTGTTGGCAAATTTGACTATTACCGATCCACATTTAACATTTACACGTACTGCTTATGAAAACAGAATATGATTGCGTGTGTGTGTGTGTGTGTGTGTGTGTGCGTGCGTAAAATTGATTATATAAATAAAAAAGTATATATATATATATATAAAGACAATATGGATAAAGACAAAAGAAAAACTTATCTTAGCAGACGTTTCTCGTCTTCTGAGAGACTTTGTCTAGGCAAATGTAAGAATTTTATTTTACAATGTGTATTTATAATTATATGTAAAAATGCGCGCATGAAAAGTAAACGGTTTTAATTATAATAGATAGTATATATATATATATATATATATATATATATATATATTTGTCTGTGTGTGTGTATATATATATATATATATATATATATAGTTATGCACAGACAGTCCTGTTTCGCTGTATCACAGCTCATCAGTATGATTAGACATCTGATTGCTTTCATCCAGAACTGAAAACCGACCGAATTGGCATCAGTCGGCGATTCTACATCTAAGCTATGGCCGCTCGGTTATGGAGGCGGGGGCAGATCTTAGCGTGTTATATGCACAATGTAAACCCGCGCCATATATATATATATATATATATATATATATATATATATATATATATATGTGTGTGTGTGTGTGTGTGTGTGTGTGTGTGTGTGTGTGTGTGTGTGTGTGTGTGTAAAACAGAAATAGAGGTTGTTCCAGTGACAGAAATTGGTATAGGTGAAAAATGTGTGAGAAGCTATGAACGCTTTGTTTAAAGTGTAGCTATATTGTTATTATTATAAATAATACTATTTATATTTTATATAATACATTACGAGTCCATAATTATATTTGTGTTGCTACACGTGTTTCGAATCCAAAGTTGGTTCTTCTCAGGCCAATAAATTTCTGATTTCTCATATCGAGATCCGTTGTCCTTCTGACGGTGAAAACATAGTGCATATATAAATAGTCGGTGAAAAATTCAGGAAGTTCATCTACATGCGTGTTCATTTGCTGGGTATTTTCATACTGGCTTGTTAAACTTTTCTCAGTTTTGAGAATCGCTCACTTTTCATTGGCCAGAAAATTTTATCACACTGACTCGCGAAATTTGCTTTCGCCCTTTTTCTTCAAAATTGTTTTCAGCGATTTTAATCCAGTTTTTTGGTTGTGCAATTCTCCTTTTTGCGATTGGAGATATCATAAGGGTCATCAAGTTCCGTTTGTTGTTTTTTGTTCGATTGGAATCCAGAACTTCCATTTTTTCGTAATGGCTCGCAAAATTTGTTTTGGTGTTTTTTTCTTCAAAATGTTTTCATCGATTTGGTCCGCTATCATAACCGGTGCTTGTTATTTGATACATATATTTTTTTCTTTTTTGTGACTTGAGCGTTTGAATTTACAGTCTGGTGTGTGTTAGTTTTTTCATGTTGTTTTGTTAAGGAAAGGCTTGTATTTTTTTTTTATTTCTTCCAGCATCATGAGCGTATCATAGTTTGTATTTTGGTAGATAAGCATTATTCTGAATTTACTTCTACTACATCAGTATAACTGTTGGGAAACGTACAATTTCCTGTTATTGGCTAGTTTAATGTTACTTCTGTGCAGGGCTACTCGTTTATTTAGGCCTCGTGTTACACCCACGTGGACTTTTGCGCATTGATTGCATTTCAGAGCATAGATTACGTTTTTAGAGTTGCAGCTCAAATTTGTTTTTATTTCTAATCTAGCTGTGTTTTCAAACTTGAAGTGGTTTCCTTCTATTATGTTGCATACTCCACATCTTTTTTTTCTTGCATTTTGTGCATCCCCCGTGTTGTGTGTTGCTCGAATTTTGATTAAGTTAGCATGTTTTTTGAAATTCTGGTGTTGCATTTATTTTTAATTATTTTAATTGTCTTTAAAATTCTGGGGTTCGCATTTATTTTTAATTATTTTAATTTTCTTTAGAATTTATTTTGTTTTATCATTTTTGTTGAGTAATTCTAGGTGTCTTTTTATCTTTGGAAATAATCCCGGGTTGCTTTTGTTGTGTGTGGAGACGTATGCGAGAATTTTTTTTTTTTGTTCTTTTTTCATGTTTTTTATTTTTTGATTCCGGAGAAATTTTAATGGCATTTCTTCTGCCAGTTGGAAACCCTTGAAAATTAGTGGAGTAGGCTAAACTCTTTTTTGTAATGTTTTTCTTAGTTCCTCTAGGTATATTTTGCGAAGAGGTTGTCAGCTACTATTGTGCTAGGCAGCAGGGATGGATTTTAGACAATGTTTTGGGTGGTGACTCTTAAAATAAGGGTATTGTTCGGTGTCTGTGGGTTTATTGTTAATGTCTGTGATGACGTAATTGATTTGTTGTTTATGAGTATGTCTAGGAATGGCAATTCATTGTAGCCATACTTTAGTGGGAACTTAATTTTGTAGTGCAAGTTTTGGAGTAGATTGTGTAGCTTATTTATGTCTCCACATGTTGATCTCCAAAAGATAAAAGAATCATATAGATATTGTTTCTATGGTTAAGTAAGTTCTGTTTTTATGTCTTCCCCATATTTGGGTCCGATTTGGTTGTATAGGTTTTACTCTGGATATGTTAGTGTGAGTGTTGCATATGTTGGTGTCATTTTTGTCCCAATCACGGTATTTGTTGTTTGAATATAGCTTTAGTTGTTAAATTAGAAGGAATTGCTGTATAAAATTAATTCTATACTCTGTGTTGTATTCCGGGAGGGGATAAAAAGAGAAAGAATAGTGCAAGAAATAACTCTTAACCCTGAGAATATATAGATAGAGATTTATTATACCTCAGTACAATAAACCAAATACACGTACACCAACGAACAGTTAACAAGAATAACAATAAAGAAGGCAATGTCTCTGTATAGGACGTACGCGTCCGTCTTGAGAAGAAGGCTTCCGTCTAGTGACGTCTAACTCTCGTTTAAGGCCGATGGCTCTCGACTAAAGTCGATGACTCTCGTATAATCACGAACACTCTCGAGCACTCTCGAGCACTCTCGGGCACTCCGTAGTTCGTTCCCGTCTAGGTCTTTTTTTAACCCGGGCCATACCCATTTCTGGGTAGGACAGGATATTTGACTACAACACTCTGCATAATAAATTATTTTGTGAAGTATGTGGGAAGTATTTCCGGGTGTTTTTCAATCCAAAATGTAATGGCCTGTTTACCCAGTTCATAGGATATGTTGCTGTACAGTCATTTTACATCAAATGTTACTATGAGTGTACCTGGGTCTAATTTTAGTAGTATGTACCTTAGGAAATATTTTCTGTCTCTGATGTAGCTTATATTTTTGTGGTGTACGGTTGTAATATTTTATCTATTAAGTTGCTCAGTCTGCTTGTGGGGCAGGCTGGCCTTACTACAACGGAGTTGAATCGAACATTACTAGGGCTTGCAGTGTGAAGGATATTCAGATCTTTGTTCCTGGATAGTTTCTTTAATTGTGTTTTTGGGAGAATGATGTGGATCGGATAATGGGGCCACGAAAGAATAACTCGGACAACGGTTAATAGGTTTAACATAATGTCTTTAACTGCAAGAATGGCAGTAAGCCACGCTTAACTGGCGGGTTGCTACTGCCCTGAGAGTATAAACCTTATGGTTTAAATAATGACTGGAAGAGTCCATAAGTGTCAGTGGGTGCGTGCCCACAACATCCCCTCCCCAAGCTTTTTACCTGTAAAAAGGTTCACCCAGACCTTTTATTGTATTATGTATTTTATTGTATTCCATTATGCTGGAAATTAATGTGTATTTTGTAGCTTGGGGGTAATCCGTTTGTTGACTCTTCAATTCTTTTGTTGTCGTCTGTTCATTTTTTTTTTGTATGCAAATTGACTTCTTTACTTATAATTATTTGTTGTCGACTGTGAATTTTTTTCTGCAAACTGCCTTCTTCATTTATTTGGTGTCGGCTGTTAATTTTCATTTGCATGCAAATTTCTTGGCAATTTCAGTCTTTTTCTACTTTTTAATTACCGTCAAGTTTTTTTTTTTTTTTTTTTTTGGAAAGAATTTTAGTTACCGTTAAGTTTTTATCTTCTTTTTGCGCCCCATTTTTTCTTTCTTAGTTTCGTTTTGGTTTTCTGCTGGAAACAAATATTTAGTTGGTGTTTTGATTCTTTCTGCGAGGAATTTGCTTTTGATTTTCCTGCCGACACGAAACAGTTAATTGAATTATATTATGAGTTAAATAATAGGACAGATTGGGTTCTATAGCCTTGGCTGGCAACCAGTCTACCGCAGAAAGCAATGACAACCTAGTGTGGGATAATCTTCTGCAAAGTCAGCCATATCTCTTTCGAGACATGATCGCCTAAAGCGTCTATCATGTATGGCACTTAACTGACTGACTGAATATAATAGTTGGAAACATGATTAAGGCTTCTGCTGGGGATAAAGTGGGGGATCAGTTTTCTATTGTTATGAAGTAATAAACTGATTTTCCACTAATTACTACTTAATAATATAATGCATTTCTTCCCCCTCTAGCTATGATTCAGATAATTGGACAGATTGGGTTCGATAGATTTTGTGGAGTAGTTTTTGCACTGAAGGTTATAATCGTGCTATGTCGGTTGCTAATCGACTTAACGTACCCAAAATGTTAGGAACTTGGTAATCTTCCACTGAAAGCTGACTCCTTAATATTCGCTTAACTGCCGACTAATATCAACTGCCTTAGTCTAACTATGTCCAAACTGGAACTAACAAATAGTTCTAATGAACTCAAATAGAACTCTCTAGAACTTCTAAGAACTTCCCAAGAACTTCCTGTTAATTCTTATTAATATAGGAGGCAGAGTCCATTATCTGAGGAATAGGTGTGTTTCACCATAACAATATTCTTGGCAGGCAACTAGTCTACTACAGAAAGCAATGGCAACCTACTGCGTGATATTCTTCTGCCCAGTCAGTCATGTCTCTTTCGAGACCTGATCACCCAAGTGTGTATCATTCAGGGATGATTAATCTCTTGACTGGCACATAGAAAAAGAATATATAGGCCAACTGTTTATAAGAAATTATAACGTGGATATAAAATGGGGGTCAATTCTATATTATAATTAATATATAAACTGATCCTTCATTTTGTGACCATGCTAGTTTCTATGCATTTATATTCTAGATTTATGGGCCTGAGATAGTGGATGACAGAGCGGGGTTTGGGTGCTAAGAGCCACCAAGGATAGGGAGACGGGAAAAGCCATGATCGCCTACGCCCCTGAAAGGACATGGCACATAGAAAAAGAATATATATACCAACTGTTTATAAGAAATTATAATGTGGTTATAAAATGGGGGATCAATTTTATATTATAATCAATATATAAATTGATCCCTCTCTTTGTGGCCTTGCTAGTTTCTATACATTTATATTTTCGATTTATGGGGTTGAGCTAGTGGATGACAGAGCGGGGTTTGGGTGGTGTAACAGGTGAAAACGTGCTAAGAGCCATCGGGGATAGGAAGGCCATGATCATCTACGTCCTGAAAAGACAAGGCACAAAGAAGAAGAAGAAGTAGATATGTGTGTGTGTGTGTGTGTGTGTGTGTGTGTGTGTGTGTGTGTGTGTGTGTGTGTGACAAGATCGTCTGTGCGTATGTGCGCATCAATAAATGTGCCTGTGTGTTTGCGCGTTTTTTGTTTCACGAGGGTTGAAACGTTTCTTATCCGGTGACTCAGACATTTTCCGGATCCAGATGGTCAGCTTTGCCCTCACGGATTCATTTCACCTGACATTTTAGCCAATCTGTGCAATGTTTCCATCAACAAAATAAATTCCGCGTTTTTATTATTTGAAAAAAAAAATCTGCGTAAATTTATATCTTTTAATTTGCCCATATCTATCTAAAACTTTCTCTCTATCGTATTCATGATAAAAGTCTGATAAAATGCACACACACACACACACACACACACACACACTCTCTCTCTCACACACACATAAATAGATATATATGTGTGTGTATGTTTAATATATATATATATATATATATATATATATATATATATGTGTGTGTGTGTGTGTGTGTGTGTGTGTGTGTGTGTGTGTGTGTTTGTTTAATAATATACGGCAGTGAAAGAACAGGTAGATTAAAAACATGCATTTATTTAATAAAGAGTGCCCGATACAAGAGCTTAATATTGTAATTATAATAGTTTATTAAAACATTATGTTTAACATATATATATATATATATATATATATATATATATATATATATACGACAGTCATCCGTAGACAGATCCACCCCGCCGTACCACAGCACACCAGCACGGTTAGACTCCGATTGCTTTTTAACCCAGGATTGAAACCCGACCGAATTGGCGTCAGTCGGCGACTCTACCTCTGGGTTACGAGCGTTCGGTAGAAGAAGGCAGACTTTTTAGCGCGTATATCATTACACACGCCCAATAGCTAGAGTGCTCTAATTCATTATTGAATGAGCGATGCGTATATGCCGGAGTAGCTACTGTTTACAAAGTCTCCCACTCTTCCAGAGTGCTCAATCAGGGTGTGAGAGCGTAAATACTATAGTCATCCGCAGACAGATCCGCCCCGCCCCGCCCCGCCGTACCACAGCTCACCAACACGGTTAAACTCCGATTGCTTTTTAATCCAGTTTATATATATATATATATATATATATATATATATATATATATATATATATATATAAACACAAGCTTATAACTATAATCGTTTCGAAAAACCCTCCGCGTATCTACGTGGAAGGAAAAAATGGTTGTAAAAAAGAAAGAGCTAAGCACATGAACATCAGCCAAAGGGATTTGGACCGAGCCACTACGTAGCACAAAGAAAAAACTCGAGACGAGTAATCAACTAACAAAAAAGCACTCAATATTTAAGCAGAAGAAGTAAACTAAACCTAGTGAGCCAACAAACCTACCAAGGTTTCACCTAAACGGATCTTCAAGGAAAGCTGGATCCAGCGTTCACTGAAGCCAGCCAGCGTTCCCTGATGATCCGCTTAGGTGAAACCTTGGTAGGTTTGTTGGCTTACTAGGTTTAATTTACCTGATATATATATATATATATATTTTAATTCAGATACTTCAATCCAAGGGAAAAAAGCAGGAAGGTAAATTCCAAAAACCCCGATCCTAATTAATATTAAAAGTTTATTTTAATATTAAAAAATGATACAGGAAGAGAGCTCCATGTAATAAAATATTACAGAGCAAATATATATTAAAAAAGGATTAATTCAAAGATGTTGAATGGCCATTTCGATATGAAGATCCCCACGGGGAACGACACATCACCTCAGCAACAGAGTTTCTGAAAGGTTTTTTTCTGTTGCTGAGGTGATGTGTCGTTCCCCGTGGGGATCTTCATATCGAAATGGCCATTCAACATCTTTGAATGAATCCTTTTTTAATATATATATATATATATATATATATATATATATATATATATAGTAAATTAAACCTAGTAAGTAATATAGTTTATGAATTTAATTGCCAGTGCGCTGCTGGCTATGTGGGGTGAACCACCTTACATTTGCAGACCCGCATCAACTAACACATCGCTTCACAGTTTAGACTGGGCAAAATAAGTTGCCTTCGCTCCGCTTCCGTGGAATCGGCCAGCGGCCAGGACCTGTTGGATAATCCAGCTTGTGCCAAGACCTATAAAGGTGATTTGTTCAGGGTCCTACACAGAGCCGACTTTATTAATCATTTAAGAATTCTGGAGTCGGTCTCGTTTCTTTGGCGTAAACCCTCTCTCTGTCGACAGAAAGAGTTCGTTAAGTCGTTGGACTTGTTCGGGGACATTTTTTAACATTCATCCACCCTCTTTCACCTATTTATTGTTGTACTAATTTTTGTACATATTTTATCTAATTGTATATATTTAATCATTTACCCTCAGTATGTATATATACAACAATAAGACATTTTTACAATGGAACCTAAAAAAGATTGAAAAATCCATGAATAAAATTTGCTTTATATATGAAGTTCTACAAAAATATGCATAAAAAATCTAGTGATATAAAAACGTGTAAGCAAACTAAAGTATAACAAATCATTAAAGGAAAAATAAGAAATTTTAGTAAAATCCTTCCATTCCACAAAACAAAGAGCGGCTTCTGTATCCCGCCAATAGGCAGAATCAAGACACACTCACTTACGGAGTTGGAAATAATAAGATAATTAATGGAATGGCAAAATCAAAGATTGAACGAGTCAAGATAAAAAAAGGGGGCCTAATACAAACTTGGAAGTTTGGGAATCTCGACGTAGATCTTGCAAAAGAGAACACCAGAAACAGGCTAGAAACAACACTTTCTTTAACTAGGTACACAAAGGGAGTTTATTTTAACCAGGGGGGGGGGGTTCGCGGGAAACCGCCCCGTTGTACCAAAGGAGACTTAAAAAAGAAAATCAAGGCAAACTAGGCTTGCTATATTTATCCACTTTATATATATATATTGCTATAAAAATCACAAACGGAAACATCTCTCAAGGGATCCCTTTCGCCAACAACACATCAGGAGAGAACCGTTGGTTGTGATCAAAGAATTTGTATGTCCTTTGATGCACTCCATTGTATACAAATTCGTAAATAGATAATTAATTTACTTTTCTTGTATAAGTCAGTCAGATTTTCGGATGATGTTTCGAAATGAAGATTTGTCCTATTTAAACATTATAAAACTGTTTTTTGGGAAAAAATGTCGATGTAAGTCAGTCTGTTCACATCTGATCATCGGTCAGTCAGTTAAGTGCCATACGTGAAACACGCTTGGGCGATCATGTCTCTTTCGAGACATGACTGACTGGGCAGAAGATTATCCTGCAGTAGGTTGCCATTGCTTTCTACGGTAGACTGGTTGCCTGCCAAGGCTATAGAACCCAATCTGTCCTGTTATTTAACCCATAACTGGAAGGAAGAGACGGATTAATACATTTCCCAAGGGTATTTGCGCGTAAGTGAATGCAATGAATTCAACTGGAATTCGAACACGACTCCCCGATTTCTCGTTCCGAGCCGATATCCACTGGACCACAACGCACATCCATCTGATCATCACTCTATCGCAAAAAGTTCATATCTATATAAGTTTATTCATATATATCTGGTTGTTCATTATCTATCTACTCATATCTATGCATTTATCTTTTTATCTATCTGTTGTGTTTTTGCTCAACAAAAATAGATTACTGTTGTGGATTCCGGGTGAAGGAAGCGCACAAAATAATGAAAAAGAAAAACAGATATTGAGATAGAAAAGTAGGTTATATTGAACGTAATATACAAACTTGAACGCAGGTTAGTAAATCCAGGAATACTATTAGTAAGAAATAAATACATACAAGTCTTGAAGTGAAGTCGTTGGAAATAGTATATCCGTGTATATTATTCTATCTGAGTGGAGCTCAGAGCTAGTCTGACTTTTTCATTGAGCACTTTTTTCAATTTTCCATCTGCCGGTTTAACCATCCACTTTTTTACTGGTATATATATATATATATATATATATATAACAGACAATTAATGTCTGTTATGTTCAATCATGAGCCGTTCTAAACATCGTATTTTGGCTTGAATTTCAGGTGAAAATAAAGACAAAAATTGTCCAACATCTGGACATATTCTGATTACGTTGGTTCTCAGCTTTCGACTCACATGAGCCATCATCAAAGAGTTTGCAGAGACGTTAACATAAATAAAACCACCATCAAATATATTATCTCGTGTTGACATAAAACATTGTTATGCGACGATACATGGCCATATTTTTCTAAGAAACCATGTTTAATGATCTATTATCAGAAAGGTGGAAGGTAAGTCTACGGGAGAGCGTGGTTGTTGTAAAACCAATATATGTAGTCGGTTTTTTATTAGTATCAAAGATACAATCTCTGAACGGGCTTGTAAATGAATTCACTGCATTAGTTTTCTGTAGAGAATTTAGTTTTGTGGTTGTAGGGTTATTAGAGACTATGAGATCAATTGTTTTAATTTTTTTATAATTCATGATAAGATTAATTTGTTATTTTTTATAATATATGATAAGCTTAATTTGTTTATTATTATTATTTGGTTTAACATTTCTACCTATTATGTCTTTAAATGTTGTTTCATCATGTTTGTAATTATTATGCATTTGGTTGCAAGAGTATAAGTTAATAGTATTATGTTTATATTGACGTACATTATTATTATTAATGTTATCAATATTGTAAGAGATATTATTAAGTTTATTAAGACATTTTAATTTGTTGATCATATTTGTTGATTATATTTGCGTGTGTATCAGAAGCTACAAACAAGGATGGGATTTTGGGTGAAACAGTTTTGTGGGTCTCTGTGTGTCTATGTTGCTACGCCTATGTGTGCATCCTGTGGGGTTTGAAACGCTTCCTTCTACTGAATTAAACATTTTCCTTATCCAGATGATCAGCACTGGCCTCACGGACACATTTAAGCTGCCATTTCAACCAATCTGCGTGATTCTTCAATCAACGAAGTAAATTCCACGATTTTATTATTTGAAAAAAAAAACAAAAACATACTTACATTTATCAAACTATCTCTCTCTTAGTCTGTTGATTATCTATCGATGGGTTACGGTCAATTTATTCAACTTATTCAATGTATTCATTTATCTACGTATCACATCACTCTATTCACTTTTCTATTAATTATATCCAGATTTCAATATATATATATATATTTCACAGTAAAAAGAACCTTCAGATATTGGAGACCATGTACATTAAATCCAAACAACCCACACTTAATAAAATCACCTTTAAATCCAGTCAGAACACATTACATTGCATTTGAATACATGGTTCTGTTGTCATTTCGCGCTATCACGCGGTGTGAAGTCATAGAACTGCATTGCAAATTTGCGAACTGCGTTTGTTATTTTTGGTAACTATTGCCGTTGCCTAGCGGAGTTTTATGTCAACACAAGAAAAAATTATCGCTGATGGTAGATGTTATTGTGTTACAGTTTTAATAACCTCTCTGAAGATGGCTCATGTGAGCCGAAAGCTTAGAACCAACTTAAGAAAAAATTATCCAAATGTTGGAGAATTTTTTCTTTATTTTCAACTAAAATTAAAGCCAAAATACGACATTTAGAACGGCTCATGATTAAACATAATAGACATTCAATGTCTCTTATATTTAAGAGTATATGTGTAGAATATATATATATATATATATATATATATATATATAGTCATCCGCAGACAGATCTGTTTCGCTGTATCACAGCTCATCAGTACGATTAGACTCCGATTGCTTTTAACCCAGGATTGAAACCCGACCGAATTTGCGTCAGTCGTCGATTCTACCTCTGAGCTATGGGCGCTCGGTAGAAGGGGGCAGACTTTTTAGCGTGTATATTATCATTATACAGGCCCAATAGTTGAGAGTGTTCTAATTCATTGTTGAATGTACGATGCGTATATGCTAAAGTAGCTATTGTTTTTCAAAGTCTACCATTCTTCCAGAGTGTTCAATCAGGGTGTGAAAGCGTAGTCATCCGCTGACATATATATATATATATATATATATATATATATATATATATAGCATTTAGTTCTTCTCCTGTCCATTAACATGGATCAGGCTTCTCTCAATGAAAGTAAGACACTGTATCTCCTCGGATTAACTCTCACATCAGACCTCAAGTGGAATAACTATATAGAATCCATAGCTAAATCCACTGCTAAGAAAGTCGGTTCTCTGCGTCGGGCCAGGAGGTTTTTTCCGTTCGAAACAATCCTTCACATCTACAAGTCTACCATCCGCCCGTGCATTGAGTATTGCTGCCAGATCTGGTCGGGTGCTCTTGCTATTCATTTAGGTGTCCTCGACCGAATCCAAAGGACAATCTGTAATCCGATCGATCCTGCCTTGGCAGCTAAGATACAATCGCTTTCTCACCGACGCAATGTGGCTTCCCTGTGTCTCTTCTACAAATACTTTCACGGCTTCTGCTCCGATGAACTTAGCTCACTGGTACTCCCTATATACGAATTTCCTCGAGCCACAAGATTAGCAACTAGGTCTCACCCTTTTACTGTGAAGCCAATAAATTGTAAACGCAAATTCTACTCCAGCAGCTTCTTTACTCGCACTTCCCGCCTGTGGAATTCCCTTCCATTTACTTGCTTTCCCGACAGCTACAATCTCCAAGAATTCAAATGTAAAGTCAATAGTCATCTTCTATCTCACTAACTTGCATCCACTCTTTCTCTCTCTCTCTCTCTCTCTCTCTCTCTCTTTCATGCTCTTTTCTCCATCCACCCCACTCTCATCAGTATTCTCATCCTTCTCATAGACTCCTCCTTACACCCCCTGTAACCTGTCACTCTTTATCATAACATTCCTCCTATGTATCCCTCAGCACAACAGTGGCAGTAAAATTGTTTGGGACCACACAGTTATAAAAAAAAATCATGAATTTGGATCTCAGTCCTTTCATATCTATCTATCTATCTATCTATCTATCTATCTATCTATCTATCTATCTATCTATCTCATTCTGGTCATATCTATCTATCTATCTATCTATCTATCTATCTATCTATCTATCTATCTCAGTCTGTTCATATCTATCTATCTATCTATCTATCTCAGTCTGTTCATATCTATCTATCTATCTATCTATCTATCTCAGTCTCTTCATTCTATCATATCTATCTATCTATCTATCTATCTATCTATCTATCTCAGTCTCTTCATATCTATCTATCTATCTATCTATCTATCTATCTATCTATCTATCTATCTATCTATCTATCTATCTATCTATCTATCTATCTATCTATCTATCTATCTATCTATCTATCTATCTATCTATCTATCTATCTATCTATCTATCTATCTATCTATCTATCTATCTATCTATCTCAGTCTCTTCATATCTATCTATCTATCTATCTATCTATCTATCTATCTATCTATCTATCTAATCTATCTATCTATCTATCTATCTATATATCTATCTATCTATCTCAGTTCTATCTATCTATCTATCTATCTATCTATCTATCTATCTATCTATCTATCTATCTATCTATCTATCTATCTATCTATCTATCTATCTCAGTCTCTTCATTCTATCTATCTATCTATCTATCTATCTATCTATCTATCTATCTATCTCGCTCAATTCATATCTTTTTTCTTTTATTTTCTCTCCATTCTTTTTCATTGTAGTCGTGATTTACTTTTCATGAAGCCGAATCCAGCGACTCTTGCCGATTTTAAATATTTCCAACTCGCGGATTTACCCTGTTTTTCTATTCGTTGCTTCAATTTTTATTTAGATGCAAATCAGTTTGATGCCTTTTTTTAGGACTCTTTTGCTTTTCTGTTTTGTGCTTTCGTTTCAACGAAAATACTCTCAGATTAAACTTATCTTCAAATCAAATTTGCCTTATTGACAACAATGAATTACACTTTTGACGTCATTCAGTTAAAACAGACTTTCTTTCTCGTTTTTTTTTATTTGTTTCTATACTTGTTCCATTTTGTGCGATGACTGTTAAATATAAAAATAAAAAAAAAACACACAAAGGGCGAAGCGTTTTCTAAAAATAGAAAGTCACGTGATTCCACCCCTCCTCCTACACACATTTGCCTTTTTTTTTCGATCGTCTGCTGGTCACAAGCATAGCGTTTCAGGTGTGTACATTAGTCGAGGTAGAAACGGGATATTCCAATCGATCGGGATCGATTTTCTATTGCCAACAGCTTTTCAATAAACGTTTTAACTTTTATTCTGCCATTTTTTTCTTTTTTTGCATTTTACCTGCACCAAACCTAACTTTTTATCCACTCATCTCTATTTTCATTTTATTTTTCTGCAACTTTATACGTTTTTTTTCTTTCTTCCATATCACTTCTTTCTTTCCTTTTGACAATTTCTCTTTCTTTCATTTTCTTCTCTTTCTTTCTCCCTTTTTCTCTCGCCCACTACCTTTCACTTTCCCTCTTTTTTTCTTTCTTATTTTCTGCGGTTATTTCTCATCTGATTACGTTTTCTGGCTAAACAAGACATTGTGATTATCTGCTGAAATAAAATTCTCCGCATACCCTTGTCAAAGTTATAACAATTTTAGATCGAAATATGTTCATTATGTCGCCACAAAATTTCTAATGTAAAAATAATATTTCTGTGACAATACTTCATCATTAGTTTTTTATCTATCTTAGTGTATACATATTTCTCTCTCTCTCTCTCTCTCTCTCTCTATATATATATATATATATATATATATATATATATATATATATATATTATAATCACATCGCTCAAAGAAAAGCATTTTACTGCCACTGTTTTGCAGCGGGTTACATATGAGGAAAGTTATGTGAAAGAATAACAGGTAATAGAGGGTGTCAGGAAGTGGGTAAGAGAAGGATGAGAATACTGATGAGAGTGGCGTGAACGGAGAAAGGAGCATGAGAGAGAAAGAGAGAGAGAGAGAGAGAGAGGATGCAGGTTAGTGAAATAGTAGATGACGATTGACTTTACATTTAAGTTATTGGAGATTGTAGATGTTGGGAAACAAGTAAATGGAAGGGAATTCCACAGACGGGAAGTGCGAGAAAAGAAGCTGATGGAGTAGAATTTGCGTTTACAATTTATTGGTTTCACAGTAAAAAGGTGAGACGTAGTTGCTAATCTGATGGCTCGAGTAAATTCATATATAGGTGGCACCAGTGAGCTAAGTTCATCGGAACAGAAGCCGTGAAATTATTTGTTGAAGAGACACAGGGAAGCCACATTGTGACGATGAGAAAGTGACTCTATCGGATCTGCCAAGTACGCATATATATATATATATATATATATATATATATATATATATATATATATATATAACAGTCTTTCTAATAATAGAGAGATATGAAAAAAGATAGATAGATAGATAGATAGATAGATAGATATGAACAGAATGAGATAGATAGATAGATAGATAGATAGATAGATAGATATAGATAGATACATACGAACAGAATTAGATAGATAGATAGATAGATAGATAGATAGATAGATAGATAGATAGATAGATAGATAGATAGATCTAAACTTATTTATAAATGGAATTTGTCTCTCTGTGTGTGTCTGTGTCTGTGTGTGTGTACATTATCTATAGACCCCGAAACGGCTGAACTGATTTTCTTGAAAACTTACACAACTGCACTATAAGCGTCTGCGAGTGTTCTTAGCTAGGGTTTGTGTCGAGGTATCCCCGTTAAATATCGAAATTTCCGTCTTGTGTGAGCTATTGGTTTAGTCAGATTTGATCAGGGTGTACTGCATCAAATTGGTTTAGGGAGACACAGGTTCGAATAATGCCAAAGTGCATAAGTTTTTTCTAATAAGTTTTCTCTTTAATAAATCATTGGAATGTCTACTCAAATACGTTTAAGTGATTATCTATAGCCTTTGAGATTTCATCCGCCCAATCGATTCAGACGATTAAAAACTTAATTGGGCGATTAAAGTTTATTGCTTTACTCGCCCGTGTCGATTAAAAATCTTGCAATGAAACGTGTCCCTTTAAATACAGAAAAACCTAACCCAACTTTTACAGCCCAAAAGTATGCCATTGAAGATTCACAAGTTACTTAGAATGATATACAATGACATTGTTGAACTCTTTGGTTTCGCTTTTATCGTCCCGGTCAGTGTAAACATTCGGTTAATTAACGCTTCCAGAGTGGAGCCAAAATGTCTCGTTCGCCCAGAAAGTTTACGAAAAGTAAAAACGAACATTTGAAAGAAAGAAAGAAAAAAATACGCTTAGTTCTTTCAACCTTGCACCGAACAACAAATGTACAAATAAGTAATTTTTTTTAAAGAAAATCGTTGAGAAAATCAGATTTGTTATTTTGTATCATCTATGAGATGAAGTTAGTAACGAAACAGAAGAAACAAACTACGAATTTAGGTACCTCCACTCAATTGCCAAAAAAAAAAAAAAAAAAAACAGCATATCATGATGTTAAAAGGGCTCAAACTTAATAAAAACAACATTTTATCATCGAAATGTTTATGCTATTATTAGGAGGAAAGACAAATTTTGTTGTTATTATTTTTTTTTTAAATTAAAAATTCTAACATGTTCAAAATTTTAATTAAAATTTCATTTTTTGTTTTTCGTCAGCGATTCACGCTTTGTTTACGTAAGGTGACTATTAAGAAAATGGAGTCGGTCGAGTAAAATGATTTTGGGAGCGAGTGAATTTTCCCTCGCTCTCGATTGCCTGTCGAGTGCTTCCTTTTTCAAATCTCGAAGGCTATATATATATATATAGAGAGAGAGAGAGAGAGAGAGGGTGCAATGGGTAAATTGTCAGCATTATATATTTTTTTAAATTTCGTGCATGCGCGTTTTTTTTAATTTTATTTTGTCGACCGCAAAAGGTCGGGTCAGTTGGGCACTGTCTGTGAGAAAAAATACCAAAAATGATGCAATTTACTCCCCTAGAAATGTGACATGCTGTACTACTTGATATTTAAACATTGGGTGTTTGGATGTCAATTTGAGGACAGTGCAGAGGATTCGGAAAGAGTTGACTGAGTCTAATGGTGATTACGAAGATACGGCAACTTGGAAAACATACTGATCATTCTGATAAAAACTCCCGAATTTGTTAAGGGCTTCAGAATCCAACACGGAGTCTACATCAAGTGCCCTGAGGTGGTACTGCTACCCTAGGTCAAGAGGGTGGTTATTGGAAAACCCTAAATCCGGCAACAGGACTCTGCACCATAACACACATGTAGAAGAACCAAGTCATGACTGTTAGACAATTTCTGCAAGTGTATTACCCCTTAATTCTGGTCACCTAACTCTTCAGACTGCAGCCGCCCCTTGTTTATTGTGTATGGAGTGCAGTTATGGGGCGCAGTTAAGCTAGAGACCAACAAAACTCCTCGTAGCACCAAAAATGAACTGAAGGCAAAGATTATGGCAACATTCAAATTTAACAAGAAAATGGTTCAGACGAGTTGCAGGAGACTCCGAAGCCGTCTGGCGATTTTATTGAATGAATTTACTCTTTAGTATCCCAAGATATTTTTTGTGCAATTTTGGTAAGTATATCTATTAAAATGAGATGTCAGTGTTATTTTAATTTTTGAATAATTTAGACGACAATTTATCTATCGCAACTTGTGTGTGTGTGTGTGTGTGTGTGTGTGTGTGTGTGTGTGTGTAAATTGAACACCCAAAGGCGACAATCTGTTTCATACCAAACGCCATCGTCAGGCCATGTGCGTTGTGATTTACTCGTCTACACCATATATTGCACTGTAGATAGTCTAATTTAATATATATATACTAGCAGTATAGCCCAGCGTTGCTCGGGTGTAATGAAAGCTTTAAAACTAATCCATGGTCCTGGAGCTCAGACTCTTTGGACGTTGGCACGAAAGACTAAAAAGCAATAGTTTTTTCCAGTTAAAGCGAAACCGTAGACTGAAAGAAAAATGAATGGACGTAAGTCAGATTTCGATTTCCTGGTATCGATATCAAATAAGTTTTTTTCGTTGTAAACTGAATTTTGAAGGCTAAATAAGTCCTCTGAGTAAATGGTATCATGGCTGAGACTAAGAACTACAGTTATACCTACTTAGAGCCAAACCCGAAGCAAAAACTAAAATAAAAGGACTGAAAACAATACAGACATACAGGCAGATAAACAGACACACACACACAAACATGTTGCCTTATATATATATATATATATATTGATTTTCTGCACTATTGTAAGAACCGCAACCTTGAAACTTCTAAATATCGGTTCTTATGTCTTTGTCTATGAGTGTATCAAATTTGATTAAAATCGGACCACTCCTTCTATAACCAGATTTTTTCGATTATCGATTTTCGATATTTATCGAGGGTACTTCGACACAAAACCTAGCTAAGAACACTCGCAGACGCTTATAGTACAACTGTGTAAATTTTCAAGAAAATCGGTTCAGCCGTTTCGGAGTCTATAGGTAATGGACACACACACACAGACAAAGTTCCATTTATAAATAAGTTTATATATATATATATATATATATATATATATATATGTGTGTATGTGTGTGTGCGTGTGTGTGTGTGTGTGTGTGTGTGTGTTTTTGTGTGTGTGTGTTGGCGTGTCAGAAGCTGCAAACAAAGCTGTTATTTTTCGTGAAATGTGGGTGTAAGTCATTGTATGTCTACGTCTTTCTATGCATTCCGTGGGTGTTGAAACGCTCTTTTCCAGTGAGTCAGACATTTTCCTGATCCAGATGGTCAACATTGGCCTGACTGAATCTTTTCAGCTGACACTTCAGCCAATCTGTGCAATGTTTCCATCAACGAAATAAATTCCATGGTTTTATTATTTGAAAAATATAACTGCGTAAATTTATGTTTTAGTCTGTCCATATCTATCTAAATATCTTTCTGGCTTTTTCTCTCCATAGATTTTATAATTCCATTTAGACATTAATGTTTGATAATATATATAACTAGCAGTATAGCCCGGCGTTGCTCGGGTGTAATGAAAGCTTTAAAACTATTCCATGGTCCTGGAGATCAGACTAAAGAATATTTGTGTGAAGTTTGGTGAGAATCGGATAAAAATCTTGGATTTGTATAAAGGACGTACAGACAGATAAACACACACACACAAACATCTTGCCTTTTATATATATATATATATATATATATATATATATATATATATATTATCGATTTTCTGTACTATTGTAAGAACTGCAACCTTGAAACTTCTGAATGTCGTTTCTTATGTCTTTGTCTATGAGTGTATAAAATTTGATTAAAATCGGACCATTCCGTCAATAACACGATTTTTTCGATTATCGATTTTCGATATTTATCGGGGATACCTCGACACAAAACCTAGCTAAGAACACTCGCAGACGCTTGTAGTAGAACTGTGTAAATTTTCAAGAAAATCGGTTCAGCCGTTTCGGAGTCTATAGGTAACGGATACACACACACACAGACACACACACACAGACAAAGTTCCATTTATAAATAAGTTTAGATTAGATATTTCATAGCAATGTAAGTCTAGTATATAATAATCAAAACCAGGTAGGAATTTTTTTTTTTAATATGACAAGTTTCAATTTTTGAAGCTTCTTCAGATATTTGTTAATACGAATGAATTCTTTTTAAAATTAATTTTTTTAAAAATCCAAGGAGACAGAAAAATAAAGATTAATTATTGTTAATCAATTTTTGGTCGTAATTAACTTAGACCAGTACACAGTTGTATTAAAAAATTCTCAATACCTATATATTGTAGAGCTTTTGAATATTTTTCATTTGCAAATAAGTTATTTCCGCAACCTAGGTTTCAGCTTTTTGATATCCTCAGGTGATTCATAATAACTAATTTTCCAACGTTTTTAAACGGACAACAGGGATTTTTACGAACGCGGGACTGGAAAATTTAAACAACCTTATTTAAGAATCGTAAAACACTTTTATCCAGGTTTGTATTATCCTAAAATGTATTTTTTGGTCTGATTAAAACTGGACATTATTTTTGATCTCTTATTTTGTAATTTTCTGTTCTGGAACAAAAAAAAAAAAAAAGAAAAAAAAGATTGCTAAATAAATATCCCTGTTTGTACACCAACAAATCTCTGTATGTTTGTATGAAAAACGGAAAATCAGTTCATATAAATCACCTGAAATACCGAAAGGTTGAAATCTTGGTTGCGGAAATAACTCTTTCCAAATGAAAAATATTCAAAAATTCTATAATAAAAATGTATAGAACACATTTTAATACAACTGAGTACTAGCCTAATATAATTATGACCAAAGACTAATTTATATATATATATATATATATATATATATATATATATATATATATATATATATATATCCAAGCAGAAAGTTGCATGTAGGTAAAGTCTTAAGGAAGATCCTATTAATATTAAAACTGATCCATAATAAAAAATCACTGACGAACAGAATGTACTTCGCAGAAATAATCATCCGACACATGTAATTTTCGAAGTTATATATATATATATATATATATATATATATATATATATATATATATATATATATATATATATATATATATATATATATATGTATATATATATATATATATATATATATATATATATATATATACTGAAATTAGAAATAAGGGTTGTTCCAAAGAGAGAAATTGATATAAGTGAAAACAGTGTGAAAAACTGAGAACGATTTGTTTAAAGCTTATTATTATTATGTCATTTTTCATCATATTTCGATTTCTGCTTTGGTCTCACTACCAACCAAGTCTGCGAGGAGACCTAAGGCAGGTAGTGGCGTGTTGTTATGGCTCCATTTCATGTTTTTCTATCTTCCCTATCATCCCTAGCAATACATAGATAAAGTTTTCCTTAGTGTGTGGGCTGTACTTAATAAGACAATTTTTTGTATATCTCTTAAGCTGGGGTTTCCAGGGATTCTTTCAATGTGTTGTTTTGTTCCATTTTTTATCATTCAAAGTGCACCTACTATCACTGGCACAACTCTTGTTTTCAATTTCCACATTTTTTCTATTTCAATTTCCAGGTCTTTATATTTTGACAGTTTTCAAATTCCTTGATTGCTATGTTACAATCCGCTGGACAAGCCATATCAATTAATAGACAAGTTTTCTCCTTCTGGTTTTTAACAATAATGTCTGGCCTGTTTGCTTCAATTTTTCTGTCTGTGTAGATGGTGTAATCCCATAGAATGGTTACATCTTCTATTTCTGTAACCGGTGCTGGGTGATGTTCATACCAGTGTTTGCCTACAGCTTTTCCATAATGTTTGCATATTGCCCAATGTAAATATTGCCCAACTCTATCGTGGCGATTTTTATATTCATTTGGGGCAAGCACAGAACAGCCTGAGATTAGGTGGTCTATTGTTTCTTGGTGTTTATCACAAAACCTGCATTTTGGATCCATATTATTATGCATAATATTTGCCTGAAAGTTTCTCGTGAAAAGACTTTGGTCTTGTGCTGCAAGAATAAAGCCTTCAGTTTCAGACTTTAATCTAGATGCACGTAACCATCGATGAGTATTAACTTTGTCAACATTGGATTTATTGGCATGTACTGGATATTGGCCATGCAGAGGTTTGTCTTGCCAGCGCTGTTTCATCTGTTCAAGAGCTTTATCTTTGGCTTTCATTTTCATATTTTTTGACGCAATAGTTGGTTCTTGGCTTCTGTTTTGCTTTTCTACAGAATCTACTAACTGTAAATCTTGTTTGAATTTACTGCTTTCTTTTATTATTGAATATTTTTTCTTTCTTTCTTCATGTTGCCTTACTAATTGTATCATCCAATCCTTTGTTGTTTCTATGTATGTTAGTAAGCCAATAGTTGTTGTCTTGTATGACAATTCCAGCTGAATAAGACCTCTTCCACCTTCTTTACGGGGTATGTATAGACGGTCTACATCAGCCTTTGGATGATGCATCTTATGCTTAGAAAGAAGCTTTCTTGTTTTAGCATCCATTCGCCTGATGTCGTTTAGAGTCCAATTTAAGATGTTAAAGCTATATTGGACAACTGGGATTGCAAGGCTATTAATGGCCATAACTCTGTTCTGTGAATTTAATTCAGTTTTGAATATCATTCGTAGCCTTCTATAGTACTCTTTACGCACTATTTCTTTCATTTTTTATGGTGAATGTTTTCACTCTCATTTACACCTAGGTATTTATAAGCTTCTTCTGGTTTCAATTCTTTTATTGTTACAGCAGGGTCTAGGCTAATTGAGGATGTTTCTTGTATTGATCCACGTAAAACTGTAGCTTTAGCACATTTATTCAAATTAAATTTCATTCCAATGTCTTCGCTGAAGCATTTTACAGTTTGCAGAAGACCTTCCAGCTCATTATCATTCTTAGCATATAACTTCAAGTCATCCATGTAAAATAGATGGCTTATTTTCTTTTGTCCTATTTTATAACCACATTCTGTCTTATTAAGTTGACTGGTTAGTGCTATTAATGATATGCAGAATAGTAAGGGAGACAAAGAATCACCTTGAAATATACCTCTTTTGATGTTTATTTCATCAGACTTATAGGTTCCATTTATATGACTGAGGTAAAGGGTTGTTTTCCATATAGACATGCACTGTTTGATGAAATTGATGATGACGGGCGATATCTTGTATATATTTAAAGTCTTTAAAATCCAGTCATGTGGCACACTATCGAATGCCTTTCGATAGTCTATCCAGGCTGTACTAAGATTTTTCTTTGTACTGTAGCAGTTTTCCAGGATCATTTTGTTAATCAGCAATTGGTCTTTACAACCATAACAGCCACGTTTGCACCCTTTTTGTTCAAGCGGTATCATGTCATTTCTTTCTAAGAATAAATATGTCTGTTTTGGTAAAATAGATGTTAATAGTTTATATGTTGCCGGAAGACATGTAATTGGTCTGTAGTTTTTCGGGTTGTTTGTGTCACCATTCTTGGGTAGAAGAAATGTAATTCCTTTGGTCATCCATGCAGGAATTTTAGTGGGATCGTCAACCATTTCTTGAAGTTCTTTGGCTAGTTTTTTATGTGCTGCATTTAAATAATATAGCCAAAAGTTAGGAATTTTATCTATACCATATAGCCAAAAGTTAGGAATTTTATCTATATTATTATTATTATTATTATTATTATGTCATTTTTCATCATATTTCGATTTCTGCTTTGGTCTCACTACCAACCAAGTCTGCGAGGAGACCTAAGGCAGGTAGTGACGTGTTGTTATGGCTCCATTTCATGTTTTTCTATCTTCCCTATCATCCCTAGCATTACATAGATAAAGTTTTCCTTAGTGTGTGGGCTGTACTTAATAAGACAATTTTTTGTATAACTCTTAGGCTGGGGTTTCCAGGGATTCTTTCAATGTGTTGTTTTGTTCCATTTTTTATCATTCCAAGTGCACCTACTATCACTATTATTATTATTATTATTATTATTATTATTATTATTATTATTATTATTATTAATAATAATAATTTTCATCTGTATAATACATTATGTACCCATCATGGTATTTGTATTTCTACACACGTTTCGAGTCCAAAGTTGACGTTCTTCAGGCGAATAAATTTCTAACTTTTTATAGAGACGCGTTTGCCTTTTCCACGTGTAGCGACACAAATACCGTTATGAACTCTTAATGTATTATACAAATGGCAACTAATAATAATAATAATAATACACTTTAAACAAAACTTTTACGGCTTTTCACACATTTGCATATATATATATATATATATATATATATATATATATATATATATATATTCCTAGACTTAAATTGTACTGTCTTTCCATTTATCTATGAGCTGCATTCACCTATTTTCCCCTCTCTTTTATTCTGCCGTTTTCTCTTTACCTTTATTCTTTCCCTTATTTATTTAATAATATTGGTTAATCAAACATGGAATTATAAAAATCTTTAAGTCTTTCAATAAATTCAAATATAATGTCGCCTGTTACAAAATCTTCGGTTATCCATCTTACAAATATATCTGGCTTCTATGCATATATCAAGTCGTATTTCTACATGCGCCTAAATATGTCTATGGTTTTGAATGGACCAGTCTGTATTTTCGGTTTTGTCTTCTCCTTGAAAAAAAAACAAAAAAAACTGTCATCCCTTCGAATCATAATTAACGTTTGACGTCACAGGCCCCCTGTGACGTCAAACGTAAATTAATAATGTCGGACTTATTTTTAAGGTGTATTGGACCGGCATAGAAATCAAAAGTTTGTTATAGGCAAGAATAAAGAAGACAAAAAGACGGCAAGGCATTGTTCTCTGTTTCTCATGCTTCCAGTCGATACAGAATTCAACAAACAAGAGAAGGGAAATTTCAGTCAACGTGATTCCACGATCTATGTAAAGATCTGAATTAAATCGATGCTGTTGAAGTGAGTACGACACAGCAGAAGAGAAATGGTAGTGAGACGAACGATCTGATGGCGTCGAGAATGTCACGTGGTGAAAAAGAATAATGACGTCACCAGTAATGAACAAAAAATGAAGACAAATGGCAGATGAGACGGAAAGAAACAAAGAAATCTATATACATAAAAGGCAATCTGTGAGTCTGTGTGTGACTGTTCCCCTATGCACGCCTACATTTTTTAAGCTACGCCATTCAAACTTTCTATGGATACATATCTACAGGGAAGCCAGGTCGACACATACTTTTTGAGTTTATGTTCAGCAATTTTTACCTTTCGCACTTTTTGGTCAATGGAGCCGATTGTTTACATTTGCTCCGTAAAACATCTAAGATCAATATGGCTTCTAGATTACGTCACAGAAATCAAATCACACATGTCAAACGCCAATAAAAAAAAATGGGCCTTTAGTTTTATTTGTTATTCCGACGTTTTAAAAATTAATTTAGTCAACAAAAAAATGTGAATATTTTTCCCCGTAATTTTGAAACAAAAGAAATATATTTTTTTTTAAAAAAAAAGTGTTTTTTCAAACAAAAAAAAAAGTGCCAATGGTTAATTTAATTATTTAAGTCTTTTTTTTCAGATTTAATATTTCATACTTAAGAAAATAAAATTAAAAAAAATAAAGCTTTTTTTTAGCTACATATTTTATGCAGGAAATCAACTGTCTGTAATTCGTGTGGCATTAAAGTAACTTTTTTCCTCTAAAATTAAATGTCTACATTTTTAAATATTCTTAAAAAATTTCTGAAATTCATTTAGTCAACAAAAATGTCAATATATTTTTCCCCATAATTTTTTTTTTTAATCATATCACCCCAAGCAAGGCGAAAACACCAATGATGCGCAGGAGGCTACATAAGAGTGAAAAGATTGGAAAAAAGAAAGCTGGAAACCACATCCTGAAAAGGGAACTAGGAATGAGCCTATTCACCTGTTCAATAGACGTGGGTGGAGTGTGAACCGGGCAATAGTTTAGTCTGTCTACTCCAATTATATATATAAAAGAGTGAAAAGATTGGAAAAGAGAAAGCCGGAAACCACATCCTAAACAGGGAACGAGGGATGAGCCTCTTCACCTGTTCAATAGACGTGGGTGGAGTGTGAAACGGACGATAGTTTGGTCTATCTACTCCAATTAAAAAAAAAATGTTACGGGTGTTGAGTTAACTAAGTTTTAACTTAGTTAAAGTCCAATAAAAAAAATGTCTTAGAAAAAAAAAACACTCTTAAAATTAAGCATAAATAAATACAAAATCATGACTTACTAAAATTTCCAAAAATCTAACCAACATGATCGCACGTGCTTCAGTGGCCGTTGACAAAAGAAGAAAGGAAAGGTTTGAAACAAAAACAAACGCAACGTTGTTTACAATGTCACACAAAATATCAACTCACGTTTATGCAAAACAAAAGGAAATTGATTTTTTTAATGGAATATTTGACGAATTTTAAAACAACAATTTTTTATATAATTATTTTTTATATACTGAGTTTTGATTTGAGGCGACGACTACGAACGCCGGGAAATCGCAACACGCTGCATTAATCATCTAATTATAAAATGTTCTGAGTTGCACGGACAACGCCGGGCTATCATGCTAGCAAAGAAATAAAATACAATAGAAAAAGATAAAGAACAACATTTTAGAAAACTCATAGAAGAAAAAATAAAAGGAAAGAAAATTAAAATTAAAATAAACGTTGATAGACAATGTGGAACAAAAGAAAATTGTCAAATGAAGGAAAGAAAAAATAAACACGTAAAGAAAAAAAGAAAAAGAAATGAAAGACACGGGAAAAAAATTAAAGAATGAAAAACTTTAAAGTAAATAGGAAGAAAAAAGAAGAGAAAGAAAAAAGGAAAGATAAAGAAACGTTTAAATGAACTAAAACAAAGTAAAGTATCAGTTAATGGGGGGGGGGAAAACACAAGAGAAAACATATCCAGTGAAAGAAAGAAAGATATAAAAAAAAGAAAAAACGGAAAAAATAAATGAGAAGAAATAAAAAGAAAGAAAGAAGGAAAGAAAGAAGGAAAGAAAGAAGAGAAAAAGGAAAGAAATGTTATATATATAAACAGGGTAAATATATTGAATCCATTGTATTCACTTACGCGCAAATACCCTTGGGAAAGGTATTAATCCATCTATTCCTTCCAGTTATGGGTTAAATAGCAGGACAGATTGGGTTCTATAGCCTTGGTCGGCAACCAGTCTACTGCAGAAAGCAATGGCAACCTACTGCGGGATAATTTTCTGCCCAGTCAGTCATGTCTCTTTCGAGACATGATCGCCCAAGCATGTTTCGCGTATGGCACTTAACTGACTGATATGTGCTGTAGGCGTAAAAATGTGTATGGTCGCAAAACAGATTTGAACAATTCGACAATGAAGAATAAGGATAATTTTTTTTGGCGCGAAATATACACACATATAAATATTTATTTCTCTTTTTTTATTTTGAAAAGACGAAGGCAATTATAACGTGGAAGAAGAAGAAGAAGGCAGGTCAACAAAGTTCACACAAGGGGATTATAGCAATATACACAAACAGATCGATTCACTTATTTTGGGTTTGAAGTCCGGTTATGTGACGAATAGTAGCGGCACGTGTTCCCCTTAGCGGGTGAAGGAAGACTGCCGAATTGTCATTTCTTCGCCTTTTTTATTCCTTCGGGGTGGCTCCAAACGAGCAGTCCCTTTTGTCCCGCAGGAGAGTTTGCGATTGGCTGTCAAATTGATTCGGCGGTCACGCCTCATTAATCAAATAGATGGAACAATGCGTGGATCCCCCTGCACAGTGATACATTTTGTCATTTCGAGACTGGAATTCATGAAGAACACTTCCGTTTATCAAAGCAGGGTACGATCTTACTTTGTTAGAGAACGTAACAGAAAGAAGAATAAGAGGAAATAAAGAAATATCAGTTAAGTTCCATACGTGATACTCGCTTGAGCGATCATGTCTCGAAAAAAGGCATGACTGACTGGACAGAAGATTTTTCCACAGAAAGTAACTATTGCTTTCTGCGGTAGACTGGTTGCCAACCAAGGCTTTAGAACCTTATCTGCCCTGCGTAGTTGAAGGGAGAAGAGACGGAGGGTATTTTCGTGTAAGTGAATAAATTCAACTGGAATTCGAACTCGGCTCTTCTTATTTCTCGTCCCGAGTCAATATCTACTGCACCACAACGCACATCCTACGAAAAACATTAAACTAAAAATTAAAAAAATGTGGAGAAAAGAAAGTAAAACGGATGAATAAAACAAAATCAATGTGTTAAAAAATATTTTTTAAAAAATGAAAGAAAATATGGCGTCACTAATGCCGAATCAATATCAATCAATTTTAACCTTCCCTTTTCATCTTCGATCGGATCTCTCTGCAGGATCGCAAATTATACCTAAAAATAAATACAAAATAAAATATAATAAATCCGTCAGGAATCGCCTTGCGTTTACAGCTTCCAGAATTTTCTAAAATTCTTCACTGATAATCAGTATATTTTTTAATGGAAGCAGGAAGACGATAGCAGACGATAGCAGACGATAGCAGACGATAGAGAAAATTGCACGTTGATTATTAACTCGGATTGCACGTTTGTGCTATTTTGAGGCATTCATTTTTTTCCCCCAAAAAAATGTTCGTTTCTTTATTAATTTAATTCCTTCCTTTCCAGGGAAACTCATTATTTATCGTTGTAAATCCAAAGTGGAAGGGATGCACATTTAAATGTCACTGGAATCTTACTCTTGAATCATGTGGGTGACTTAACAGTCGTAGAACATCAATAAAAAGCAACAGAAATACACTACCGGCAATAATTATTAGGCCACCCAGGCTTTTTTATTTTTTAAATGATGTATTTTTATACTATTTTTAATATTTATTGCTAAGTGGATAATTCTAAATGAAAATAGAATGGTTCTTTTGTTATTATTACTTTGCAATATTTTACAAGGCAAATAGCGACAATTTAACCATCGAACCCTCTAGATTTGCTATATATGTCTATATATACGCTACCGGCCATAACTATTAGGCAACCCCAGTTTTTTTTAAATAAATAATGTTTTTCATACTATTTTTAGTATTTATTGCCAAGTGGATAATTCTAAATGAAAATAGAATGGTTCTTTTGTTATTGTTACTTTGAAAAATTTTACAAGGCAGCCAGGAAGCCTTTGCTTCAGCTAGCCAATAAGAAGAGACTAGCATGGGGAAGAGAGCACAAAAACTAGACACCAGAACAGTTCATTTGATGCACATGTTGTTGTGCAGTATTATCAAAAGAACCGTTCTTTTTTCATTTAGAATTATCCACTTGGCAATAAATACGAAAAATAGTATGAAATATATCATTTTTTTAAAACTGGGGTGGCCTAATAATTATGGCCGCTTGTGTACGATGAAAGTAAAATTAGTAAAAAAATCTATATAAGAATAACCATGTTTCATTCAAAAAATAGATATCTTATCCACCCTATAACCGCTTTCTCATGGATGAAACATCACAAACCTCTCACTACTTGATCGCAATTTCATTCATTCATTTTTATGGCTTATCAACTCTGTTGAAGGATATTTAAAGCCGGAAAATATTTTAGATTGTAAATTATTTTGTTTTCTTTTTTTGGGGGGATAATATGGTTTAGTGATATAAGTCTTACAAATAACCCATAGTTGGAGACTAAAAGAGGAGGATTTATACCTTTCTAAAGTGTATTTGCGCGTAAGTGGATAGATCGAATCTAACTGGAATTTGTCTATATTTCTGAGATGAGGTATTTACAGTATTTACATTATTCGGACTATTGTCCTCATCTTTGTTGCCATTTTTACGACGTTTAATAATACATCATTCTATTTGTCTATATTTCTGAGATGAGGTAGTATTTACAGTATTTATATTATTCGGACTATTGTCATCATCTTTGTTGCCATTTGTACGACGTTTAATAATAGATCATTCTATTTGTCTATATTTCTGAGATGAGGTAGTATTTACGGTATTTACATTATTTGGACTATTGTCCTCATCTTTGTTGCCATTTGTACGACGTTTAATAATAGATCATTCTATTTGTCTATATTTCTGAGATGAGGTAGTATTTACAGTATTTACATTATTCGAACTATTGTCCTCATCTTTGTTGCCATTTGTACGACGTTTAATAATAGATCATTCTATTTGTCTATATTTCTGAGATGAGGTAGTATTTACGGTATTTACATTATTCGGACTATTGTCCACATCTTTGTTGCCTGTGACACGATAACTAGGCGTATATTAAGGTGCTTCGTAAAATATGTATTTTATTATAATAGATTAGAATAGAAAATAGTTTAAAAACATATTTAACAAAAGTGAAAAAGAAGAGGAAAAAATAAATAAATAAACGCTTTTTCTTTTATGAGGAAAATTGTGGAAGAGACAAGGGTATCCGATTACTGTTTTAAATCCTACCACTCTTCCGGTAAATATTTGACTCAGTGATTTAATGTGATAAAGAGATAAAGTTCAGGAAAGTTCGGGGGGTGGGTTTTCGAATGACCATGTCAAAGGCTGTCTTTTACTGTATCTTGACCACACATTAAGAATTTTCCGGTGGAAGCTTTATTAAGATAAAAAAAAAAGATAACTGAAATTTCAGACTTACAGTCGCCAATGTTTATCACCGGTGGTCTAAAGCATTTCCGGATTTCCGGATCAATTTTAAATAAATTCAGGTTATTTTTCCGAGTCAGATCAGTAGAGTTGAGGTTCGAGTTAGTTCCGCCGGGCGTGTGCTTGAAGTAAGAAACTCCGTTCGTCTTGTTTCGGTCGGTTCGGATTTGTTGATCTCCATTAATTAGAGTTAGAGCTGTGTGTCACATTCGCCTGCCCCAACCGAAAAGGCTAACTCTAAACGAATAAAGCATCCTTTCAACTCATCCAAGTTGTGGAAGTTCGTTCCTTATAGTTCAATCTTGTACCCCCAGCTTGAGGCTCCGACATTTTCAACAAACTCCCGGCAAACATCACAGCGTGGAGAACGGCCGCCGGAGAAAATTTTTCGGACCGTCCGTTGGGGTGTTACATTGCCATTTGTACGATATTTAATAATAATCATTCTAGTTGTCTATATTTCTGAGATGAGGTAGTATTTACAGTATTTACATCATTCGGTCTATTGTCCTCATCTTTGTTGCCATTTGTACGACGTTTAATAATAGATCATTCTATTTGTCTGTATTTCTGAGATGAGGTAGTATTTACAGTATTTACATCATTCGGACTATTGTCCTCATCTTTGTTGCCATTTGTACGACGTTTAATAATAGATCATTCTATTTGTCTATATTTCTGAGATGAGGTAGTATTTACAGTATTTACATCATTCGGACTATTGTCCTCATCTTTGTTGCCATTTGTACGACGTTTAATAATAGATCATTCTATTTGTCTATATTTCTGAGATGAGGTAGTATTTACAGTATTTACATCATTCGGACTATTGTCCTCATCTTTGTTGCCATTTGTACGACGTTTAATAATAGATCATTCTATTTTTTTTTTTTTTTTTTTTTTTTTTTAATCATTTCACCCCGAGCAAGGCAGAAACGCCACTGATGTGCAGGGGGTTACATAAATGTAGAAAGATTAATTAGAAAAGAGTGAGGAGTACAAGCTAGTTAGAAAGGAACAATAGAAAACTGAGAAAGCAGGTGCAATGACAGGTACATGGGCGGAGAGAAAGGGAAGGTTATACAGGGGAGGGGAGAGAGCTAGAGGCCAGTGGTTAGTAGGTGAGTATTAACTTTGCTTTTAAATTTCTGGAGGTCGTAGCCGTCAGGAAAGCAAGAATACGGGAGTGAGTTCCACAGGCGGGAAGTGCGAGAGAGGAAGCTGCTGGAGTAGAATTGTCGTCTGCGTTTGGCTAACCTGACTGTGAATGGGTGGGACCCAGTTGCCAGTCTGGTTGAACGGGTAAACACCTGTTGAGGAGGCATCAGTGACTTAAGCTCATCCGAGCAGAAGCCATGAAGGTATTTATAGAAGAGACAGAGGGAGGCCACATTTCGACGATGGGAAAGTGGCTGCAGACGAGTCGCCAGATCAGAACCTATCACATTACAGACTCTCCTTTGGAGCTTGTCGAGAACACTGAGGAGAACGGCAGGGGCACCTGACCATAAATGGCAGCAGTACTCCATGCACGGACGGATGGTTGACTTGTATATATGCAGGATGGATTCAGGTGGAAAAAACATCCTGGATCGACATAGTGACCCAATCTTCTTAGCAGTAGATTTTGCTATGGATTCAATATAGTGCTTCCATTTGAGGTCTGAGGACAGGGTAAGTCCGAGGAGGCGTAGTGTATTACTCTCCGGGAGAATCATCTGGTCCATGCTTATGGGAGGCAGAAGAGGTTGCCTGTAATGGTTGACAGACAACAGCTTGGTCTTCGAGGAATTGAAGTTGACAAGCCACTTCTTGCCCCAGTTCACCACAGAGTGTAGATCCCGCTCAAGGTCAGCAGCGAGATTTTGTCTGTCCGCCACGACAGGTTTCTTACTGGAGCGGGAGTATATTGTAGTGTCATCTGCGTAGATGCCTACTTGGGACCTGATCTCATCTGGGAGGTCGTTGATGAAAATAAGGAAGAGCGTTGGGCCCAGGATAGAGCCTTGTGGGACACCAGCATTCGTGCTGTAGGACGAAGAGGCACGCCCATTCAGAACGACCTTCATTTTGCGGTTATTTAAGAAAGATTGGATTAGGTCAAGCAGGCGACCGGTAATACCATAACCGCGTAGTTTGCATAGGAGGCCAGGGTGCCAAACCCTGTCGAAAGCCTTGGAGATATCCAGAGCAACCGCGCGAGCCTCGTCAGACTCATCAAGGGCCTGTAGCATGTACTCCGTTACAGTAGTTAGCAGGTCGGCTGTGGACCTGTCAAATCGGAATCCATATTGCCTGTCGGAGAACAGTTTGTGGGCGGTGAGATGATGAACTATTTCAGCATTTATTATAGCCTCGAACACTTTCCCGAATATTGGTAGAAGACTGATCGGGCGATAGTTGGATGGGTCCGAGGGTTCACCACAGTTCTTAAAGACAGGAACGACTGAGGAGAATTTCCAGCATGCAGGAAAGCAGGAAGCAGAAAGGCAGTAGTTAAACAGTTTAGAGAGGACAGGGGAAAGTTCAGGGACACACCTCTTAAGGACTATCACCGGGATTCCATCGTCTCCACACGCCTTATGGGGGTCGAGTTTTGAAATTACTCTGGATACTATTGTCGGGGTAATATATACGTCATGCAGTTTGGCCTCAGTTCTAATAGGGAAGTCGGGTGGGTGCACTCCGGACGAGTCGAGTGTGGAGTTGGATGAGAATCTGCGGGCAAAGCACTCAGCTTTCTCAGCAGATGACGTGAGAACGTCAAATCCATGGATTAAGGGAGGTATTGAGGATTTCCTATTGTTGAGCACCCGTTTACAAATCCTCCAATAGTCCTTGGAGCCGAACTTGCGGTCAGCTATGTGCTGTCGCATCCTCTCCGCAAACAACTGTTTGGCGTCATTTAGGGTTCTCTTGCACTCACTGCGAGCGGATGTGAACAGGCGCCTATTGTGATCAGTTGGCTGTCTCTGGAATAGATGGAAGTAATGGTTCCTGTGGGCAATGGCGGCTGAGCAGGCCGGAGAGAACCACGGAGAGGAATGAGGTTTTAAGCAATACTTCCTGGTGGGTATGAAGGCATCAATGCCAGCTTTCACCCATGACGAGACCTCAGAGGCACAGTCATCAACTGATAGGTCAAACACTTTTCCCCAGGGGACGTCGCAGAGGAAATCGCGAAAGGCATCCCAGTCAGCTTTTTGGTAGAGGTAGGAGGTTCTATGAGTAGGGGGATCCTGGGGGGAGTGAGATTGGAAAGAAATACTGAGGGAGACTACAGCGTGGTCGGAGTTGCCGAGAGGGCAAAGCTGCGAGACTTGACAGGCGTCGGGCGCAGAGGTGAAACATATATCTAGCAGTGAGGAATGACCCGAGGGTGTGCTTGGGAAGCGAGTGGGGAAGTCCACCACTTGCGTAAGGGATTGGGAAATAGCAAAGTTCACGGCGTGAATGCCCGCCGAATCAGTAACAGCGTTTTCAAGCCACTCAGAGTGATGGGCATTGAGGTCTCCAAATACAAATATGTGGGCAAATGGGTGATAGGAAATAGCCTTATCTATGTCGTCGGCAATGCTATCTAGTAGGGAGCAGTCAGGAGAGGAGGGAGAACGGTAAAGGAAGAATAGGTAGCTAACCGAACTGAGGAGAGACAAGCGGAGACATATGTATTGGTGGTCAGTAGATTCGAGTGAAGTCACCCTAGTTATGGGGAGGTGTTCGCTGACATAAACACCCAGCCCATGCATGTGGACAGTAGAATCCTTCCTTAAAAGGGGAAGATAACCAGGGATGAAGAGGTCAGAGGAGGGAATAGCTGAGTTGAGGTTTTTGTCTATATTTCTGAGATGAGGTAGTATTTACAGTATTTACATCATTCGGACTATTGTCCTCATCTTTGTTGCCATTTGTACGACGTTTAATAATAGATCATTCTATTTGTCTATATTTCTGAGATGAGGTAGTATTTACAGTATTTACATCATTCGGACTATTGTCCTCATCTTTGTTGCCATTTGTACGACGTTTTAGCCATTGTACGCTCCGCTCTTCTTCAGCTCCTTAAGGACACATGGCCCAGTCGAAGAAGAGTTGAAATTTGGCTCCAGAAAGAAATATTTTCGCATGTAGGGCCCTCGGTGATGGTAAATCGTCCTTGTGCCAAACACGTCCGAAATCGTCACAGTTTAAATATCAGAAGGTTGCAAGTTAGATGTTGAAGTGTGGAAGAATAAAATATTTCGTTTCTACATTATGTGACGTCATACTCGGGTCGCTAGTGGTGATGATGGCCTCTACACAGTAGCTGGTTTTCAAGACGTCTTTTATAACGGCGCTCCCCCTTGCCTACGCTGTGAATTCTGATCCAAGGAAGGCACGCCGAAATCTTGCTAGCTGTGTCTTTACCGCGTCCAACCAGGCCGGACGCGCACCTACATTTGGTTAAAAAAAAAAAAGATTAAGCACCCAAAAAAATAAATAAATAATTTCAATAATGCCTGAATAAGTTGCGGATAGAGTCTTTATATATATATATATATATATAATTATCGACAGAAGCAGAATATACAATCGTCAAATTCAATTTTCACAACGGAGCGGAAGTTTTCGTTTAAGAATAATAAGAGCTTTCAATTTTTTAAATAACAAAAATTCTTTTCGGGGCTCTTTACAGAAGTTTTACGGGAGCGGCCAAAGTAAGGTGTTTTGGTGACAGCGGTAGTAAATTCGTCTTGCCTCTTTCGCTCGGCAGCTCCGACTGATTTTTCCCGGCGGCATTCGATTGTTTTATGCTTGTCCCAAACTCTCTTGGTAGTTGCGGGCTGGACCCGGGGTATCTTATGCAAATCAAATCTTTGACCACTGAAATTACTTCCACCTTTACATTTCGAGGTGGTGGGGTTCAACCTCTTATGACGTAATAACAAAAAGCCTTAAAAAATTAAAAATAATAACAATTGTTACTTATCATATTTTCACACAGGCCCAATCATACGTATATACGTACATGCGTGAAAATATTATTCAGCCAACAAAAATAGACAAATCGTCTGCGCGTTGCCATCCCTAAAATCAAAGTCTGTAGATACACTATTTGAATGCACCAATCAAATGCGTACGTATGTACAGAACGGCACACATATATGTATATATGCCAAGTCTCATACTGTTCACATATACTTATGTTTGTGTGAGCCCTGGTTGGCAAGCGCGCGCACGCACGTGTGTGTATGTGTGTATGTGCGTGTACGACAATGGGTGTACGAGCGTGTATGTATGTTTCAGTTAGTATGAGTGGCATCACGACGACAATTTTTCTTCCCACATTCATAAAAACACCAATTATACGCAATTCCATATATATCAAAATTTTTAAAAAAATGAATCAGTTTGTCTGACGACCGCAAAAGCGTGAAACCCAAGGTCACAAACTCACATCAATCCAAATATATATATAGTCATCCGCAGACAGATCTGTTTCGCTGTATCACAGCTCATCAGTACGGTTAGACTCCGATTGCTTTTAACCCAGGATTGAAACCCGACCGAAGAAATATATATATATATATATATATATATATATATATATAGAGAGAGAGAGAGAGAGAGAGAGAGAGAGAGAGAGAATATGAAAAGTGTGAGAGGCTGTGAACGTTTTGTATAAAGTGTATATTTATTGTTGTTGTTATTATACATGTTATGATACATTAAGTGTCCATTATGGTATTTGTGACACGACTCGTGTTTCGAGTCTAAAGTTGACACTCTTCAGGCGAATAAAATTGCGATGTCCGTTTGTTACTATCCGCTAATCTAGAAAAAGGCTGCGCCAATTGTTTTGAAATTTTACTATAGCATTTTAATCGAATACGAGCCTGTTTTTATATATCTTATATCAAAAAATATTACAATATTAAAAAATATATATTTTGCAGATCTTTTATAGCCGATGAGAGCCAAACCAGAAAACTTTCATTTTCAATACGGACGCGTTTACTGACAACTTTGTTATTTCATAAAAAACATAGGAGAATTGCACATTTAAGGTAAACAAAGTCTTTTTATATTATTATTTCTATTTTGGGGGCGTAAACAACAGAAATCCTTTCCCTTTAAAAAAAAAAATTCTGTTCATTTTTGTCAACGAATTATTATCGATATCCCATTTATTTCGTTAGTTTAGTTAATAAATTTCTTTTTTTTTCCATTTAACCAAACTGAACCACTGCAACGCGTGGCCAGGTACAGCTAGTATATATATATATATATATATATATATATATATATATATATATATATATATATATATATATATATATATATATTGTGGTGCAGTGGATATCGGCTCGGAAAGAGAAATCGGGGAACCGAGTTCGAATTCCAGTTGAATTCCTTGCATTCACTTAGGCGCAAATACCCTTGGGAAAGGTATTAATCCGTCTCTTCCCTCCAGTTATGGGTTAAATAACAGGACAGATTGGGTTCTATAGCTTTGGTCGACAACCGGTCTACCACAGAAAGGAATGGCAACCTACTGCGGGATAATCTTCTGCCCAGTCAGTCATGTCTCTTTCGAGACATGATCGGCCAAAGCGTGTATCGCGCATGGCACTTAACTGACTGATATAAGAAAAAATTTACGCAGATACGTTATTTCATGATAAATCGGAAGTATGGCCTACGTCAGGCGAATCATCATCAGCTTCACTCTCTCTCTCTCTCTCTCTCTCTCTCTCTCTCTCTCACACACACACACACACACACACCTAACCCATTTTCTTCACTTTTCAAATCTACGTGTCAGCAGTCTAACTGACTTGCATAATGTATCTTTAAGTTTAAGTTGACATCCGTTCTTACGCGTGCTCTTTGATTATATGTTGCGTATATATATGCTTATGTATAAATGTTTGTGTGCATTCACCGAACTGATGTAATGATGTATTTTTTCTTAAATTTCCTCTTTTAAGGGAGCGATCTTTACTTTTATTCCGTTTTTTTTTTTTTTTTTTTGTTTTTTTGCGGGGGCGAGGGTCTTTGTGAATTTCATTCGTGGAAAATCCTTTGTACAATAAAGACGGAAGCTGATGATGGTTCGCCTGAAATAGGCCAATAACTTCCGATTTACCATGAAATAACGTATCTGCCTAAATTTTTTCTTATATTTGCTCTATTTGTATTTATATACATATATATTTAGAGCTCTCTTAGAGAGTTATTCTACCACTGTATGTACAAGATACTCCTTTGGATTCTTCTATATCTACACCGCATGCTGATATATATATATATATATATATATATATATATATATATATATATATATATTCACAACTCTATTTGCATGTATATGAATCTGTGTTCATCTTTTTGCATACACAGCATGAAATTATATCTAAACTTATTTATAAGTGGAACTGTGTGTGTGTGTGTGTGTGTGTGTGTGTGTGTGTGTGTGTGTGTGTGTGTGTGTGTGTGCCCATTACCTATAGACTCCGAAACGGCTGAACCGATTTTCTTGAAAATTTACACTATAAGCGTCTGCGAGTGTTCTTAGCTAGGTTTTGTGTCGACGTACCCCCGATAAATATCAAAAATCGATAATCGAAAAAATCGGGTTATAGAAGGAGTGGTCCGATTTTAATCAAATTTGATACACTCATAGACAAAGACATAAGAAACGATATTCAGAAGTTTCAAGGTTGCAGTTCTTACAATAGTGCAGAAAATCGATAACATATATATATATATATATAAGGCAAGACGTTTGTGTGTGTGTCTGTTTATCTGCCTGTATGTCTGTATTTTTTCAGCCTTTTTATTTTAGTTTTTGCTTCGGGTTTGGCTCTAAGTAGGTATAATTGTAGTTCTTAGTCTCAGCCATGATGTCATTTACTCAGAGGACTTATTTAGCCTTCAAAATTCAGTTTACGACGAAAAAAACTTATTTGATATCGATACCAGGAAATCAAAATTTGACTTACATCCATTCATTTTTCTTTCAGTCTACGGTTTCGCTTTAACTGGAAACAACTATTGCTTTTTAGTCTTTCGTGCTAACCTCCAAAGAATCTGAGCTCCAGGACCATGGATTAGTTTTAAAGCTTTCATTACACCCGAGCAACGCCGGGTTATACTGCTAGTTATATATATTATATATATATCTTCTGTTCTACATTATACAACAAGGAATGTTTTACAATATTTTTTTCGATTACTCCATTTAATTTTCAGGTTAATGATTTTTTTTTTACTGCAGTTTTTGCTTTCTTTTTGTGCATGAAACATTTTGACATGATTGAACGAAGTCTTATATGTCGTCTGCCTGGACCTGATATGACGTCAAGAAAACCGTTTCTATCAAATTAGTTGGCTTCTTTTTAAACTCTCTTTCTTTCACCGATTCGACACTTTATTGTTATTTTACTGGGTTTTTTGTGGCATACATAAAATATTTACTCTATTTCTTTTCATTTGTCTCTAAGTATGCTATTTTTTTTTTAAATCAGAAATAGATTCTTTTAAAAATTGTTCAGACATTTTTTCCCCTTTGACACCAAAGCATAACTAGGAAAATAATTCCAAACGCAAAAACATCACATTAACCAGTATGTATGCACCGTGTCCTTTCAGGACGTATATATAAATATAGAATATAAATAACAGAACTAGCGTGGCCACAAAGAGAGGGATCAGTTTATATATTGATTATAATATAGAATTGATCCCCCACTTTATGTTTTACTGGAGCATTAATAAAGAAGTTTTCTACGTCTAGAGAGGCTTTTTCTACTATGTGCCGTTTCCCTTCGGGATGTAGACGATCGAGGCCCTTCACATCTCCCTATCGCTTGTAACGCTTAACACCCATTCTCTTGTTCAGTCAGTCAGTTAAGTGCCATACGTGAAACACGCTTGGGCGATCATGTCTCGAAAGAGACATGACTGACTGGGCAGAAGATTATCCTGCAGTAGGTTGCCAGTGCTTTCTGCGGTAGACTGGTTGCCAGCCAAGGTTATAGAACCCAATCTGTCCTGTTATTTAACCCATAACTGGAAGGAAGAGACGGATTAATACCTTTCCCAAGGGTATTTGCGCGTAAGTGAATGCAAGGAATTCAACTGGAATTCGAACTCGGCTCCCCGATTTCTCGTTCAGAGCCGCTTCCCAAACCTTGAACTATCATTGATAAGCTCAAGCCCATAAATATAGAATATAAATATATAGAAACTAGCGTGACCACAAAGTGAGGGATCGGTTTATATATTGATTCAGGACGTAGACGATTAGGGCCCTCCACATCCCCCTCTCCTTTGTAACGCTTAACACCCTTTCTCTTGTTACTCGCCTAAACTTTGAACTACCATTCATATGCTCAAGCTCTTAAATATAGAATATAAATATATAGAAATTAGCGTGACCACAAAATGAGGGATCAGTTTATATATTGATTATAATATAGAATTGATCCCCCACTTTATATTCTGCTGGAACATTAATAAATAAGTTTCTACATCTAGAGAGGCTTCTTCTATGTGCCGTGTCCCTTCAGGACGAAGACGATCATAGCCTTCCATATCTTTCTGTCCCTAGGGGCTCTTCACATGCTTTCTCTTGTTACCCAAACCCAAACCCAAACCCCGATCTGCCATTCATTTGCACAAGGCCACCAAGTATGTTACGCGTTGCTTTCCCCTGTCTCTATTTCCCTCTGAGTATCAGATTCTCCAAGCCCTCCTTCCTCAATATATGTCACAGGAACTTTAGCTGTCTTTTCCTGATGTTAGGCATGTTTCCTTTCCGTTTTCATCCGCTCCAAATCCTCATCGTTGCTCACATGTTCGGTCCATGGTATCCTCAGCATCCTACTGTAGAATCACATTTCCGTTGCTTCAAGTCTCTCCTTCATCTTTGAGGAGATTGTCCAGCATTTACTGAAGAACAGCCATCACATAACAATCCAGCACTCACTTCTTTGTTTCCAGCAAAATTTCCCTGTCTCTCGACACTTTACCCAGCCTTTAGAATGTATCCTTGGCCATGCTAGTTCGCCTTCGGATATTAGTATCGCACCCTCCATCATCTATTTTGACACTTCCCAGATATTTAAATTTCTATATCTGCTTGATTTTAACATCTCCAGCTTGTATTTGGATTTTTGGGGTTTCTCGTTTTACTGATAACCATACATTCAGTTTTCTTGTTTATTTCTAGTCTTTTCTTTCTGCTTTCTTCCGCAATAATTACGTTGTTCAGTAGTGAAGAATATACACTACCTGCCATAAGTATTAGGTAACCGTAATGTTTAAAAAAAGGATGTATTTCATACTATTTTTTAGTATTTATTGCTAAGAGAACAATTGTAAATGAAAATAGAATGGTTCTTTTGTTAATACTGCGGAATAACATGTGCATCAAATAAATCTATAAATATTTAATAATTGTCTATATTGCAGTTTTATCAGTGAAAGAATGAAGAACATTTTCGGTGATTCGGACGAGTTCATCTTTGCTTCCTTGTCTTGTAAAAGTTTGTAAAGTAATAATAACAAAAAAAAACCCCGTTCTATTTTCATTTGGCAATAAATATCAAAAATAGTATGAAATACATGATTGCTTAAAAAAATGGAGTGGCCTAAAAATTAAGCTCGGTAGGGTATATATATATATATATATATATATATATATATATATCGTATGAAATGCATAATTTTTTGAAAACACTGCGGTAGCCTCGTAATCATGGCCGCTAGTGTATATATATATATATATATATATATATATATATATATATATATATATATATACACACACACACACGACCATAGCCCAGACGTAGAATCGCCGACTGACGCCAATTCGGTCGGGTTTCAATACTGGCTTAAAAATCAATCGGAGTCTAACTGTACTGATGAGCTGTGATGCAGCGAAACAGATCTGTCTGCGGATGACAATATATATATATATATAATGTTTCTTTTGTTAACACTACACAATAACATAAGCATCAAATGAATTTATAAATATTTAATAATTACTTATATTGCAGTTTCATCAATGAAAGAATGAAGAAAATTTTGGGTGATTCGAACGAGTTCATCTTTGCTTCATTGCCTTGTAAAATTTTGCAAAGCAATAATAACAAAAGAACCATTCTATTTTAATTTAGAATTATCCACTTGGCAATAAATACTAAAAATATTATGAAATACATCATTTCTTTTAAAAAAAACTGGGGTTGCCTAATAGTTATGGCCGGTAGCGTATATATAGACATATATATAGACATATATAGCAAATCTAGAGGGTGCGATGGTTAAATTGTCGCTAT
>JBBBDQ010000141.1:300000-380000 GCA_037127315.1 Ascarosepion bandense | reverse complement strand
TCTCTCGCTCTCTCTCTCTCTCTTTAATCATCTCACCCCAAGCGAGGCATACTACTGCCACTGTTGCGCAGGGGGCTATATTCGGGAAAGTGATGAGAAAGAGGGTTTAGTTAAAGAGGGTGTCAGGAGGAGGGTAATAGACGAATGAGAATAGCGGTGTGATAGGGGTGGAGTGGATGGAGAAAAGAGCTTGAGAGAATGGATGCGAGTTAATGAGAAAGGAGATGTCTATTGACCTAACATTTAAATTCTTAGAGATTGTAGCTGTCGGGGAAGCAAGTATATGGAAGGGAATTTCACAGGTGGGAAGTGCGAGAAAAGAAGCTGTTAGAGTAGAAATTGCTGTTACATTTTATCGGTTTCACTGTAAAAGGGTGGGAGGTAGTTGTTAATTTAGTTGCTAGTTGCTAGTAGCTCGTGTAAATTAATACCTAGGGGACACCAATGATCTAAGTTCATTGGAGCAGAAGCCGTGAAAGCATTTATAGAAGAGGCACAGGGAGGCACGTCAAGCCGGTGAGATAGCGACTGCAGCCGTGCTGACAAGTCGGTATCGATCACATTGCAGATTCTCCGTTGGATTTTGTCAAGAACCCCGAGGTGAATAGCAGGGGCACCCGACCAGATGTGGAAGCAGTATTCAATACACGGGTGGATGGTAGATTTATGTATGTACAGGATGGCCCTGCACAGTGAACCAACCTTCTTAGCAGCGCATTTATCAGTGGATTCGATATAGTCATTCCACTTGAGGTTCGCTGAGAGTGTGAGGCCAAGGAGGCGTCTGGGCCTATTTGTATCCAATATGTATCTCAGCCTGTTCATATCAATTATCTAACTATATAACTATTTCAGCCAGTTCATAACAATCTATCTATCTATCTATCTATCTATCTATCTATCTATCTATCTATCTATCTAGCAGTATAGCCTGGCGTTGCTCGGGTGTAACAAAAGCTTTAAAACTAATTCATGGTCCTGGAGCACAGACTCTATGGACGTTGGCACGAAAGACAAAAAAGCAATAGTTGTTTCCAGTCAAAGCGAAACTGTAGATTGAAAGAAAAATGAATGGATGTAAGTCAAATTTTGATTTCCGGTATAGATGTCAAATAAGTTTTCCATCGCAAACTAAATTTTGAAGGCTAAATAAGTCTTCTGAGTAAATGGTGTCATGGCTGAGACTAAGAACTACAATTATACCTACTTAAATCAGCCTGTTCATATCTTTCTCCATATCTCAACCAGTTAATATACTTCTCTCTCTCTCTCTCTCTCTCTCTCTCTCTCTCTCTCTCTCAGCCAGTTAATATATTTCTCTCTGCCCCACACTGTTCATATCTTTCTATCTCAACCGGTTCATATCTTTCTCTCTCTCTCTCTCTATCAGCCATTTCATATCTTTCTCTCTGTCTCAACCAGTTCATATCTTTCTCTCTCTCTCTCACACACACACACACACACACTCTCTCTCTCTCTCTCTCTCTCTCAGCCAGTTCATATCTTTCTCTCTCTCTCATTCAGTTCATATCCATCTAACTACAAAAATATCTCTCATATGTTTCATACATTATGACTGAAACTATTACATATTCCAGAGTTCACTTCAGGATTTCAGATGTTCACAGTATACCACCATTTTGGCTGCACCTGTGAGAATTGGCGCCACACAGTCTTCTTATACCCGTTTATATCATACTCCAACTCCACCACCAGTCTGGCCTTGTACTGAAATAATCTAAGTTTATAGTCAGTCAGTCAGTTAAGTGCCATACGTAATAGACGCTTGGGCGATCATGTCTCGAAAAAGACACGACTGACTGGGCAAAAGATTATTCCGCTGTAGGTTGCCATTGCTTTCTAAGGTAGACTAGTTGCTATAGAACCCAATCTGTCCTGTTATTTGACTCATAGCTAGAGGGGGGAGAGATGCATTATATTACTAAGTAGTAATAAGTGGGGGATAACTTTATTACTTCATAACAATATAAAACTGACCCCCCACTTTATGCCCAGTAGAAGCCTTAATCATGTTTCTAACTATTATATTTAGTCAGTTAAGTGCCATACGTGATACACGCTTGGCCGATCATGTCTCGAAAGTGACATAACTGACTGGGCAGATTATTCCGCAGTAGGTTGCCATTGCTTTCTGCGGTAGACTGAATCTCAGCCAAGGCTATAGAACCCAATCTGTCCTGTTATTTAACCCATAACTGGAAAGAAATAGACGGATTAATACCTTTCCCAAGGGTTTTTTGCGCGTAAGTGAATGCAATGAATTCAGCTGGAATTCGAACTCGGCTCCCCGATTTCTTGTTCCGAGCCGATATCCACTGCACCAAGCTTATAGAAAATATAAAAATATCACATATAATCTTGAGGTCATTCTTTCTTTTTCTTATATATATATATATAAAAATACATTGGAATGCTCATGTTACTTCCCCCTCCCAATGCACAGGCTCGTCCTTTGTTCCCTGTTTAGGATATGGTTTCCGGCTTTCTCTTTTCCAATCTCTTACTCTTTCTCCAATCTTTTACTCTTTTTTTTTTTAATTGGAGTAGATAGACTAAACTATCGCCCGGTTCGCACTCCACCCACGTCTATTGAACGGGTGGAGAGGCTCATCCCTTGTTTCCTGTTTAGGATGTAGTTTCCGGCTTTCTCTTTTCCAATCTTTTCACTGTTACGTAGCCCCCTGCGCATCAGTGGCGTTACCGCCTTGCTCGGAGTGATATGATTTTTAAAAAATGCAAATTTATGGATTATCTTTACGACAAATGTGACTCACTAATCCTCAGGGTCACATCATGTCATGAAGCTAATTGTTGAAAAGGAGAGAATTCAAGGAGGCATGAAAGAAACGTTCCTGGCATGCATTTTTTTAAATCATTTCACACAAAGCAAGGCTACAAAGTCACGAGAGTGCAAGAGGTTACTGTGTGCTAATGAATATGAGAAAAAAGAACTACTATTAAGGGGTCAGTCAGTTAAGTGCCATACGTGATACACGCTTGGCCGATCATGTCTCGAAAGTGACATGACTGACTGGGCAGAAGATTATCCCGCCGTAGCTTGCCATTGCTTTTTGCAGTAGACTGCTTGCCAGCCACAGCTATCGAACCCAATCTGTCCTATTATTTGACTCATAGCTAGAGGGGGAAGATATGTATTATATTATTAAGTAATAATTAGTGGGGTATCAGCTTACTACTTTATAACAATAGAAAACCAGTCCCCCACTTTATGTCCAGTAGAAGCCTTACTCATGTTTCCAGCTATTATATTCAGTCAGTCAGTTATTTGGCATATGTGATACACGCTTTGGGCGATCATGTCTTGAAAGGGACATGACTGACTGGGTAGAAGATTATCCCGCAATAGGTTACTATTGCTTTCTGCGGTAGACTGGTTGCCATTCAAGCCTATATAACAATCTGTCCTGTTATTTAACCCATAACTGGAGGGAAGAGATCGATTAATGCCATTCCCAAGGGTATTTACGCGTTAGTGAATACAAGGAATAATAAACTACACTCAGCTGATCTCACCAAATGTAGAGCAGAAGCTTCGAGTCATGGATATTCGGCTTTGCCGCCAATGTTGATGCATGATCGGGCTTACCCAACGATCATTTACGCTTAAGCTTATTTTAACCTATCCACTTTTCATCACCGGTCACCATACAATGCAAAAAAATTTTTCTTTGTTGCCACCGAAACTGCTGTTCGCGCGTGACAAAACGCTGCTCGACGTCCCTCGGCTTCAACTCGTACGACACCCAGTGTCCTTGCTTTTGAATCATTCTTAATGCTTTCAAACGTACTGAAACTTTTGTGTGACCAACTCCTAATAATTTTGCGTGTTCATCTTGCTCTTGACATCAGTCTTCATTAAGTAATGCCTTATTCGTCGTTAAACTTGTTCGGGGATATCTTCAATATAAAAATAATTACTTTTGAAGCGCCTAAACCAATTTTTGTGTGTTGTTTCCGACAGAGCATGGTTTCCATAAATCTCAACAAGAATTCTGCGTGCTTCAGCTGAAGATTTCTTTTGAATAAAGTAGTGCAGTAGAATTCCCCGCAAATACACTCACTTTGGCGCGAAATTTGACATCTTTAACTCTATGAAAAACAAAGTTGTTTACACTTCGGCGAAATGACATCAACTGAATTTCAAGCTTCCGTATAGTACTTCCTTATAGATGTATTCCCATCTGGGACTACAAACACGCAGTTCTGGGAACACCATCTCTTGGAAAACAGCGGGGACTTATTCAAGGTCCTAATATTAAAAGCTAAGTTCAAGTATTTAGTGATGCGATAGGGAAGTCCTTACGGATACTTATTTTACTGTCGTAGAACTCGCCATGAGCATTTAATCACTAACTTTAACCTTTCACACCTTGCTGCCTGTATACTGGCTGTTATGTGAAATTACATACACGCAAGAGGCCGTATACGACCCAGAATAATAGACAGCAGGGTCCAGGTTGGGAATCTGTCATCATTAAGGGATCAAAGACTTAAAAATTTAACTTCATCAAAAAATTCAAATAGGTAAACTGAAAAATTTTCATGGCTATTTTTAGTCTTGTATAATCCCCAAAACGTTTATTAAAGCATATCTGGTTACCTCGTTACCCAAATTCAATATCTGGTTACCTCGTTACCCAAATTCAATATCTTGGTAGGATAATGTAAAAAAATAAAATAAATAAAATAAAAACATTGAAGAAATGAATTCATTCCTTGCGCCTAAGTGAATGCAATTACATCCGTTCGTGCATAGAATACTGCTGTCATATATGGTCAGGCGCCCCTGCTGTTCATCTCAGTGTTCTCGACAGGCTCCAAAGGAGAATCTGTGTTGTGATAGGTCCCGACTTGGCAGCTCGACTCTAGCCACTTTCTCACCAGCGGGATGTGGCTTTCCTCTATCTATTCTTCAAATCTATTCATGGCTTCTGCTCCGACGAACTTAAGTCACTGGTGCCCCTGCCACTAGAATTTACTCGTGCAACCAGACTGGCAACAAGGTCCCACCCACTTACAGTGAGATCAACCAAATGCAGCCGTCAATTCTACTCCATCAGCATTTTTTCTCGCATTTCCCGCCTGTGAAACTCTCTTCCGTATAATTGCTTTCCTGTCGGCTACAAACTCAAGGAATTGAAATGCAATGTCAATACCCATCTCTTATCCACTTGACTCCAGTTCTTTCTACATCACCTTGTATATCTTGTTCTTTTTCTTTCTCTCTACCTTCACAACTATCTTCATTCCTGTGAAAAGTCAATTCCCATCTCTTATCCACTCGACTCCAGTCCTTTCTACATCACCCCGTATATCTTGTTCTTTTTCTTTCTCTCTACCTTCACAACTATCTTCATTCCTGTGAAAAGTCAATTCCCATCTCTTATCCACTTGACTCCAGTCCTTTCTACATCACCCTGTATATCTTGTTCTTTTTCTTTCTCTCTACCTTCACAACTATCTTCATTCCTGTGAAAAGTCAATTCCCATCTCTTATCCACTTGACTCCAGTCCTTTCTACATCACCCCGTATATCTTGTTCTTTTTCTTTCTCTCTACCTTCGCAACTGTCTTCATTCCTGTGGAAAAGTCAATTCCCATCTCTTATCCATTTGACTCCAGTCCTTTCTACATCACCCTGCATATCTTGTTCTTTCTTTCTCTCTACCTTCACAACTATCTTCATTCCCAAAGTCAATTCTATCTCTTATCCACTTGACTCAGTCCTTTCTACATCACCCTGTATATCTTGTTCTTTTTTCTTTCTCTCTTACCTTCATAACTATCTTCATTCTGTGAAAAGTCAATTCCCCATCTCTTTATCCACTTGACTCCAGTCCTTTCTACATCACCCTGCATATCTGTTTTCTCTCTTTCTCTACTCCTTCACAACTATCTTCATTCCTGTGAAAAGTCAATTCCCATCTCACCATCCTACTGACTCCAGTCCTTTCTACATCACCCTGTGTGTATGGACTGTTCTTTTCTCTACCTTCAACTATCTTCATTCCTGTGAAAAGTCAATTCCCATCTCTATTCACTGACTCCAGTCCTTTCTGCCATCACCCTGTATATCTTTGTTCTTTTCCTTTCTCTTCACCTTCACAACTATCTTCATTCCTGTGAAAAGTCAATTCTCATCTCTTATCCACTTGATCCAGTCCTTTCTATCACCCTGTATATTCTGCTCTTTCTTTCTCTCTTACCTTCATAACTATCTTCATTCTGTGAAAAGTCAATTCCCATCTCTTATCCACTTATTCCAGTCCTTTCTACATCACCCTGTGTATCTTGTTCTTTTCCTTTCTCTCTACCACAACTATCTTCATTCCTGTGAAAAGTCAATTCCCCATCTCTTATCCACTTGACTCCACAGTCCTTTGTCACCCTGTATATCTTGTTCTTTTCCTTTCTCTTACCTTCACAACTATCTCTGGCCCTGCAGAAAAGTCAATTCCCATATCTCTTATCCACTGACTCAGTCCTTTCTACATCACCCTGTATATCTTGTTCTTTTCCTTTCTCTACCTTCACAACGTCTTCATTCCTGTGAAAAGTCACTCCCATCTCTTATCCACTTGACTCCAGTCCTTTCTACATCACCCTGTATATCTTGTTCTTTCCTTCTCTCTACCACAACTATCTTCATTCCTGTGAAAAGTCAATTCCATCTCTTATCCACTTTCCATCTAACCTTCTACATCACCCTGGTATATCTTGTTCTTTTTCTTTCCCCTCTACCTCCCTCACAACTATCTTCATTCCTGTGAAAAGTCAATTCCCCTATCTCTTATCCACACTCTGACTCCCAGTCCTTTCTACATCACCCTGTATATCTTGTTCTTTTCTTTCTCTCTACCTCTAACCACATCTTCATTCCTGTGGAAAAGTCAATTCTTATCTCTTATCCACTTGATTCTGAGTCCTTTCTACATCACTCTTGTATCTTGTTCTTTTCCTTCTCTCTACCTTCACCATTCTTCATTCCTGTGAAAAGCCACCCCATCTCTCATCCACTTCGACCCCAGTCCTTTCTACATCACCCCAGCATTCTGCTCTTTCCTTTCTCTTACCTTCACAACTATCTTCATTCCTGTGGAAAGTCAATTCCCATCTCTTATCCACTGACTCCAGTCCTCTCTACATCACCCCCTGTATCTTGTTTCTTTTCTTTCTTCATTCTTCAACTATCTTCATTCCTGTGAAAAGTCAATTCCTGTCTCTTATCCACTTGACTCCAGTCCTTTCTACATCACCCTGTATATCTTGTTCTTTTCCTTTCTCTCTGCCTTCACAACTATCTTCATTCCTGTGAAAAGTCAATTCCCATCTCTTATCCACATGACTCCAGTCCTTTCTACATCACCCCGTATATCTTGTTCTTTTTCTTTCTCTCTACCTTCACACCATCTTCATTCCTGTGAAAAGTCAACTTCATCTTCATCCACTTGACTCAGTCCTTCTACATCACCCTGTATATCTTGTTCTTTCCTTTTCTCTACCTTCACAACTATCTTCATTCCCTGTGAAAGTCACTCCCCATCTCTTATCCACTTGACTCCAGTCCTTTCTACATCACCCTGTATATCTTGTTCTTTTCCTTTCTCTCTACCTTCACAACTATCTTCATTCCTGTGAAAAGTCAATTCCCATCTCTTATCCACTTGACTCCAGTCCTTTCTACATCACCCTGTATATCTTGTTCTTTTCCTTTCTCTACCTTCTCACAACTATCTTCATTCCTGTGAAAAGTCAATTCCCATCTCTTATCCACTTGACTCCAGTCCTTCTCTTACCATCACCCTGTATATCTTGTTCTTTCCTTTCTCTCTACCTTCACAACTATCTTCATTCCTAGGAAAGTCAATCTCCATCTCTATCCACTGACTCAGTCCTTCTACATCACCCTGGTATATCTTGTTCTTTTCCTTTCTCTCTACCTTCACAACTATCTACATTCCTGAAAAGTCAATTCCCATCTTTATCCACTTGACTCCAGTCCTTTCTACATCACCCTGTATATCTTGTTTTCCTTTCTCTACCTTCACAACTATCTTCATTCCTGTGAAAAGTCAATTCCCATCTCTTATCCACTTGACTCCAGTCCTTTCTACATCACCCCAGCATATCTTGTTCTTTTCTTTCTCTCTGTCTTTCCATGTTCTTCTAAGCCCTGTGAAAAGTCAATTCCCATCTTCTATCCACTTGACTCCAGTCCTTTCTACATCACCCCGTATATCTTGTTCTTTTCCTTTCTTCTACCTTCGCCAACTATCTTCATTCCAGTGAAAAGTCAATTCCCATCTCTTATCCACTTCTGACTCCAGTCCTTTCACATCACCCCGTATATCTTGTTCTTTTCCTTTCTCTCTACCTTCACAACTATCTTTCATTCCTGTGAAAAGTCAATTCCCATCTCTTATCCACTTGACTCCAGTCCTTTCTACATCACCCTGTATATCTTGTTCTTCTCTCTTTCTCTCACCTTCACAACTATCTTCATTCCTGTGAAAAGTCAATTCCATCTCTTATCCACTTGACTCCAGCCCTTCTACATCAATTTGCATATCTTGTTCTTTTTCTTTCTCTCTCTACCTTCACAACTATCTTCATTCCTGTGAAAAGTCAATTCCCATCTCTTATCCACTTGACTCCAGTCCTTTCTACATCACCCCATATCTTGTTCTTTTTCTTCTCTCTACCTTCACAACTATCTGTCCTCCTGTGAAAAGTCAATTCACTCTGACTCCAACTTTTCTACATCACCCTGTATATCTTGTTCTTTTCCTTTCTCTCTACCTTTCACAACTATCTTCATTCCTGTGAAAAGTCAATTCCCATCTCTTATCCACTTGACTCCAGTCCTCTTACATCACCCTGTATATCTTGTTCTTTTCCTTTCTCTCTACCTTCTTCACAACTATCTTCATTCCAGTGAAAAGTCAATTCCCCATCTCTTATCCACTTGACTCCAGTCCTTTCTACATCACCCTGTATATCTTGTTCTTTTTCTTTCTCTCTACCTTCTACAACTATCTTCATTCCTGTGAAAAGTCAATTCCCATCTCTTATCCACTTGACTCCAGTCCTTTCTACATCACCCCGCATATCTTGTTCTTTTCCTTTCTCTCTACCTCACAACTATCTACATTCCTGTGAAAAGTCAATTCCCATCTCTTATCCACTTGACTCCAGTCCTTTCTACATCACCCTGTATATCTTGTTCTTTTTCTTTCTCTCTACCTTCACAACTATCTTCATTCCTGTGAAAAGTCAATTCCCATCTCTTATCCACTTGACTCCAGTCCTTTCTACATCACCCTGTATATCTTGTTCTTTTCCTTTCTCTCTACCTTCACAACTATCTTCATTCCTGTGAAAAGTCAATTCCCATCTCTTATCCACTTGACTCCAGTCCTTTCTACATCACCCCGTATATCTTGTTCTTTTCCTTTCTCTCTACCTTCACAACTATCTTCATTCCAGTGAAAAGTCAATTCCCATCTCTTATCCACTTGACTCCAGTCCTTTCTACATCACCCCGTATATCTTGTTCTTTTCCTTTCTCTCTACCTTCACAACTATCTTCATTCCAGTGAAAAGTCAATTCCCATCTCTTATCCACTTGACTCCAGTCCTTTCTACATCACCCTGTATATCTTGTTCTTTTACTTTCTCTCTACATTCACAACTATCTTCATTCCTGTGAAAAGTCAATTCCCATCTCTTATCCACTTGACTCCAGTCCTTTCTACATCACCCTGTATATCTTGTTCTTTTTCTTTCTCTCTACCTTCACAACTATCTTCATTCCTGTGAAAAGTCAATTCCCATCTCTTATCCACTTGACTCCAGTCCTTTCTACATCACCCTGTATATCTTGTTCTTTTTCTTTCTCTCTACCTTCGCAACTATCTTCATTCCTGTGAAAAGTCAATACCCATCTCTTATCCACTTGACTCCAGTCCTTTCTACATCACCCCGTATATCTTGTTCTTTTTCTTTCTCTCTACCTTCACAACTATCTTCATTCCTGTGAAAAGTCAATTCCCATCTCTTATCCACTTGACTCCAGTCCTTTCTACATCACCCTGTATATCTTGTTCTTTTCCTTTCTCTCTACCTTCACAACTATCTTCATTCCAGTGAAAAGTCAATTCCCATCTCTTATCCACTTGACTCCAGTCCTTTCTACATCACCCCGTATATCTTGTTCTTTTCCTTTCTCTCTACCTTCACAACTATCTTCATTCCAGTGAAAAGTCAATTCCCATCTCTTATCCACTTGACTCCAGTCCTTTCTACATCACCCCGTATATCTTGTTCTTTTCCTTTCTCTCTACCTTCACAACTATCTTCATTCCAGTGAAAAGTCAATTCCCATCTCTTATCCACTTGACTCCAGTCCTTTCTACATCACCCCGTATATCTTGTTCTTTTCCTTTCTCTCTACCTTCACAACTATCTTCATTCCAGTGAAAAGTCAATTCCCATCTCTTATCCACTTGACTCCAGTCCTTTCTACATCACCCTGTATATCTTGTTCTTTTACTTTCTCTCTACATTCACAACTATCTTCATTCCTGTGCAAAGTCAATTCCCATCTCTTATCCACTTGACTCCAGTCCTTTCTACATCACCCTGTATATCTTGTTCTTTTTCTTTCTCTCTACCTTCACAACTATCTTCATTCCTGTGCAAAGTCAATACCCATCTCTTATCCACTTGACTCCAGTCCTTTCTACATCACCCTGTATATCTTGTTCTTTTTCTTTCTCTCTACCTTCACAACTATCTTCATTCCTGTGCAAAGTCAATACCCATCTCTTATCCACTTGACTCCAGTCCTTTCTACATCACCCTGTATATCTTGTTCTTTTTCTTTCTCTCTACCTTCACAACTATCTTCATTCCTGTGCAAAGTCAATACCCATCTCTTATCCACTTGACTCCAGTCCTTTCTACATCACCATGTATATCTTGTTCTTTTTCTTTCTCTCTATCTTCACAACTATCTTCATTCCTGTGCAAAGTCAATTCCCATCTCTTATCCACTTGACTCCAGTCCTTTCTACATCACCCTGTATATCTTGTTCTTTTACTTTCTCTCTACATTCACAACTATCTTCATTCCTGTGCAAAGTCAATTCCCATCTCTTATCCACTTGACTCCAGTCCTTTCTACATCACCCTGTATATGTTGTTCTTTTACTTTCTCTCTACATTCACAACTATCTTCATTCCTGTGAAAAGTCAATTCCCATCTCTTATCCACTTGACTCCAGTCCTTTCTACATCACCCTGTATATCTTGTTCTTTTACTTTCTCTCTACCTTCACAACTATCTTCATTCCAGTGAAAAGTCAATTCCCATCTCTTATCCACTTGACTCCAGTCCTTTCTACATCACCCTGTATATCTTGTTCTTTTACTTTCTCTCTACCTTCACAACTATCTTCATTCCAGTGAAAAGTCAATTCCCATCTCTTATCCACTTGACTCCAGTCCTTTCTACATCACCCTGTATATCTTGTTCTTTTCCTTTCTCTCTACCTTCACAACTATCTTCTTATTCCTGTGAAAAGTCAATTCCCATCTGTTATCCACTTGACTCCAGTCCTTTCTACATCACCCCGTATATCTTGTTCTTTTCCTTTCTCTCTACCTTCACAACTATCTTCATTCCAGTGAAAAGTCAATTCCCATCTCTTATCCACTTGACTCCAGTCCTTTCTACATCACCCCGTATATCTTGTTCTTTTCCTTTCTCTCTACCTTCACAACTATCTTCATTCCAGTGAAAAGTCAATTCCCATCTCTTATCCACTTGACTCCAGTCCTTTCTACATCACCCTGTATATCTTGTTCTTTTTCTTTCTCTCTACCTTCGCAACTATCTTCATTCCTGTGAAAAGTCAATACCCATCTCTTATCCACTTGACTCCAGTCCTTTCTACATCACCCTGTATATCTTGTTCTTTTACTTTCTCTCTACCTTCGCAACTATCTTCATTCCTGTGAAAAGTCAATTCCCATCTCTTATCCACTTGACTCCAGTCCTTTCTACATCACCCTGTATATCTTGTTCTTTTTCTTTCTCTCTACCTTCACAACTATCTTCATTCCTGTGAAAAGTCAATACCCATCTCTTATCCACTTGACTCCAGTCCTTTCTACATCACCCTGTATATCTTGTTCTTTTTCTTTCTCTCTACCTTCACAACTATCTTCATTCCTGTGAAAAGTCAATTCCCATCTCTTATCCACTTGACTCCAGTCCTTTCTACATCACCCTGTATATCTTGTTCTTTTTCTTTCTCTCTACCTTCACAACTATCTTCATTCCTGTGAAAAGTCAATTCCCATCTCTTATCCACTTGACTCCAGTCCTTTCTACATCACCCCGTATATCTTGTTCTTTTACTTTCTCTCTACCTTCACAACTATCTTCATTCCTGTGAAAAGTCAATACCCATCTCTTATCCACTTGACTCCAGTCCTTTCTACATCACCCTGTATATCTTGTTCTTTTACTTTCTCTCTACCTTCACAACTATCTTCATTCCTGTGAAAAGTCAATTCCCATCTCTTATCCACTTGATTCCAGTTCTTTCTACATCACCCTGTATATCTTGTTCTTTTACTTTCTCTCTACCTTCACAACTATCTTCATTCCTGTGAAAAGTCAATACCCATCTCTTATCCACTTGACTCCAGTCCTTTCTACATCACCCTGTATATCTTGTTCTTTTACTTTCTCTCTACCTTCACAACTATCTTCATTCCTGTGAAAAGTCAATTCCCATCTCTTATCCACTTGACTCCAGTCCTTTCTACATCACCCTGTATATCTTGTTCTTTTACTTTCTCTCTACCTTCACAACTATCTTCATTCCTGTGAAAAGTCAATTCCCATCTCTTATCCACTTGACTCCAGTCCTTTCTACATCACCCTGTATATCTTGTTCTTTTTCTTTCTCTTTACATTCGCAACTGTCTTCACACCTCTGTTCCCATCCTTCTCTTACCCTTTCTCTGAAACCCACTGTCTTTCTTTTCACTCTCCTCCTGACTAAACGTTTACTCTTTACCCCCTGTGCATCAGTGGCGGAACCGCCTTTCTTGGAGTGAAACGATTAAAAAAATAAATTAACTCGACTAGAATTCGAACTCAGCTTGTCGGTTCCTTGCCATCCATTACACCACCGTGGCTTCTCTTGTAAAGTGACCAGCGCCGACAGACCGCTTCATGCGTAAACACAATTTTTCATCTCTTACCTGACGCAAATCAGGTGGGGATCCTAATCATGTCTCAGTTGCGTCTCTGTCCTCGAAGACAGAGAAGGGCTTAGTTGTAGCTCTGTTTCAGGACAGGTATGCAACTGAGAAAATTATATTGTGAGATGCCCGGCCTCGGGGAACAGTATCCCGAGGCCGCGCCACCCCAAGCCACGCCACCCCAGGTCGCGCCACCCCAGGCTGCGCCACCCCCTGAGACTGGGTAATTTTTGTACCTTTGCTCGCTCGTACGCGTCCGGGATCCCCCATTAAAAACCGACCTTGTGTCACATCTCGCTCCAGTTGGGGATTAGGGTAAATATACTTAAACACAATAGTCATAATCTTTGCGTTTAAATAAAAAGTATTAAAAAAATAAAGTTCTGCGAAATAAGAAAGTTTTGTAGATGAATGTTTCATAAATGAATATTAGTAAAACATAAAAGACACTTGAAAATCGTTTTATTAGATAATTTAAGGTCATTAGAACTAGAATCTAAAAGTAAACATGGCACTGTATCACTCTAACCCCTTTTATTAAATGAGTACCAGAATCAGGCAGGTAAAAAATTTAAATACCTGGGAAGCGTTATAACAGAAGACGGAAAGTGCGACACAGAGATCCGAGGCGAATTGGCATGGCGAAGGAAGCATTCCAGACGTTGAGTTGAGTATTAAGAAACAGGACAATTTCGCTAGAAACTAGGAAGAGGGTACTGGATTGCTATGTGATGTCAGTTCTTCAATATAACATGAATGCTGGACAATATCATCAAAGATGAAGGAAAAACTTGAAGCAACTGAAATGTGGTTCTACAGAAGGATGCTGAGAATCTCATTGATCGAGCATGATAAAATCTTGGAAATGATGGAAACAAAAAGGAAATTAATACTGAGCATCAGGAAGAGACAGCTGAAGTTTCTGGGACACGTAATGAGGAAGGAGGGCTTGGAGAATCTGATACTAAAAGGCCAAATAGAGGGAAAAGAGACAGGGGAAAGCAACGGATAACATATTTGAAGGACGTAATCAGGTGGATGACGGAACGAGGATTGCACGGTGTAACAGGAGAAGGCGTGCTAAGAGCCACCAGGGACAGGGAAACGTGGAAAGCCATGATCGCCTACGTCCTGAAGGGACAGGGCACATAGAAGAAGAAGAAGAAGAAGAAGAAGAAAAAGAAGAAGAAGAAGAAGAAGAAGAAGCTCTACCACATCAAAAAGTCTTTCTGTGGTCCACATAAAATTTAGAGGGACTCTCATGGGACCTCTGGTTATGAACCACTGCTTTAGCTGAATCCTGGAAATGTTGACCTGGTTTTTATTGGTTAGATTTCTGTTTGAATTCAGCCAATGAAAATTAGTTTTAAGGAGCGACTTCATCACGCGCCGTAAGACAGTTATCGCCGTCATTACTCAAACGCAGTCAGTCAGTTATTTTCATACGTGATTCACGCTTGCTTTCCTGACGACTGATAAGGCAGAAGATTTTCCCGCAGTAGGTTGCCATTACTTTCTGTGGTGGATTGGTTGCCAACCAAGTCTATAGAATTAAATATGCCCTGATATTCAACTCTTTTATCCAGATCAGTCAGTTAATTACCATACATAGTACACGCTTAGGCAGTCATAACTCGAAACGGACATCACTGATTAGGTAAAAGATTTTCTCGCAGTAGATTACCATTTGGTTTTTGTGGTAGACCGGTTGCCAACTAAGGTTATAGAATCAAAAATGTCCTGCTATTCAACCGTTTTATCCAGACCAGTCAGTTAATTATCATACGTGATCCACTCTTGGGCGATAATGTCCCGAAAGCAACGTGATTGATTAGGCAGAAGATTTTCCCGCAGTAGGTTGCCATTACTTTCTGTAGTAGAAAGGTTGCTAACCAAGGCTATAGAATTAAATATATGCTGCTATTCAAACCTTTTATCCAGACCAGTCAGTTAATTGTCATACGTGATACATGCTTGGGCGATAATGTCCCGAAAGTGACGTGATTGAATAGGCAGAAGCAAGGCAGAAATGCCACTCATGCCCAGGGGGTTTACAATGAAAGAATAAAAAATAGACAAGATATATCAAAGAGGAGGTAAGAGATGGATGGGAATCGAATAGATAAATGATGACATTTTACGCTGCATTTAAAATTTTGGAGATTGTAGCTATTGGGATTTCGTAGAAAAGTTAAGAGATGGATGGGAATCAAGTAGATAAAAGATGGCAATTGACGTTGCATTTAAACTTTTGGAGATTGTAGCTATTGGGATGTTGAAGAAATGATAAGAGATGGATGGGAATCAAGTAGATAAAAGATGGCAATTGACGTTGCATTTAAACTTTTGGAAATTGTAGCTATTGGGATGTTGAAGAAATGATAAGAGATGGATGGGAATCAAGTAGATAAAAGATGGCAATTGACGTTGCATTTAAACTTTTGGAGATTGTAGCTATTGGGATGTTGAAGAAATGATAAGAGATGGATGGGAATCAAGTAGATAAAAGATGGCAATTGACGTTGCATTTAAACTTTTGGAGATTGTAGCCATTGGGATGTTGAAGAAAAGATAAGAGATGGATGGGAATCAAGTAGATAAAAGATGGCAATTGACGTTGCATTTAAACTTTTGGAGATTGTAGATATTGGGATGTTGAAGAAAAGATAAAAGATGGATTGGAATCAAGTAGATGGCAGTTGATGTTGCATTTAAACTTTTGGAGATTATAGCTATTGAGAAGTCGAAAGAAAAGATAAACGATAGATGGGAATCAAGTAGATAGAAGATGGCTATTGACATTCTATTTAAACTTTTAGAGATTGTAGCTATCATGGAAGAAAGCAAATGAAGCTGAGTTCTACAAACGGGAAGTGCGAGAAAAGAAACTATTTGAGTAAAAAAACGGTAAAAGGGTGGGACTTTAATGCCAATCTAGTATCACGAGTAAATATATGTAATCTAGGTACCAAGGAAAAAAACTTTTCAGAAAAGTCGCAATGAAAATACTTGTAAAATAGATAGAAAAAAATGAACTTAAATTTTGTAATAAAATGAGTTTCTTTTCTGCAGAAAGAAAATGTTGCCCTTTCTTTTCCCGTTAGACAGAATTCCCACCAAGTATATTTGGTATTTGTGTGAGGAAAGTCATGATTTACCTCGGAATTTGAAACTAGCGCGAACGTACCTGGCTTGCAAAATAATAGAAAAGAAATATGGCTGCTACTGAAGACAATTTATACGTGCCTCACTCGTCCAAAACGAGACGATATTCGCACGTATGCAAATTTTGGTCGTTTTGGACTGGCATAAAAAAAAAACAGGGTGCCTGCAACGCTAGCAATTTGGAAATTTTCTCGGCGGACTGCGTGTATTAGGGTTGGACGTGCGGATTGACAGTCAGACTGAAAAAGGAGGAAGTAGGAGCGGCTTAGTTGGTGTCTGTTTCACAACTGCCCTGTGTAACGACCGAGAAAGGAAGACACGAAATCCCTTTCTTTGAGGCAACCGAAGAAGAAAGAAAAACAGCGAGCGTCGCACTGCACCTTTTGACTCCCCCTCCTCGTTTATCTTCTTTTTTCTTACAATTTGGGCGTAAGTGAATGAAACGAATTCGACTGGAATTCGAACGCGGCTCTCTGATTTCTATTACGAGCCTATATCCATTACACCAGACCGCAAATGTGCCATAATTCCGCAGACAGTAAGAGAATCAACTGATGGCATTTTGCTTATTTCATCCTTCTACTCTGTCTCTCTCTCTGTCTCTCTGTCTTTCTCTGTCTGTCTGTCTGTCTGTCTGTCTGTCTGTCTGTCTCTTATTTTTTGGGTATGTATTTATTTATTTTCATATTTGTCGGTTTAATTTCTCGTTCGTGCACAAATTACTAACTGGGCCAAAATATCATATAATCCTCTTATATCCGATTAAGAACATTCCTAATCCATAGCCAGGTATTTAAATTTAGTACCTGAAATGTTCACACGAGGTCGCTGCATCACATGCATCATTCTAATCTTACGAGGGATGCTGGGTGGGGGGTGAGTGTGTGTTTGTGTTTGTGTGTATGTGCAAAAGGCTGGGTTTGCGATGCCGACAGAGTCGAGTTAATGATTGAATGACCGACCCTAAGATGAGTGGGTGGGTATTGACATTTTTGATAAGGAGAATTTGACGTCTATCTCTCGCCACTTGACTTATACAATACAAGAGTGGACACTTTTCCGGAGTCAACTTCCTGGAGAGCTGTAACTGAAAAGAAAGACAAGTTTTGTAAGTCCAACTTATTTTGATTACATATCTTTTAAATTTATGTTCTTCTTCTTCTTCTTCTTCTTCTTCTTCTTCTTCTATGTGCCCCGTCCTTTCAGGACGTAGGCGATCATGGTTCTCCACGTCTCCCTATCCCTTCTGGCTCCTAGTATGTTTGTCTCCGTTACTCCTGTTAACCCCCGTTCCGTCATCCACCTGACCAGGCCCTGCAAATATGTTATCCGCTGCCTTCCTCTGTCTCTCTTTCCTTCTATCTGGCCAGTCAGTATCAGGTTCTCCAGGCTCTCCTTCCTCATTGCGTGTCCCAGGAACTTCAGTTGTCTCTTCCTGATGTTGCGTAAAAAAGATTTTTTTAAAATTAGTAGAAATCATGTTATATGAGTGTATTTGATTTGGCTTCCGTAAGGAGGGGGATTTCTTATCTAATGGGCCTGTCAGACAAAACGAGTCAGAGTATTGACTTTTCTTGAGGTTTGATAAAGCATTCTACTGCCACCGTTCCGCAGGGGTTTACATATGGGAAAGTGATGAGAAAGAGGGGTTAGTTATAAAAAAAAATGCCAGGAGGAGGGTAATAGACGGATGAGGATACCGAGGATGGGGGTGGAGTAGAGGGAAAAAGAGCTTGAGAGAATAGATGCCAGTTAGGGGTTACATAGGAGGTTACATAGGGGAAGTGATGAGATAGAGGGGTTAGTTATAGGAAATATCAAGAGGAGGGTAATAGACGGATGAGGATACCGAAGATGTGGGTGGAGTAGATGGGAAAAGAGCTTGTGAAAATGGATGCCAGTTAGGGGTTACATAGGGGGGGGGTTATATATGGGAAAGTGATGAGAAAGAGGGGTTAGTTATAGGAAATATCAAGAGGAGGGTAATAGACGGATGAGGATACCGAAGATGTGGGTGGAGTAGATGGGAAAAGAGCTTGTGAAAATGGATGCCAGTTAGGGGTTACATAGGGGGGGGGGTTATATATGGGAAAGTGATGAGAAAGAGGGGTTAGTTATAGGAAATATCAAGAGGAGGGTAATAGACGGATGAGGATACCGAAGATGTGGGTGGAGTAGATGGGAAAAGAGCTTGTGAAAATGGATGCCAGTTAGGGGTTACATAGGGGGGGTATATATGAGAAAGTGATGAGAAAGAGGGGTTAGTTATAGGAAATATCAAGAGGAGGGTAATAGACGGATGAGGATACCGAAGATGTGGGTGGAGTAGATGGGAAAAGAGCTTGTGAAAATGGATGCCAGTTAGGGGTTACATAGGGGGGGTTATATATGGGAAAGTGATGAGAAAGAGGGGTTAGTTATAGGAAATATCAAGAGGAGGGTAATAGACGGATGAGGATACCGAAGATGTGGGTGGAGTAGATGGGAAAAGAGCTTGTGAAAATGGATGCCAGTTAGGGGTTACATAGGTGGGGGGGGTATATATGGGAAAGTGATGAGAAAGAGGGGTTAGTTATAGGAAATGTCAAGAGGAGGGTAATAGACGGATGAGTGTTACCTAGGATGGGGGTGGAGTAGATGGAAAAAGCGCTTGTGTGAATGGATGCCAGTTAGGGGTTACGTAGGGGGTTACATAGGGGAAAGCGATGAGGAGGGGTAAGTTATAGGAAATGTCAAGAGAAGGGTAATAGACGGATGAGAATACAGAGAATGGGGGTGGAGTAAAGGGGAAAAAGAGATTGAGAGAATGGATACGAGTTAGTGAGATAGGAGATGTCTATTGACCTTACATTTAAATTCCTGGAGATTGTAGCAGATGTGGCAGCAGTATTCAATATACGGGCGGATGGTAGATTTATATATGTGCAGGATGGACTCACACTGGAAAAACTTCCTAGCCCTGAACAGTGAACCGACCTTCTTAGCAGCGGATTTAGCAATGGATATCAGAGGATCATCCACATGAAAAGGGGTTAAAAATAATGGAAGTATTATTAATAAAAAAAACTAAAAACATAATACTCAATAATATCAATGACGAACACGCTAACAACGTGCTTGCCGTATTCACAACATAAAACTTACACACTACTCTACTCTATGCATAACACTACATACATTCTGTTACACGTAAAATAAAGTCAATCCTCAATAATGGCTAAAAGTATAGCCGAAAGCGCTCAGATAAACAAATCATTTGGACAATTTTTATATAATTTATCTCCTCAAAAGAAAAAAAAAAAGTTCAAATGAAAAATGAATTAAAAACATTAAACATAATACCACGAGTGTAATTTTTAACAAAACCAGCATTTATCTATCTATCTATCTATCTATCTATCTATATATATATATATATATATATATATATATATATATATATATATATATGTAGTAATTTATAAATAAACAACAACTTCGCGATTAGAAATAAAAGGAACTCGATACGAAAAGCAACAAATTTATTCGCCTGAAGAGAGTCAATTTTAGACTCGAAACACGTGTAACGTCACACGTACCATTATGGATACTTAAAGTAACATAACATGTATAATAACAAAAATAATAAATATACACTTTAAACAAAACGTTCACGGCTTTTCACACTTTTTATTCTATACCAATTTCTCTCGTTGAAACAGCCCTATTTATTATATATATATATATATATATATATATATATATATATATATATATATATATAGCATAATGATGATTCACGTATACTGTCTTAATATGTATAGGAAAAACTACTAAAAAGTTGTAAGCTTAAAAATGTATTTTTTGAGAGTATTTATATATATATATATATATATATATATATATTGTTGAGCTGTGACAGTGTTTAGCGTCAAGGTTATTGTTTTTTCACACGTTTTTACTGATAAAATATATTTTGGCAACCAGTTCTATATCATAAAGTGCTCGATCTCAAAGTGGAGAGAGAGAGAGAGAGTTGATAAGTACAAAGAGTTCGTCACTTTAACTGAGCAGGTTCATGCAGACTTCAAAGTCTCATAAGGACACTGTTATGAAGTTCTCATTGGCCGGGGCTAAAAACCGGTCATGACGAGTGGGAGCATCATGACGATGTCTTCACGAGACTTCGAAGTCGGCATGAACCTGCTCAATTTACGTGACACACACTTACATATACGTATGTGTGTCTATGGATGCAAATAAGTAATCATATGTGTATACACGTATTTTCACACCGGTATCTCAATATCTATCAGGTGTTAATAAAACAGTGCTCAATGTAATAGGACAGAGCTATTAAGTATTTATTAATAAATATACATATTATCCAACGGCTAATGCACGACTCGGAGTTTCCAGATATAGACAAATATAGATAGAGAGGCATAGACAGATATAGACAGACAGACATAGACAGATAGATAGACAGACATAGACAGACAGACATAGACAGACATAAATAACCATAGACAAACATAGACATACAAACATAGACAGACATAGACAAACATAGAGAGACAGACATAGGCAGTTACAGACAGATATAGACAAACACAGACATCCATAGACATCCATAGACAGAAAGACATAGACAAACATAGACAGATAGATATCGGCAGTTACAGACAGACATAGACAAACATAGACAGACAACATAGACATAGACAGACAGACATAGACAGACATAAATAACCATAGACAAACATAGACAGGTAAACATAGACAAACATAGACAGACATAGGCAGTTATAGACAGACACAGACAAACATAGATAGACAGACATAGACATCCATAGACAAACAGACATAGACAGATAGATAGACAAACATAGACAGACATAGATAAACATAGACAGACATAGGTAGTCATAGACAGAGATAGACAAACATAGATAGACAGACATAGACAGCTATAGACAGACGACATAGACAGACATAAATAACCACAGACAAACATAGACAGACAGACATAGACAAACATAGACAAATATAGACAGACATAGGCAGTTATAGACAGACATAGATAGACAGATATAGACATCCATAGACAAACAGACATAGACAGATAGACAAACATAGATAGACATAAACATAGACAGACAGATATAGGTAGTCATAGACAGACATAAACAAACATAGATAGACAGACATAGACAGCCATAGACAGACAGACACAGACAAACATAAATAACCATAGACAAACATAGACAGACAGACATAGACAGACACAGATAGACAGAGACAAACATAGACAGACAGACATAGACAGTCATAGACAGATATAGACAAACATATTCATATATACCACTATTTATATATACATGTACACACTTACATATACATATGCAGATTTTCAACGTTGTCTTCTCATATTCACTTCAGTTTTGCATATTGTTATACATAATATATATATATATATATATATATATATATATATATATATATAATAAAAAGTGTGAGAGGCCGTGAACGTTTTGTTTAAAGTGTATATTTATTGTTGTTGTTATTATACATGTTATGATACATAATGGTATTTGTGACGCTACACGTGTTTCGAGTCTAAAGTTGACTCTTCAGGCGAATAAAGTTGTGACTTTACGTTCCGAGTATATAAGTTATATTTTACATCATGTACCATTTTTTTATCCACTACAAAGTGTAAATTTTGTTTCGACATTGAAATTACAATGTCTCATCAGGACACCACCTGATGAGACATTGCAATTTCAATGTCGAAACAAAATATAGACTTTGTAGTGGTATAAAAAAAATTGTACATGTTCTAAAATATAATTTATAATAAATATTCACAGCTCTATATCTTACATATCGAGCACTGCTTTAAATGAATGTTTTGGACGCTGTAAATGTTTTTCTTCGTTCCTTATTCACTCGAATATATATATATATATATATATATATATATATATAAAGGAAAACTCAACATAACATCTAAAGTGATTATTGACTATAATTTATTTCGACAGACGAATATACCCATATTTTCAGACCAGTATTTCATTCTGTTTAATTTCCTCAGAAAGTTTAAAAAATAAAAAAGTAAAAAAAAAAAATCGTAAATATAACCCATAATAGAGACTTTTATGTTATTTTGTTAGGGCCATAAAGGTTAGGGGAGAAAGAGTTCATGTATTATGTTTGTCGATTGGACAGAAAAAGTCACCATAAATCAAGTACACACAAACTTACGTAACAAGTATTTGTACGCACATGAAATATAAACACATCCAACCATATATACATATAAATATCTTACGGATATATATATAATCAAAATTGGTACAAACACGTATACACACATGTATCCAAACAAACAAACTACCAAAGAATAATCAACACAAAATAAAAGTGAACTTGCAAATATGACAGAGTGGTGTAACTTAACAATCCTTTTTAACAGAAAATTTAAATTTATTTTTATGACAGCATTTAAAAATGATTTCATTTCTCTGGTTTAATAGTTGCCTAATTTTCCTGAATTTTATTATATAATTTTTTTTTATCTAAGCATGAATTACATCTATTTCTGAAACTATTCGGGGTTTCAGATTTACCTATAATCTTCCATTCTATCTATGGGGAGAGATTTCTGTCTTTTAATTTCCAAAAATATTTAGAAAGGGTGGTTTGAAATTTTAGGTTGAATTTAGAGAAATATTGTTTAGGATTATATAACCTGTTCTCTGGGCCCGATGAAAATCCTTAAGTATTTTTTTCTCATTTTTGTATTAACTAGTTGCTTGGTATATAACCTTTTTCAGATTTGCATACACCTCTAATTGAGCAATTATCTTTGACGCCACAGTTACAGGTGAGGTTTACTGTCTATTTTGTGATTGTTATAAAGTTTATCTAGTATGTTTTTATTATGCCAGTTAATATTGTTATTCATGTTTTTAGTGCAAGAGTAGTTAACTTTTAATATTTTTCTTTTAAAAATCTGATTTAGTGGGTTGTTCTGGTTAAAATGTTTGTCTATCAATTTCAGAAATTGTTGACCGATATTAATATTAGATAGTTGGGCGAAGTGGAGTGTTGAACCATATTACTCATCGCTTTCCATTTATAAGTTTGTTTAGTCTGGTATCTTTGGAGGATTCTACGTAAATAATTCCTTCATAAAACCACTTTTGTATATATATATATATATATATATAAACGTATGAGTTAAATATATAGATCAAAATCAGATAAGATGAATGGAATAAGTAATGAACAGGTAGAAAAATGAAGAACAGGTAGTGTCTTTAATTTAACATGTTTCACCTTAATAAGCTTTTTCAGAGATTCTTTTAAAAGATCTCTATACAAGCTTGTTAACGTGAAACATGTTAGATTAAAGACATTTTTTTTACTTCTCTTTACTTATATATATATATATATATATATATATATATATATATATATATATATATATATTCTAAACATATACTGTTAAATATAAGAGACAATGAATGTCTATTATGTTTAATCATGAGCCGTTCTAAACGTCGTATTTGGCTTTAATTTCAGTTGAAAATAAAGACAAAAATTCCCCAACATTTGGATAATTTTTTATTAATTTGCTTCTAAGCTTTCGGCTCACATGAACCATCTTCAGAGAGGTTATTAAGACTGTTAGTGTTATTTCTGTTAGTGTAGAAATTGCGGTTATATTTTATCGATTTTCCTGTAAAAGAGTAGAACTTAGTCGCTAATCTAGTAGCTCATGTAAATTCATACCTAGAGCGCACCAGTGAGCTAACTTTATTGGAGCAGAAGCCTTGATAGTTTTGTAAAAGAGGCACAGGGAAGCAACATCACGCCGGTGAGAGAGCGACTGCAGCCGTGTATCGATCACATTACAGATTCTCCGTTGGATTTTGTCAAGAACCCCGAGGTGAATAGCAGGAGCACCCGACCAGATGGGACTCAGACGGGAAAAACTTCCTGGCCCTGAACAGTAAACCGACCTTCTTAGCAGCGGATTTAGCTATGGATTCGATATAGTCATTCCACTAGATGTCCGCTGAGAGTGTTAAGCCAAGGAGGCGTAGTGTTCTATTACAACTGAGTAGTGAGTTCGATCCTCACTGGGTACCCCATACTTTTGACTTTGTGCCACATCTAAGTGGCGCTTAAAAAATTACCATAGCATTTCTATCTGGACATTTCGGCGTAGTGTAATGGTTAGCGAGTTTGTTTGCTAGAAACTATAACAACTGAGTAGTGAGTTCGATCCTCACTGGGTACCCATACTTTCGGCCTTGTGCCACACTTAATCGGCGCTTAAAAAATCAACTATAAAGAGAATGATGATGAAAAATTCTCGCCAGTATAAACGTTACACTGAAGTTGATTCATAGCCAATATTAGGGAACCTTCTTAAAACTACACTAACATCTATCTATCTATCTATCTATCTATCTATCTATCTATCTATCTATCTCAGTCTGTTCATCTATCTATCTATCTATCTATCTATCTATCTATCTCAGACTGTTCATATCTATCTATCTATCTATCTATCTATCTATCTATCTATCTATCTATCTATCTATCTCAGACTGTTCTATCTATCTATCTATCTATCTATCTATCTCAGACTGTTCATATCTATCTATCTATCTATCTATCTATCTATCTCAATTCATTCATATCTATCTATCTATCTATCTATCTATCTATCTATCTATCTATCTCAGACTGTTCATATCTATCTATCTATCTATCTATCTATCTATCTATCTATCTCCATTCATCCATATCTATCTATCTATCTATCTATCTATCTATCTATCTATCTATCTATCTATCTATCTATCTATCTATCTATCTATCTATCTATCTCATTCATTCATATCTATCTATCTATCTATCTATCTATCTATCTATCTATCTGTCTGTTCACTTATCTATCTATCTATCTATCTATCTATCTATCTATCTATCTCATTCATTCATCTATCTATCTATCTATCTATCTATCTATCTATCTATCATTCATTCATCTATCTATCTATCTATCTATCTATCTCAGACTGTTCATATCTATCTATCTATCTATCTATCCTCTATCTCAGACTGTTCATATCTATCTATCTATCTATCTATCTATCTATCTATCTCAGACTGTTCATATCTATCTATCTATCTATCTATCTATCTATCTCAGTCTGTTCATATCTATCTATCTATCTATCTATCTATCTATCTATCTATCTATCTATCTATCTCAGTCTGTTCATATCTATCTATCTATCTATCTATCTATCTATCTATCTCAGACTGTTCATATCTATCTATCTATCTATCTATCTATCTATCTACAAATAGACAATATTTACGCTCTCACACCCTGATTGAGCACTCTGGAAGAATGGTAGACTTTGAAAAACAGTAGCTACTCTGGCGTTTACTCATCGCTCATTCAGTAAAATGAATTATAGCACTCTAGCTATTGGGCACGTATAATGATAATATATGCGCTAAAAGATCTGCCTCCTTCTACCGAGCGCCCATGGTCCAGAGGTAGAATCGCCGACTGACGCCAATTCGATCGAGTTTCAATCCTGGGTTAAAAAGCAATCGGAGTCCAACCGTAATGATGAGCTGTGATACAATGAAACAGATCTGTCTGCGGATGACAATATATATATATATATATATATATATATATATATATATATATATATATATATATATATTAATTCAGATTAATTTATTTTAATATTAAAAAATGATACAGGAAGAGAGCTCCATGTAATAAAATATTACAGAGCAAATATATATTAAAAAAGGATTAATTCAAAGATGTTGAATGGCCATTTCGATATGAAGATCCCGTGGGATCTTCATATCGAAATGGCCATTCAACATCTTTGAATTAATCCTTTTTTAATATATATATATATATATATATATATATATATATATATATATATATATATATAGTCTAGTCTATCTATCTATCTATCTATCTATCTATCTATCTATCTATCTATCTAATCTCAGTCTTTTCAAATCTATCTATCTATCTATCTATCTATCTATCTATCTATCTATCTATCTATCTATTTTGGGCATATTCTTATATTTATTTTCGCAACGTGATTCGACAAGCCGGTAGTATTGGTGGGAGAGCGTCAGTAGTGGTGTAGCTTTCTTCCTATATCCGTCCCTGCTTGAATTCGCCATACTGTCTATTGAATTTCACTGTTGTCTTTTTGTTTGCTTCTTTATTATAAACTAGCTGTACCCGGCCACGCGTTGCTGTTAAATGGGAAAAAATAGAAGAAATTTATTTACTAAACCAACGAAATAAATGGGATATCAATAATAATTCGTTGAAAAAAAATGAATAGTTTTTTTTAAGGAAAGGGATTTCTGTCGTTTACGCCCGCCAAAATAGAAATAATGATTAAAAAAAAGCCTTCATTTAACTTAAATGTGCAGTTTTCCTATCTTTTTTAATAAATAACAAAGTTGTCTGTAAATGCGTCCGCATTGAAAATGAAAGTTTTTTTTTTGGTTCGGCTCTCATCGGCTCTAACAGATTTGCAAAATATATATTTATAATATTGTAAAATTTTTAATATAAGGTATATAAAAATACGCCTTTCAAAACAATTTCAAAGCAATTGGTGCAGCCGTTTTCTAGATTAGCGGATAGTAACAAACGGACAAGTACATTTTTTAGATGATTAGATAATGACAATGTCAGGTGTCACTTTAGATTCATTTTAGACAATGTAGAAAAACAAATCATTTTAAACAGTCTTTTAGTGAGATAGAGACCCAGTCAAGTGATGTGAAAAGACAAAAAAGATGAAGTGAAGAATCACCCGAAAGACAGTTACCTGAAGTTTTTTAAGGAAGTGGGCTCCCCTTCCAAACAATAACATTTCTCACCTTTCACTTTTCTTCCCAGTTACGGTTAGTTACTTAAGTGCCATACGTGATACACGCTTGGGCGATCATGTCTCGAAAGAGACATGACTGACTGGGCAGAAGATTATCCCGCAGTAGGTTGCCATTGCTTTCTGCGGTAGACTGGTTGCCGACCAAGGCTGTAGAACCCAATCTGTCCTGTTCTTTGACTCATAGCTAGAGAGAGAAGAGATGTATTATATTATTAAGTAGTAATTAGTGGGGGATCAGTTTATTACTTCATAACAATAGAAAACCGATCACCCACTTTTTGCGCAGTAGAAACCTTAATCATGTTTCCAACAATTATATTCAATCAGTTAAGTGCCATACGTGATACACGCTTGGGCGATCATGTCTCAAAAGAGACATGACTGACTGGGCAGAAGATTATCCCGCAGTAGGTTGCCATTGCTTTCTGCGGTAGACTGGTTGCCGACCAAGGCTATAGAACCCAATCTGTCCTGCTATTTAACCCATAACTGGAAGGAATAGACGGATTAATACCTTTCCCAAGGGTATTTGCGCGTAAGTGAATACAATGAATTCATCTGGAATTCGAACTCGGCACCCCGGCGTCTCGTTCCGAGCCGATATCCAGTGTACCACAACGCAGTTACGGTACAATGAAATAAAGTTTATATTTATACCAGTGGGACCGTGCCGTCCAAAAATGTATAGTACAGTATTTACATTATTCGGAGTGTGGTCCTCATCTTTGTTGCAATTTGTCCGACGTTTCGCCTGTACTACGCTCCAGCCTTCTTCAGGGGCTAGGAATTTCGAACCGAACCCTTTATTACAATCATTGGGGTATATGATCTTCATTCCAGAAACTTGGAAACCTAACAATACGGCGTCTTTCCTGATGACTACAATCTTAACCCGTTCAAGTCTAGTGTTAACACCATACATACCCGCATAAGCTGTACCTGTACTACGAGTGGATCTCAACAGGGTGAAAATCAATGTAACAAATAAAAAAGTAAAGTTTTCAAAAATATTTTTTTAATAATTTTTTTTTTTAAAAGATTTTGAAAGAATTATTTTTTCAATATACATTATTCGGACTATTATCCTCATCTTTGTTGCCATTTGTACGACGTTTCGGCCGTTGTACGGTCCGGCTTTCTTCTGCTAGGAATTTCGAACCTAACCCTTAATTACAATCACTGGGGTATATGATCTTCATTCCTTGCGTAGTAGAGCCTATTCTGGTAGTCATTAGTTATATCACTCTAACTTTGTAAGTTACTTTTTTACCACTGCTGTAGACTGGGATTGAACTCACAACTCTTTGGGTCAAGTTACAGGAACTAACCAACGCCTATATCCACTGGATAACTTAATTAATTCTGAACTGAGTTTTTGGGACTTATAAACCTAATGTTCAGTAACTCTTCGTACAAATGGCAACAAAGATGAGGACAATAGTCCGAATAATGTAAATACTGTAAATACCACCTCATCTCAGAAATATAGACAAATAGAATGATTTATTATTAAACGTCGTACAAATGGCAACAAAGATGAGGACAATAGTCCGATTAATGTAAATACTGTAAATACCTCATCCTCAGAAATATAGACAAATAGAATGATCTATTATTAAACATCGTAAACAAATGGCAACAAAGATGAGGACAAATAGTCCGAATAATGTAAATACTGTAAATTACTTAAACCTCATCTCAGAAATATAGACAAATAGAATGATCTAAATTATTAAACATCGGTACAAATGGCAACAAAGATGAGGACAATAGTCCGAATAATGTAAATACTGTAAATACCACCTCATCTCAGAAATATAGACAAATAGAATGATCTATTATTAAACATCGTACAAATGGCAACAAAGATGAGGACAATAGTCCGAATAATGTAAATACTGTAAATACTACCTCATTTCGGAAATATAGACAAATACTAAAAAAATGTATATCGATATGCCACCTAAAATGACGGTAACATATATATTGATGCACATTAAGACATAAGGAAAAAAAACAGAAGTAATAATACAAACATCTGAGTGTGACAGGAGGGAAATTAAGAATAATAATTAAATAGATATTAAAATAAATAAATTATTTAAATTTTTAATAATTAAATATATATTAAAAGTTTAAGAATTGTATTAAAATATAATAATAATAAAATAGATTAAATAAAAATAATAAAATGAATTTTTAAATTTTTAATAAATAAATAGATATTTAATTTTTTTTTTAAATTACGTGGTTTAGAAAAAATTTGAATAAAATGAATTCTAAATCGAAATAAAAATACATTCAAAGGTCCTTTATATCAGATCAATATTTCTCGTTTTAGAAAATAATAGGACATATATATATATATATATATATATATATATATATATATATATATATATATCAGCATGCGCTGTAGATATAGAAGAATCCAAAGGAGTATCCTCTACATACAGTGGTAGGATAACTCTCTAAGAGAGCTCTAAATATATATATATATATAAATACATATAGAGCAAATATAAGAAAAATTAAGGCAGACACGTTATTTAATGGTAAATCAGAAGTATGGGCCTATTTCAGGCGAACCATCATCAGCTTCCGTCTTTATATATATACATATATATATTTTGTTTGTGAATTTCATTCGTGTAATATATATATATATATATATATATATATATATATATATATATATATATAGTCATCCGTAGACAGATATGTTTCGCTGTATCACAGCTCATCAGTGCGGTTAGACTCCGATTGCTTTTAGCCCAGTATTGAAACTCGACCGAATTGGCGTCAGTCGGCATTTCTAGCTCAGGGCTATGGGCGCTCGGTAGAAGAAGGTAGACTTTTTAGCGTATACATTATCATTATACACGCCCAATAGCCAGAGTGCTCTAATTCATTACGGAATGAGCGATGTTTACACGCCAGAGTAGCTACTGTATTTCAAAGTCTACCATTCTTCCAGAGTGCTCAATCAGGGTGTGAGAGCGTATATATATATATCTGCAAACAGATCTCTTTCTCTGTATAAATACGGTAAGACATCCGATTGCTTTTAGCCATCATTGAAACCTGGCCAAATTGTCATCAGTCGACGATTCTACCTTCTGAGGTAGAAGAAGGTAGACTTTTAGCGTGTGATATACCATGTAAACACACGCCAGTAGCTAAAAATGTTCTAATTCATTACTGATTGAACGATGCGTATATATATAAATAAATATATATATATATATATATATATATATATATATATATATATATATATATATAATCATTTCACCCCAAGCAAGGCAGTAATGCAACCGGTGCACAGGAGGCTACATAAGACGGGAGCGAAAGGTTATGTAAATACAGAATGGGTAAGAGAATGATAAAAATACTGGTGTAAAGAGAGTTACATGAGGGTAAATTGAGAAGAGCAAGGTGTAGGGGGGGGCAAGGATAAGAAATGAAGGAAGTCAAGGAGATGAAAGCTGGAGAGCAAGTATACAAAAGGAAGTTCCACAAACGGGAAGTGCGAGAAAAGAAGCTGTAGTGGTAGAAGAGACGGTGACATTAAAATATTTTGACGGTAAAAGGGTGGGAATTTGTTGCCAGTCTAGTTGCTCGAGTAAATTCATGTAGAGGGGGCGCCAGGGAGCTAAGCTCGTCAGAGCAGAAGCCGTGAAAATATTTGTAGAAGAGACAGATTACATTGCACATTCATCTTAAGATTTAGTCAAGAACTCCGAGGTATATTATAGGGTCGCCATGCCAGATATTACAGCAGTATTCAATGCACGGGCGGATCGTAGATTTATATACGGTACTGTGCAAAATTAATAGAACAAGTGTTTTATCGTGAAGTGTCCGATATAAAGTCTGGGGATTATGACTTCATCTTTCCTTGTTTTTACTGTTTTATACCACTCTTCTAATGTTTTTTTTTTATAATCGCATCGCCCCAAGCAAGGCATTTTACTGCCACTGTTGTGCAGGGGGTTACATAGGAGGAAAGTTATGAGAAAGAGTGACAAGTTATAAGGGGTGTCAGGAAGTGGGTAAGAGAAAGGTGGATGTGGCCATAAAGTGAGGGATCAGTTTATATATTAATTGTTATGTATAATTGATCTCCCACTTTATATCCACATTATATATATTGTATCGAGGCAGCAAATAATTTTCTAAACATATACTGTTAAATATAACCGATGATGAATGTCTATTATATTTAATCAGCCGTTATATTTAGCCGTTCTGAACATCGTATTTTGGCTTAATTTCAAGTGAAAATAAAGACAAAAATTTTTCAACATTTGAATATTTTTTTATTATGCTGGTTCTAAGCTTTCAGCTCACATGTGCCATCTTCAGAGAGATTACAGAGACGTCAACATAAATACATCCACCATCAAACATGATTTTAGCTTGTGTTGACATCAAACATTGGTAAGCAAAGATTACAGTCTAACACCTGAAGAAGACCGGAGTGTGTAACGGCCGAAACGTCTTAAAAGTGACAACAAAGTTGAGGACAATGGTCCTAATAATGTAAATACTACCTCATCTCAAAATATAGACAAATACTGAAAATTGATTTACAGTATTTACATTATTCAGACGATTGTCCTCATCTTTGTTGTCGTTTGTACGATCTTTCGGCCGTTGTACACTCCGGCCTTCTTCAGGTATTAGGAATTTCGAATCGAATCCTTTATTACAATTACTGAGGTATATCATTTTCATTTCCTGCCTAAAACCTCGATTAGAAGTCATGAGTTATCTCTCTCTAACCCTGCAAGTTACTTGTTCACCACTGCTGTAGCCTGGTGTTGAACTCACAACTCTTTGGGTCAAGTCACTGGAACTAACCAACGTCTCTAGGCACTGGGCCATCCTTCCTTAAGGAATGAGAATGATATACCCCAGTGACTGTAATAAAGGGTTCGGTTTGAAATCCCTAACACCTGACGAAAGCCGGAGAGTTCAATGGCCGAAACGTCGTACAAATGACAACCAAGATGAGGACAATAGTCCGAATTATGTAAATAGGGAAATACTACCTCATCTCAAAATATAGACAAATACTAAAAATTGATTTACAGTATTTACATTATTCGGACTATTGTCCTCATCTTTCGGCCGTTGTACGCTCTGGCCTTCTTCAGGTGCTAGGAATTTCGGACCGAACCCTTTATTACAATCACTTGGGTATATGATCTTAGAAATATAGACAAATACTGAAAATTGATTGTTTCAAAATATGCATCCTAGTAAAACCAACCGTACTTTGTAAACACTTAAATGTTTGCTTTTCTTCGATCAACATTTTTACGCCTATTTTAAGGGATGTGACGCACAGACAGAAGTTACAGAATTTTATAAATAGATTTTATATTTTTCCTTTGTCTTGATTCAGATAGAATCTAAAATAAAATAAAGTCAGTTACACGCTTGGGCGATCATGTCTCGAAAGAGACATGACTGACTGGGCAGAAGATTATCCCGCAGTAGGTTGCCATTGCTTTCTTTTAGACTGGTTACTGACCAAGGCTATAAAACCCAATCTGTCCTATTATTTAACCCATAACTGGAGGGAAGAGACGGATTAATACCTTTCCCAAGGATATTTGCGCGTAAGTGAATGCAAGGAATTCAACTGGAATTCGAACTCGGTTCCCCGATTTCTCGTTCCGAGCCGATATCCACTGCGCCACAACGCACATCCATAAAAATAAAGTAGACACAGCTGCTATTTATAATGCTGCGCTCAGAAATACAACGAGAAATTTGTGCCGATCTCGTCTCTTCAGCGCCTAATTCATTTGATCTAGATGTTAATACGGCATTAAGTAGCACTGATATAATAATAGAAATCCATTTATCGTCTAAATTTACGCCTTTTCAGTTGTTTTTTGTTATATTTCCATTGTCGTCATTAAGATATAATCCGAAAAAAAAAATCGATGAAGCCATTCATGGTGTCATGTTCAGACACACAATTCTTTTTTGTATCTATGTCACCTCCGTAGTGCCAAGTACACTTGATGTTTATTTTAACACTTACGTGTTAAGCAGATATTTGACAAATCAACAATTTACTGACTGGTTGTAACTTTACGATCATTAAAGAGGTTTTTCCAGGTTTTTTATGAAGTATTTTTGTCGCATAAGAATGAAAATAATTTTAGAAAAAAATATTTTGTTTGTCAACATTAAAAATTCTGTAATAAAGATTATTGTATCTATTTATATTTGATTGTAATTATTGTTGCTAAACCCTGATGTGCAAAACATCGCGAAATATTGTAGAGATAGTCGGCCATGCCGGGTACAAGGCCTCTTCAAAACATAGCCGACAATCTCGGCATTTAAAGATATCTTCAGGTGATTGAAAGAATGAAAGTGTTTTGTTTGTAAAATAAGTGGAATTTTATTAACTGAATCGAATAACAAATTTTTAAGAAGTAAACTGATCGAATAGAAAATGTACGTAGTTAATTAATGTGTATGAGTTAAATGTTTTAAAAGTAGCAAAATGTGTGTATGTAGAAAGATTAATAAAGTCTGTGTTCCTTTCCTTTTTGATGGCCGGCGAGAAGATGAAAAGGAAGGTGAAGCAATAAAGGAAAATGGTGCTTATCGAAAATAATTTTTAGAAGTAAGTTGAAGTCTTGTTGATGTTGTTGTTTCGTTGATGGCGTGTGAGTGAAAACGAAGAAAAGAAAATAGGAAGAAGGGGAAGAACAAATGTATGTCGACGAGACATGACAGGTTCGGCGTTTTCAAATTTCTCTCTTACAGCATGACAAGGTCCTTATCAGATCCCTGCTCCTATTGGACAATCTTTGAACGGTCAAGAGACGTAGATAAGTATTTAGATTATAGTGGATTGCTTATCTATTCTTTTCTGTTAGCAGTGGAGAGTCCGTTCTAGTGAAGGGTAGTTGTATGCTGTTGCAGGTTAACGGAATTTGGCCTTGTTGTAGATAGCCCACTATAAGTCATAAAGAAAGGTTATAAACCAAGAAAAGCAAATTGAGTTGAAAGATAACATTTTATATATAACACATATCAATGAATGTTTTTACAATTGAAATAATACATGAAGTATAGATCCAACGGGCGTTAAAATGTTCATAGCAATAAAATGCTGAAAGAGAATTAATGCTTAGGAATTTTGGACCGTGTAAGTAAGGAATGTTTTTGATGTATTCGCTCCTTAGGTCAGTAAGTGGTTTTTGAGGCAGGGAAGAAGGAAATAGGTAAGGGAGGTGAGCGTAGTAAGCTGCTTGACTTGGGTCAAGGAAGATACTAATTATTCTCTTCTCTTCGAGTCGGTCTGCCTGGCGATGCTTTCTATATCCGCTTTTTATATCTTCTTTTTGGATCACAGCAGCTCATTTTGGATTTCATCCTTGTATTTGGTTCTGGGCTTCCCATTGGCTGATAAATAAAATTCGCGTAGGCTCGCGAACTGGAAATTTAATATTTAATTAATTTTTAGTTTTTAACCGGAACATATGCGCGGAGTCGGCGGCGCAGCGACGAGTTTTGGTCATTTGCTTTTTGGTCGTGAAAGCGCAAACATCCGGTCCATCGCTTTTGCTCGGTATCACCACAAGATCAGGTCACGTGGTCAGCTCGAACTGCATACCCATTATTTAGGTGTTAAGAAAATTTGACCGAGGTCATAGTTCAATTTGCTATTTCCTATTCAATCGGAATTCACACCAGCTTGTGAAATTTGCCTTGGTCTGTGTTTTCTCAGATGTTTTCTGTCATTCTGATCCATTTTTGTGGGTGTGCAATTTTACTTTTTTAATATAAGTATATATTCCCAACCAGAATAGGATTAATCAAAATTATTTTTATATATATTCTATGCCTGAACAAATATAAATGCATAAATGTTTTCATGTATGTGTAGGTGTGGATATATATATATATATTACATATTTATATATATATGAATAGGATTAATATGTCAACTGATTGATATTATGTTCAGTACCCTGACTCCTAAGTTTTGTTGACCAACCTTTTAGTAACTGCTCTCTCCACTCTTCAGGAGGCATCAGCAATTGGCTGCTCATCTTCATTATTTTTATATTAAGTTAAAAATAATTTACACACTTTTTATTGATGTAGTAAGGTTAATCTTTTTATCCATTGTATGTGTGTTGTGCATACATCTATACATGTGTTATGTCGTGAGTAAGAATAAATAACTCAACAACAGGAATAGGTTAATTGTTGTATTCCGTGAAAATAGTATTTACAAAGGTTATTAGTATCCAATACAAGAATAAGGGTTAATCGTCTCAACCGTCGTAAGACGTAGTATGAGCAATGGGTACTTCCGGGTCGTCACCGGAAGTCTACGACTGACTTGTCGATCGGCTGCTCGGCACACTCTACTACGTAGATGCCACCATTACTTTACATAGTAATGGAATAGTCCATTATAGCCGAATAGGCGCGGGCGTCCCAACAACATGCAAGAATGTCATGATTTTTTCATCATTTTTCTTGTCTTCTTATACTTTCTCCCTATTAGTTTTTATATCTTTTACCTCTCTTTCGACTCTGAGTAACAAAAATAAATATGTGAATTATATAATTTGTGTGTATATGTCTATTCTATCAAAAATGGGTATAAATAATATTTAATTTATATTTATTTAAATTTATATAATATTTATGGAATATTTAGGAGAGTATATGTATATATATATATATATATATATATATATGTGTATGCGTTTTTTACAATATTTTGAACTTATATATGTGTCTGTATATTTGCCTACATTTGTTGTGAAATCGAACAGGTAAAAATGGCAGGAGTCAAAATGGCACAAGTGGGAAAATAAGAAAAAATGGCAAAAGATAAAAAGAAAAAATGAAATGCACACGTTATCTATTTAGTAATTTGAAAAGAAAATTATTATCTTCATTTAAACTAACAAATTTGTAAGAAGAAAATGTTCAAAGAGAAAAATTGATATTATGTTCAGCACCCTGACTCCTAAGTTTTGTTGACCGACCTTTTAGTAACTGCTCTCTCCACTCTTCAGAAGGCATCAGCAATTGGCTGCTCATCTTCATTATTTTTATATTAAGTTAAAAATAATTTACACACTTTTTATTGATGTAGTAAGGTTAATCTTTTTATCCATTGTATGTGTGTACATCTATGCATGTGTATGTATCCTTGTGTGTATACATGCAAGAATGTCATGATTTTTTTCATCATTTTTCTTGTCTTCTTATACTTTCTCCCTATTAGTTTTTATATCTTTTACCTCTCTTTCGACTCTGAGTAACAAAAATAAATATGTGAATTATATAATTTGTGTGTATATATCTATTCTATCAAAAATGGGTATAAATAATATTTAATTTATATTTATTTAAATTAAATTTATATAATATTTATGGAATATTTAGGAGAGTATATATATGTATAGATATATATCTACGTGTATGCATTTTTTACAATATTTTGAACTTATATGTGTCTGTATATTTGCCTACATTTGTTGTAAGTTTTTTCTCTGGTACTTTTTGCCGTTTGCGTATGAAACGTTCTTCCTTTTTTTATTCTTGTTGTTCTCTTTCTTCAAAAGTGTTTTTTTTTTTTGCATATTCTCTCACACTCTCTTGTGTAAGTCATTGCATTTTAGTGGCTTTATTGTCTTGCTTGGGGTGAAATTTATTAAAAACATCAAGATATTAAAAAAAAATCATAGTCTAGTAAACAAAACAATCAAAGAGACTAGAGGGGCCTCGGTAATGTTTATCAATTTGGCCTTATGGCAAGCACAACCGAACTTCCCACAATTTAAAATATCAGAAGGTTGAACGTTGGATGTTGAAATGTGGAAGAATAAAAAATATTTCGTCTTGTATGTTAGAGTAAAATTTTATAAACTAAACAGAATAACAAATTTGTAAGAAGAAAATGTTCAAAGAGAAAAATGTACTGGTTAAAATGTTCCAGATAAATAGTATTAAGAAGTGAAATGAATTCAGCCTATTGTTGATAGTAGCAGAATGTGTGTATGTAGAAAGATTAACAGGTTACTAATAAATTCTGTGTTCCATTCCTTTTTTTTTTTTTTTTGACCCGCGAGAAAGTGAAAAGGAAGGTGAAGCAATAAAGAAAATTGTACTTTAGTTTTCAGTAGTAAGTTGAAGATGTCTTATTGTTGTTTTTTCTTTGACGGCGAGTGAAAGGGGAAGGGGAAGAGGAAGGGGAAGTAATACAAGAAATTATACTTATCGGACATTAGTTTTTAGGAGTCAGTTGAAGTATCTTGTTGTCATCTTCTTCTTTCTTGACTGATAGAATATGAGGATAGAGAAGAAGAAATTAGCATGAGTGAAGAAGAAGAACGAATGTGCTCCCATTTCACTGACTTTGACTGGTCAAGGGGCGTGGTTAAGTAGTGGAATTTAGTCAGGTGATTGGATCGAATGGCATACCCATTTTTTAGGTGTCAAGAAATTTTGACAGGGGTTATATTTCAACTTGCTATAACCTATCCAATCAGAATCGAGAATCTTAATTTTCACACGGACTTGTAAAGTTTGCCTTGGTCTGGGTTTTTCCCAAATGTTTTCAGTCATTCTGATTCATTTTTGTGGGTGTGCAATTTTACTTTTTGCGTTTTAGTTAATTGTTAGATGATATAGGACTTGTATCCTATGACATTAAGTCGATCTTCCATAAGTATCTTGAATTTTTCATATTTTTATCTTATACAAGTTGCGAATGACTGCTAAGTTACGAAAAACTGAAATTAATACTGACATTTCATTTTAACATATACATTTTATAAAATTACACAAAAACATTTTTAAACACTAAGGAGTAATTTATACAATAACATATTCATTGGCTTTAACCACGAATTCCAGACAACTTCGGAATCTCTTACAGCTCTTATGGACGGTCTCCTTGTTTAAGTTGATCATTGCTGCCATAATCCTTGCCTTCAGTTCATAAAAGGAGTTTTGTTGGTCTCACGCTCAGCTGGGCCCTACACTTTCGATCCACCACTGACTAGGCAGAAGATTTTCCCGTAGTAGTTTTCCATTACTTTCTGTGGTAGATTGATTGCCAACCAAGGCTATAGAACTCAATCTGTCCTGTTATTTAACCCTTAGCTGGAGGGAGAAGCGACACATTAATACATTTCCCAAGGGCATTTTCGCGTAAATAAATGAAAGAACGGAAATTATGACTAAATGCATCCACATTAAGAAATACCTCTTAGGTTCATACAACCATGGCTGAAAACGTCATAATTCGTTTGAATTTAAACAATGCGCGTTCATAAATTCCCTGCCACGTGAATGTTCAAATAAAACACCGTTACAAGAGCGTTCTTAAAAGGAAAAACGGTAAACGGTAAAATCAGTTATTAAAAATCGTCTGAGGACACCACTCAGGGTAGAAACCTGGGTAGCGAAATAACTCGTTTGAAAATGAAAAATATTCAAAAGTTCTACAATATAATTGTATCGAACACTTTTTAATAGAAATGTGTACTGGTCTAACCCTATTATGACCAAAAAATAAGTATTAAACAATCAATATATATGAAAAACATAGTAATGTAGATGATATCAGACAGATTTTAGTCAACAATACAATGATCCTCACTCATACACACAGTGAAAAGAACCTTCAGATATTGGAGGCCATCTACATTAAATTCAAGCAACCCACACTGGCAGAGAATTTATGAACATACATTATTTAAATTCAAACGAATTATGACGTTATAAAAACCATGAATGAAAACGTCATAATTTGTTTAAATTTAAACAATGCACGTTCATAAATTCCTTGCCACGTGATCGTTCAAATAAAACACCGTTACAAGAGCATTCTTAAAAAGAAAAACGGTAAAAGGTAAAATCAGTTATTAAAAATCGCTTGAAGAAACCACTCAAGGTGGAACCCAAGGTAGCGAAATAACTCGTTTAAAAATGGAAAATATTCAAAAGTTCTACAATATAATTGTATCGAACACTTTTTAGTAGAAATGTGTACTGGTCTAACCCTATTAGGACCAAAAACTAAGTACTAAACAATCAATCAATCAATCAATATATATATATATATATATATATATATATATATATATATATATATATATGTGTGTGTGTGTGTGTGTGTGTGTGTGTGTGTGTGTGTGTGTGAACAGAGATAACGATATGTATTTTTATATAACGAGAACAATATTGGGGTAATATCTGACAAAATGGAAAATGTTTTCTCGTGAAAAATTTAAAATTCCCGGCATTCCTTGTTCGCGCGCATGTGTAGTAAAATTAACATAACAGATTTAGTTCGATTATGCCATAAAGGACGAAACGGTTCACAAGAAAACTTTCTCACTTCAAATAGAATTCGAACTCGGCTCTCCGATTTCTCATTCCGAGCCGATATTCACTGCAGCACAGCGCCCATCAAGAGACACCAAGATGCCGAAAACATTCCAATTCCAGTCACTGAAAAGGCAACCCACTCCCGTAAAGTTACCAAGAAGACAGCCTATAACAAAGTCCAGAGATAACGGAAGAGTGTAAAGTAGAGAGAGAGAGAGAGAGAGAGAGAGAGAGAGAGAGAGAGAGAGAGAGAGAGAGAGAGAGAGAGAGAGAGAGAGAGAGAGAGAGAGAGAGAGAGAGAGAGAGAGAGAGAGAGAGAGAGAGAGAGAGAGAGAGAGAGAGAGAGAGAGAGAGAGAGAGAGAGAGAGAGAGAGAGAGAGAGAGAGAGAGAGAGAGAGAGAGAGAGAGAGAGAGAGAGAGAGAGAGAGAGAGAGAGAGAGAGAGAGAGAGAGAGAGAGAGAGAGAGAGACAAAGAAAAAGAAATAAAGATTGGAAGGGTTAATTAGCTAAATGTTGTTAATACGGCAATAAAGACTAGGACAACAGTCTGAATAAAATAAATATTTCAAGTAGTTACAATAGCACATCTCCAAAATATAGATAGACTAGCAGTATAGCCCGGCATTGCTCGGGTGTAATGAAAACTTTAAAACTAATCCATGGTCCTGGAGCTCAGACTCTTCAGACGTTGGCACGAAAGACTAAAAAGCAATAGTTGTTTCCAGTTAAAGCGAAACCATAGACTGAAAGAAAAATGAATGGATGTAAGTCAAATTTTGATTTCCTGGTATCGATATCAAATAAATTTTTTCGTCGTAAACTGAATTTTGAAGGCTAAATAAGTCCTCTGAGTAAATGTTATCATGGCTGAGACTAAGAACTACAATTATACCTACTTAGAGCCAAACCCGAAGCAAAAACTAAAATAAAAGGGCTGAAAAAATACAGACATACAGGCAGATAAACAGACACACAAAAAAACATCTTGCTTTTTATATATATATATATATATATATATATATATATTATCGATTTTCTGCACTATTGTAAGAACTGCAACCTTGAAACTTCTGAATATCGTTTCTTATGTCTTTGTCTATGAGCGTATCAAATATGATTAAAATCAAACCACTCCTTCTATAACCCGATATTTTCGATTATCGATTTTCGATATTTATCGGGGGTACCTCGACGCAAAACCTAGCTAAGAACACTCGCAGACGCTTATAGTAGAACTGTGTAAATTTTCAAGAAAATCGGTTCAGCCGTTTCGAAGTCTATAGGTAACGGACACGGACACACACACACACACACACACACACACACACACACACACACACACACACACACAAAGTTCCATTTATAAATAAGTTTAGAACCTGAAAAAGACCCGAGTGTACAACAGCCGAAAAGTCATGAATATAGCAATAACATCAGAGCAGCAGTCCGAACAATGCAAATTGGGCAAACAATTAAAATACGAGGCTCATTCAATAAATACGACGAATTTTTCACTATAAGGACTTCTAATACAGATAGAAGCTAACTTTTTTTTCAACGTAGTCTCCCAGCAGTGTCACAGACTTTTCCCATCTGTGCACAAGCTTCCGTATTCCCTTAGCGTAAAAATCTTTGGACTGATGTCTCAGCCAATCGCTCACAGCACTTTTGACTTCATCGTCACTTTCAAACTTCGTGCCTCTCGTGAACGCTTTTAGGGGACCAAACAGGTGAAAGTCTGAAGGGGTAAGGTCTGGGTTGTAAGGGGAATGAGAGAGCAGTTCCCAGACCAGCTCGTTGATGGTCTGCACCGTTTGGGCTGCAGTAAGCATCTTTGGCAGCCACCGGCTGCTGACCTTCGAGTAGGCAAGGTCATCATGGACAATTTTGTGTACTGTTCCAATAGATAGGCCCAAAGTCCTTGCAATGTCATCTACTGTCACCCTTCTGCCAGATTGAATGAGGTCATTGACTGATTCGACCATCTCAGGAGACGTCACTTCTGTAGGCCTCCTAGGCCTATCTTCATCCTCAACACTGTTCCGTCCTTTAAACAGTTTAGCCCACTTGACAAAATCCAACGGAGAATCTGAAATGTGATCGATCCCGACTTAGCATCCGCCCGTGCATTAAATACTGCTGCCATATCTGGTCGGGTGCTCCTGCTATCCATCTAAGGTTCCTTGACAAAATACAAATGCTCTATTCGGGGTGAAATGATTATAAAAATATCTTAATACGATAAGACACACATAATTTTTAAGTAGAGCGTTTATATTGAATCAATTGCTAATTCTGCTGTGATGGTTCACAAGTCGCGCAAGATCAGTCAGTTAATTGCCATACGTGATACATGCTTGGGCGATCATGTCCCGAAAGAAACATGACTGACTGGGCATATGATTATCCCGCAGTAGGTTGCCATTGCTTTCTGCGGTAGATTGGTTGCCAGCTAAGGCTATAGAACCCAAAATGTCCTGTTATTTAACCCATAACTGGAGGGAAGAAACGGGTATTTGCGCGTAAGTGAATGCAGTGAATTCTACTGGAATTCGAACTCGGCTCTCCGATTTGTCGTTCCGAGTCCAAATCCACTGCACCACAAGGCACATCCGTGATGGTTCACAAGTCGCGCTAGATATTTTGTTTATAAGTTCACCTCCAAGCAAGGCAGGACCGCCACTAGTGCTCGGGGCTTTTTTTCTTTTTTATGTGCTGAGTCACTTCAGGATGTGGGCGATCATGGACCTCTACTTACTCCTATCCCTTGTCCGCTCTTAACACTTTTTCTCTTGATATCTCTCCGCCACCCACCTGCTCAAGTTCATCAAGTATGTCTCGAGTTGTTTTCTCCTATCTCTCTTTCCCTCTATCCGTCCCGTGAGTATCAGATTCTTCAAGCCTTCTTTTCTCATGACGCGTCCCAGAAACTTCTGATGTTAAGTATGCTTCCGTGGTGTTTGCATCTTTTCCAAAACCTTGTCATTGCTCACAAGTTTGGTCCATCCTACCTCAGCATCCTTCTGTATAAGCACATTGCTGTCGCTTCGAGTCTTTTCTTCATCTTTGAGAAGATTGTCTTCCGATGTTTAACCCTCTAGGGCCATTCGTATCATAAAGTGGGGGATCAGTTCTATATTGTTATGAAATAATAAACAGATCCCCCACTAATTACTACTTAATAATATAATATGATTAAGGCTTCTACTTGTCATAAAGTGGGGGATCAGTTCTATATTGTTATGAAGTAATAAACAGATCCCCAACTAATTACTACTTAATAATATAATATGATTAAGGCTTCTACTTGTCATAAAGTGGGGGATCCGTTCTATATTGTTATGAAGTAATAAACAGATCCCCAACTAATTACTACTTAACCCTCTAGGGCCATTCGTATCATATTTGATACAGTATTTCCCTATAAGGAAACATTTGGTATTTCCCTATAAGGAAACATTTGGTATTCATTGACTGAGCAGTCAGTACTGCTTTCATTTGAAATTTATAAAATATTTCTCTTAAAAAATTTTTCAGGAAAATATTTCTTTCAAGGCTTGTTTTCATACTGTATCAAATATGATACGAATGGCCCTAGAGGGTTAAAGCTTCTACTGGACATAAAGTGGGGGATCAGTTCTATATTGTTATGAAGTAATAAACACATCCCCCACTAATTACTACTTAACCCTCTAGGGCCATTCGTATCATATTTGATACAGTATGAAAACAAGCCTTGAAAGAAATATTTTCCTGAAAAATTTTTTAAGAGAAATATTTTATAAATTTCAAATGAAAGCAGTACTGACTGCTCAATCAATGAATACCAAATGTTTCCTTATAGGGAAATACCAAATGTTTCCTTATAGGGAAATACTGTATCAAATATGATACGAATGGCCCTAGAGGGTTAAGTAGTAATTAGTGGGGGATCTGTTTATTACTTCATAACAATATAGAACTGATCCCCCACTTTATGACAAGTAGAAGCCTTAATCATATTATATTATTAAGTAGTAATTAGTGGGGGATCTGTTTATTACTTCATAACAATATAGAACTGATCCCCCACTTTATGACAAGTAGAAGCCTTAATCATATTATATTATTAAGTAGTAATTAGTGGGGGATCTGTTTATTACTTCATAACAATATAGAACTGATCCCCCACTTTATGACAAGTAGAAGCCTTAATCATATTATATTATTAAGTAGTAATTAGTTGGGGATCTGTTTATTACTTCATATCAATATAGAACTGATCCCCCACTTTATGATACGAAAGGCCGTAGAGGGTTAATTAATACGCGTATATTTCTTCCTAATTAATTGTTTGTGACAAATCGTTCGCTGTGTATGTCCCACTAAATGTTTCAGTCTTATTTACTGACTGCATTCAGTTTCGCAGGATTTGCCTTTCTCTCCAAATCTGCTTTCTATAACTTCAGTAGGTTGCCATTACTTTCAGTAGTAGACTGGTTGCCAACCAAGGCTATAGAACCCAATCTGTCATGTTAATTGACTCATAGCTAGAGGGAGATGAGATGTATTATATTATTAAGTAGTAATTAGTAGGGGATCAGTTTATTACTTCATAACAATAGAAAACTGATCCCCCACTTTATTCTCAGTAGAAGCCTCAATCAAGTTTCTAACTATTATATTCAGTCAGTCAGTTAAGTGACATACGTGATACACGCTTCGAGCGATCATGTCTCGAAAGAAACATGACTGACTGGGCAGAAGATTATCTCACAGTAGTTTGTCATTACTTTCTGCGGTAGACTAGTTGCCAGCCAAGGCTATAGAACCCAATCTATCATGTTAATTGACTCATAGCTAGAGGGAGAAGAGATGTGTTACACTCTTTAGTTGTAATTCGTGGGGGATCAGTTTATTACTTCATAACAATATCAAACCAATCCCCCACTTTATGACCAGTAGAAGCCTTAATCTTGTTTCCAATTATTATATTCAGTCAGAAAGTTAAGTGCCATACGTAATACACACTTGGGTGATCATGTCTCGAATGAATCATGACTGACTGGGCAGAAGATTATCCCGCAGTAGGTTGCCATTACTTTCTGTGGTAGACCGGTTGCCGACCAAAGCTATAGAACCCAATCTGTCCTGTTATTTAACCCATAACTGGAGGGAAGAGACGGATTAATACCTTTCTCAAGGGTATTTCCGCGTAAGTGAATGAAGGGAATTCAGCTGGAATTCGAACTCGGCTCCTCAGTTTCTCGTTCCGAGTCGATATCCACTGCACCATTACGACAATAACATCACGCGTAATTCCCATGCCACTCGAACATAGCTTTCTTTGGATGTTGTTTAGAGATTTACTTTTAAAAGCTTTACCTCAGAAAAAGATGATATCATCAAAAAAACAACACATATTAGATATATCCTTCTATATGCCGTGTCTCCCCAACGAACGTTGGCGATCGTAGCTCTCCATCATTTCATGTCTTTTGCAGCTCTTAATAAATTGACTTTTTGTTACATCTCCCTTTTCCACAATCCATAGACACAAACTCTCTAGATACGTTATACTGTGTGTTCCTTTTGCAGTCAATATGCCCTGTGATTATTAAATTTTCCAAGCTGCCTTTTCTCGTTATGTGTCCGACATATTTCAATTTTCTCTTTCTGATGTTAAGAACTTATCCTATTTCCTCCCATTTTCTCTAAAACTTCGTGGTTGCTCTCATACTCAGCTCATATTATCCTCAGTATCCTTCTGTAGAACCACATTTCCATTACTTCACTTCACTACCTCGTCTTTATGCATATAGCTCAGCATTCACTGACATATAGAAGGACTGAAATTACTCTCTTCAAGTATGAAAGAGAGGCTCGAGGCAGCAGAAATATAGTTCTACAGAAGGATGCTGAGGATAGCATGAACCGAGCACGTGAGTAGCGACAATGTGTTGAAAGGAATGCAAACAAGAAAAAAAAATTATATTTAACATCATGAAAAGACAGATGATATTCCTAAGACACGAAATGAGGAAAGAGTGTTTGGAGAATCTAATACTCACGCGACGTATAGAAGTAAAAAGAGACAAAGGAAAGTAGTGCGAGACCTAACTGGTGAGTTTGAGCAAATGGATGGTGCAAAGGTTTTCTGGAAATTTACCCAGAAGAAAACAAGAAGAGCAACAAGAGACAGGTTAAATGGATGTCCATGATCGCCTACGTCTCGAAAAGGCACGTCGCATGAAGAAGAGATTACGTAAAAGTTCAGTGCTCTTTTCTTTGTTCTTAATGAAAATTTCCTGTTTCTTAATACTTTGCTTATACTTTGGAAGGCATTTTTCGTTATCTCAATACACGTTATTATTTGAATCCCAATAATCCTAATGGTTTTAACTGCTGTAATGAACTTCATTTATTTAATTGCTTGCTTTTCAGATGTTGGCAACATATCTAAATAATAAAAGATGAATCCTAAAGCTTGGAGCCAGTCGTTTGAATTCCTCATCAGAGACCCACGTAAGTAATTGCTTATTGTATACAGTTCCGATAGCAGACACGAACGAAACGGAAAATGCAGGACCTCCCCCAGAAGTTAGAAAAGGGAAGCGTGATACAAAAAAAAGGAACAAAAACTTAAAGAAACAAAATGCATGGTCATCAGCGAAAAAAGGAGAACAAAATGCCAACTACAGATAAAGGGATACTAAAATAAAACAGGTGTTGAAATTTAGAGACCTGGGAAATGTTCTCATAGAGGACGGAAATGTGCGACACAGATGCGAAGGCGATTTGACACGGCAAAGGACGCATTTCAAAAGCTAAGCAGAGCATTAAGACACAGGAAGATTTCGTTGGAAACAAAGAAAATAGTTTTCCAATTCCCTCTGCTGATGATCTCGGAGGGAGATTGAAAGTACTTGGGTACATTAAGAAATGAATGATAACATCTGTCAACGTTACAGCTCATTTCTGACATCTTTCAATTATAATACGTGAAAGATTATCCATGAGTATGAACGGATTTTATTTAAAATAAGCAGACACAATGTTTGTAATTGATTTAATCTGACATGTCTAAAAGAAAATTTGCTGCCTAAACACACACACACACACACACACACACACACACACATATATATATATATGAAATTATTTGCTTGAACATTATTTTTGATTGATACCCTTATTTAAGTAGATATTCTGTTTATAATCAAACAGTATATATATTTATTTCTACCGGACTGATTATTTACGATAAATTTTTGTTACGAAAATGTGTGTCATTTGGCAGGATATAAATATATATACTGTTTGATTATGAACAGAATATCTACATAAATTCGACTATCAGTCTAAAATAACGTTCAAACAAATAATTTGAAATTGTCGGTTGTTTATAACCATTTCGTTAATCAGCGTTAATTTCCGTAATATATATATATATATGCGGATGACTCTCTCTCTCTATATCTCTCTCTCTCTCTCTGTATATATATATATATATATATATATAGTGAAACATGCCCTCTTCGTCAACGACCACCTCTTGTTAACGACCGTTTTTCTATGCACAGACGATTTGCTAATATTAATTGACCCCTAGTGAGCAACCACCTCCAGAACGCGACCATCGACTAACATCAACAAGTGAAAATCACTCATCAAGAGACTGCTTTAAAAAGATCCATTTTGGTCGTACATTGCAAACTTCTAAATTAGGAGAAACTAAATGAGTAATCTATTTCATTTTGATTTGATCCAGGAACATTTCCTCATTGTTTTGTTATTGTAGTGTTGTATCAACCTGTTATTTGTTGTTGAAAAATACATTACCTGAGTTCACCTTACGGTCAAACATTGGCTGTTTTGTACAACATGTATTGCATTTGACATGTTCAAGGGATTTATCGCTGTCTCTGTATTGATTTGGATAAATTCAGGGATTGGGAAAATTACAATTATGTCCCTTACTCACATGTCTTTCGTTCCTTTATTTTTTTGTGTATCTATCTACTCTATTTATATCTCGGTATATCTATCTCTGTCTCTCTGTTTCTCTACCCCCCACCCACGATCGCTGTCAGTTTTTTGTATGCTTTTTTTCCATGTATTATCGCAGATTCTCTTTTGCTATCACTCACTTCTAAGAAAAAACTTGAACTGTATATATTTTTTAAGTCCACTTAATAAATATCTTTTTGAATAAATATTTTGGTCTCTTGTTGGCCGTTGTACATACGTTTTTATGCTGAATAAATTTCTTTAAAGTTAGGCCATTTTCTTATGTTCTCGTTTAATTATTACCAGATAACATGGCAAAATTTTAATATGTACATTCCGATGAGTGGAATATACGTTCCTGTCGTAAATAAGTTATGACTATGAGCCTTTAGTGAGCGACCACCTGCCGTATACAACCAGTTTTTTAATGGTAGTAGGAGTGGTCGCATGCAACAGGTTCCACTAAAAAAAAATTTTTAGCTATTTAAATGCTCTTTTTTTTTAATAAGATTCATTAATTTTTTATATATATTTTTTTATATATATGTGTGTGGGTGCATATATATATGTGTGTGTGTGTGTGTGTGTGTGTGTGTGTGTGTGTGTGTGTGTGTGTGTGTATGTGTGCATGTGAATTTTTTGTATATAGGTGTGTACACATATATATGTGTGTATGCGCATGCATGTGTTTATACGTATATAAGCGTGTATGAAATTGAATGTATGTGTGTGTATGTGTATGTATGTATATATGTATTCATAATCGTAGAATTGTGTATGTATGTATGTATGTATGTATGTATGTATGTATGTATGTGTGTGTGTACTTCTATATGTATGCATAATTGTAAATGGATTTTTTTTTTTACCTAGCGATGTCTTTATTTAGTTTAATTCAAATGACCTAATTTTTAAAAAAAATTTTTTATTTTAAATCCTATATCTTTTTATTCCCTTTAAAATTAATTATGCCTTTTTAAGTTAAGGCCTTTTTCTAATACGTCAACATTTTTGGGAAGTTAGGTTTTTGAATATGTCCAGCGTCTGTTATATATAAAAAAGTTTTTCTTTCTTTTCTTTTCTTTTTCCCTCCCTTCCTTCCTTTATCTCTCTTATCTCCCACCTTTTTTCCGTGTTGCTTAACCTTACATCAATTTCAACACGGCTGTCTGTTAATTTTTAGTTACAATTCTCTTTCCTTCTTTTGCGAACCCAGACGATGTCTATTTTTTCTTTTCTTGTTTATTTTATTTTATTTTGTTTTATCTTTTTCTTTTTTCTTTTCTTTTTTTCTTTTTTCTTTTTCTTTTTTCTTTTCTTTTTTAATTTCTTTGCAAATCTATTTAAAAAGGAAAATTAGACTGATTTTTCTCCTGTTTCTGTTGCTGAGGTGATGTGTTATCCCCCGTGGGGATCTTCACATCGAAATGGTCATTCAACATCATTGAATTAATCCTTTTTTAATTTATATTTGCTCTGTAATATTTTATTACATGGAGCTCTCTTCCTGTATCATTTTTTAATATTAATAAAATTTTTAATATTAATTAGGATCGGGTTTTTGGAATTTACCTTCCTGCTTTTTTCCCTTGGATTAAAGTATCTGAATTAAAATATATAATATATATATATATATATATATATATATATATATATATATATATATACGATCACGTCAATTCGCAAAATTAGTATTCCGTTTGCCCGTAAACCAGGGTGGTTGTTTTGTGAACAACTGAATGTTCACACATTTCGTATCATTTACTACTCAACATTTCACATATTTTATTGTGTTACTTACTTATAATAAACTCACGCATTTTAAAATAAACGAAGTACGCATGAAAAATACGAATGAAGTTATGGAAAAAACAATGTTAATATTAATATGAACACAGCTTCCGTTCACTGGCTGCTGAAAAATCACACGCAGGGTTGTAAAAACAAAATATTTTCTGAGACTTTGTTTCGCGAGGATTTATGTAATCCGTTTCTATTTGAAGAAAAAATACTCAATAATAAAATTTATTTCAATTAGTAAAGTTGTGCGTGAAGATTTTTTCTTCTTCGCATTCATCACTCATATATGTGTGTGTGTGTGTGTGTGTGTATATATGTGTGTGTGTGTGTGTGTTTGTAAAATTAATATTTATATATATATATATATGTATATTGATGTATATGTATATATTGCATATATATATATATATATATATATATATATATATATATATATATATATATTGCATATATATATATATATATATATATATATATATATATATATATATATGCAATTTGTTATATATATTATATTATTTATATATTATATATTCGCGCGGTTCTTATTTGAAAGCGCTCAATATCAGTGAAAGAGCTAACATATTTAGTTAGATACACTACTGGCATAATTATTAGGCCACACCAGTGTTTAAAAAAATGATGTATTTCAAACTATTTTTCAGTATTTATTTCCAAGTGAATAATTGTAAATAAAAATAGAATAGTTCTTTTGTTAATACTGCAGAATAACATGTGCATCAAATGAATTTATAAATATTGAATAATTACCTATATTGCAGTTTCATCAATGAAAGAATGAAAAAAAAATTAAGGTGATTAGGACGAGTTCATCTTTGCCTCCTTGCTTTGTAAGATTTTGCAAATAACAATAACAAAAGAACCATTCTATTTTCATTTAGAATTATCCACTTAAAAATGGTATGAAATGCATAATTTCTTTTAAAAAACTGTGGTGGCCAAATAATGGCGGCCGGTAGTGTAGGTGTGAGTTTGTGACCCTGGCTTTTACGCTTCTGCGATCGTCAAACTCTGACAAAGTTTGTCTGACGATCGCAAAGGTGTGAAACCCAGGGTTACAAACAAACTCACATCTAACTGAATATATGTATATGTATATATATAATTTATTTGTTCGGACATTATTTTTAATCGGTACTCATATTGTTTTTAATCAAAGAGTATATTTAATCAAAGAGTATATTTAATCAAAGAGTATATTTATTTCTATCGGCCTGATTATTTACAATAAATTTTGTTACAAAAATGTGTGTCATCCAGCAGGATTCTATCCTGCGACCGGTAGAAATAAATATATAAATATACTGTTTGATTAAAAACAGAATATCTACTCAAATACGAGTATCGATTAAAAATAATGTTCAATAAATAAATATGTCGGTTGTTAAACTTCGGGATTTTACATAATATATACAGTCATCTGCAGACAGATCTGTTTCGCTGTATTACAGCGAATCAGTATGGCTCACACTCCGATCGCTACCTAACCTAGGATTGAAAACCAACCAAATCGGCGTCAGTCTGCGATTCTACCCCTAGGCCAGGAGCGTCCGGTAGAAGAAGGCATGGTTTTTAGAGCATATAAACACGCTCAATACCTAGGGTGCTCCAATTCATTATCGAATGAGCGATATATATATATATATATATATATATATATATATATATATATATATATACATCTAAAGTAAAAAACTAGGAGGATAAAAAGTGTTTTTAATCTAACATGTTTCACTTGTAAGAGAACATATGAGAGAAATCAAATGGTTAATTATGTTTTAATAATTGTAATACATAGTTATTTTTATTTCATTGAAAAATTCACGTTATTTAATAATTTATTATTTTATTAAAAGAAACTGTTAACGTTATTTTACTAGAATTTAAACAAAAATATATTTCGTTTATGATTCATAAATTATTCTCACGTTATTTAGAATGAAAATCATTCCATCATTTGATTTCTCTCAACGCATGCATTCATAACTGTTTTCTCTATTTTTATTGAAAGAGAACACGTTGACACATACAGTTAAACAAACACAAGTTTTATCTTCTACATTTAATATTCATCCGTTGCTTTATGACACGTGATGCGCATCTGACATTTGAAAATATACCTCATTTTATAAATTCTGTCTCCCGGATTTTTAAATCAGTCGTCTTTATTAAATTTCTGAAGAAGTTTGTTATAAGGGAAATATATTAGATTAAAGACACTTTTTTGCTACTTTACATATTTTATTCATCTTCTCGGATTCCGATCTGTATATATATATATATACCCAGGATTGAAACCCGAGCGAAGTGGCGTCAGTCGGTGGTTTTACCTCTGGGCTATGTGCACTCGGTAGAAGTAGGCAAACTTTTTGGCGCGTATATTATCATTATACACGCCCAATAGCCAGAGTTCTCTAATTCATTACTGAATGAGCGATGCATACATGCCAGAGTAGCTACTGTTTTTCAAAGTCTACCATTCTTCCGTAAACATATATATATATCAAAGTCTACCATTCTTCCGTAAACATATATATATATATATATATATATATATATATATATATATATATTAATGCAGGTTTCATTGAATAATATAGACAAGTTTTTTTAAAATTCACTTATGAACTTAGCAATGATAACAAAATTCCTTTTCTTGATATATTAATTAACACTGACAACAATAAATTTACTAAACAATTTAAACCTGGTTTGAATACAATCAATTTTGATATTTCCAATAACGTACTCAAATGCCTGTAATCAGATCAGGGACCACAACGCCACTATTTTGTCACTGTCTTCGGCCATCCGCCACGGTAGGGATGGACTTTAATTTAATTCTCTTTATTGTTAATAACTTAAATGTTCTATGTTTAATGTGTGTTAATATTTACTCTTTGATAATGGCTTATGTGAGCCGAAAGCTTAGACCCGATAAAAAAATCAACAATTACTGTGATTTTTTGTTGTCTTTCAACGATATCACCATCAAGTATATCAGACGGTATGAACGGATCCTACACAAAATTAATAGACAAAACTTGTCTATATTATTCAATGAAACCTGCATTAATGAAAAAATGCTGCCAAAATACACAATATATATATATATATATATATATATATATATATATATATATATATATACCCGGTAATGTTCTTGATGTATAAAATTATATATCGTTCTGATATATAGATGTTTAGGGGATTGACAAAATAATGGAAACACCTAATAGCATAATTTGTATTAACAAAAACTGTCAAAAACTTCTGTATTTTTATATTTTTTGATTTAATATTAGCAGTACTTCATTTATTTATTTATTTTTTTTTGCAATGATTCTGTTGTTTTTTGTTTGTTTGTTTTTTGTTTTTTGCTTTTTTTAAAAGTATTATTTAAATAAGTTTGTTAAAATTTTCAAGTTTTTTTCAGAATTTTAAGTGATTATCTTTATACTATGGTTCAGGAACTATTCCCGGAGAAAAATGCCATTTTTTAAAAACTGATTATTCATATTTATACCGCTAAAGATGTAGATGAATGTCACGAGGAACATTCAAGTGAAGTAGAAGGTATTATCTGGCCACCACAGTCCAAAAATCTCAACATCATTGAACATTCATGGTTTATTTTAGAAAAACAAGGAAGATGTCGGTATCCTCTACTATCATCATCGAAAGAATTTCAGCAGAAGAATGAATAAAAATTATTTTGTGTCATTCGGCGCACATTTTCGTAAAAAATTATCGTAAATAATCAGTCCGGTAGAAAGAAAAAGTATATACTGTTTGATTATAAACAGAATATCAACTTAGATACGAGTATCTACCAAAAATAATGTTCAAACAAATCATTTCAAATTGTCGGTTGTTTATAACCAGGTTCGTTAATCTTCGTTAATTTCCGTAATATAAAACAGAATATCTACTTAAATACGAGTATCGATCAAAAATAATGTTCAAACAAATCATTTCAAATTGTCGGTTGTTTATAACCAAGTTTCGTTAATCTTCGTTAATTTCCGTAATATAAAACAGAATATCTACTTAAATACGAGTATCGATCAAAAATAATGTTCAAACAAATCATTTCAAATTGTCGCTTGTTTATAACCAGTTTCGTTAATCTTCGTTAATTTCCGTAATATAAAACAGAATATCTAGTTAAATACGAGTATCGATCAAAAATAATGTTCAAACATATAATTTCATATATATATATATGTAGGGCTGCGTATATTGGTATATTTTTGTGGAAGTGGTAGGAAAATTAGGAAGAAAATTTGTATATGTGTGCCGTTGCGTACATACATCTGCATTTAAATACAATCAACTCATCATCTTTGAGAAAATTGTCCAGCATTCACTAGCATATAGAAGGGTTGATATTCCATAGCAATTCAGGACACTTTTTGTTGTTTTCGTTGTCTCAAGTTTTCTCTTTATATGTGAGGAAATTTTCTCAGCATTCACTACCATAAATGGCAATTGATATTACGTAGCATCTTGACACTCCTTTATTTTTATATAATAATTATGTTTAAAACTACAGTTTTGAATTAATCGCTTTTGTTTTATCGATTTACGTCTTTAAAATTTCTGTTTCCTTTTTCTTTTCTTTTTTTGCAGAAGGGGTTGAGATTTTCAAAAATTATTTGAAATCCCAGTTTTCTGATGAAAACATCGACTTTTGGTTGGCTGTTGAGAAGTTCCGAAATTTAGATGATGATGAACTTGATAGACAAGCCAACATCATCGTAAAAGTATTTATCGTCAAAAATGCAACACGTGCTGTAAATATATATATATATTTTTCAATTGGTAGTCATACAAACATCATTCTGCTTCTCTTTCTCTGCACTCCTTATGCCCCTTTCTCTCACTCTCTATCTCTGCAGTTCTTATGACCTTCTCTCTCTTTATCTACACCCCTTATGCACTTCTCTCCCTGTCTCTCTCTCACCCTATGAACATTTCATTCAACATTTTTGAATATTGAAAATTTATTTTATTTTATATTAGCTCTGTAATTTTAATTACATTGAGCTCTCCTCCTGTATCATTTTTTAATATTAAAATTTAATATTAATTAGGATCAGGTTTTTGGGATTTACCTTCCTACTTTTCCGTTTGGATTAAAGTATTTTAATAATATATATATATATATATATATATATATATATATATATATATATAGTCATCCGCAGACAGATCTGTTTCGCTGTATCACAACTCATCAGTACGGTTAGACTCCGATTGCTATATATATCTGCAGCTCTGATGAGCTTGTCTTTCTTTATCTACACCCCTTATGCACTTCTCTCCCTTTCTCTATCTCTCTCACCCTATATATATATATATATATGCAGCTCTGATGACCTTGTCTCTTTTTCTCTGCACCACTTAAACACTTCTCTCTCAATCTCTTTCTCTCACTGCAGCTCTTATGACCTCTCTCTGTCTCTGCAACACTTATGCACTTCTCTCCCTCTCTCTCTCTCACACCTTCTCTTTTTCTCATGTTCTCTCTCTCTCTGCAGCTGTTATGACCTTCTCTCTCTTTCTCTACACCACTTATGAATTTCTTTTCTTCTCCCTCTCTCTCTCTTTCTCTGCACCACTTATAACTTCTCTCTCTCCCTCTCTCACCCTCCCTCTCTCTCTCAGCATCTCTCTCTGCAGCTCCTATGATCTTCTCTCTCTGTCTCTGCAACACTTATGCACTTCTCTGCCTTTCTCTCTTACCCTCTCTCTCACCCTCTCTCTGCAGCTCTTATGACCTTCTCTCTCATTCTTCACCACTTATGCACTTCTCACCTTCTCTCTTTTTCTCAGCACCACCTATGTACTTCTCTCTTCCTCTCTCTCTCACTCTCTCTCCAGCTCTTATGACTTTCTCTCTCTTTCTCTGCACCACTCATGAACTTCTCTCCCTCTCTCTCTATTTCTATGCACTTCTCTCTCCATCTCTCCCACTCTCTCTCTCTTTCTCTGCACCACTCATGAACTTCTCTCCCTCTCTCTCTATTTCTATGCACTTCTCTCTCCATCTCTCCCACTCTCTCTCTTTCTCTGCACCACTCATGAACTTCTCTCCCTCTCTCTCTATTTCTATGCACTTCTCTCTCCATCTCTCCCACTCTCTCTCTCTTTCTCTGCACCACTCATGAACTTCTCTCCCTCTCTCTCTATTTCTATGCACTTCTCTCTCCATCTCTCCCACTCTCTCTCTTTCTCTGCACCACTCATGAACTTCTCTCCCTCTCTCTCTATTTCTATGCACTTCTCTCTCCATCTCTCCCACTCTCTCTCTTTCTCTGCACCACTCATGAACTTCTCTCCCTCTCTCTCTATTTCTATGCACTTCTCTCTCCATCTCTCCCACTCTCTCTCTTTCTCTGCACCACTCATGAACTTCTCTCCCTCTCTCTCTATTTCTATCTTCTCTCTCCATCTCTCCCTCTCTCTCTTTCTGCACCACTCATGAACTTCTCTCCCTCTCTCTCTATTTCTATGCACTTCCCTCTCTCCACTCTCCCTCTCTTTCTCTTTCTCTGCACCACTCATGAACTTCTCTCCCTCTCTCTCTATTTCTATGCACTTCTCTCTCCATCTTTCCCACTCTCTCTCTTTCTCTCTTAATCCCTTCTCTGGCTAACGTTTTCTGCTGACATGAATTGGGAATATTTACACTTAATCATTTTTGCAATATTTTGTTAAAGTCTTAAAGATCAAACATTTAACAATTCAATTCGGGAATTTTCATCGGTATATTTTAAAGCCATTGAACTACGATTGTCTTATTCAATCATTAACGTAAGAATTGTCATTTATCAGAAATTAAAATTTTCACTAGTACAGCTAATATGCGACTAATGTAGGTTCAAAATAACTTAAATATAGATACCTATACTAAATCGCTAAAAAAACCTCATAGTATGAATTTTTAATCCCTTGTTTTGGTTTGAGTTAGCAGGTAACCAATTCTTTATGACAGTTTACAATGGAAAACCTAATATTACAAAACTCAGGGTTTTTTGGGTTTTTTTCAGTGAACAACATTAATTTTGAAATTCTTGCAAAAATCAATTAATTGTTGGATTTTAATAAAACTTTCGGGACCTATTCGTAAACTAGCAGTATCGCCCGGCGTTACTCGGGTGTAATGAAAGCTTTAAAACTAATCCATGGTCCTGGAGCTCAGACTCTTTCGACGTTGGCACGAAAGACTAAAAAGCAATCGTTGTTTCCAGTTAAAGCGAAACCGTAGACTGAAAGAAAAATGAATAGATATAAGTCAAATTTTGATTTCCTGCTATCGATATCAAATAAGTTTTTTTCGTTGTAAACTGAATTTTGAAGGCTAAATAAGTCCTCTGAGTAAATGGTATCATGGCTGAGACTAAAAACTACAATTATACCTGCTTAGAGTCAAACACGAAGCAAAAACTAAAATAAAAGGGCTGAAAAAATACAGACGTACAGGCAGATAAACAGACACACACACGAACATCTTGCCATATATATATATATATATATATATATATATATATATATATATATTGATTTTCTGCACTATTGTAAGAACTGCAACCTTGAAACTTCTCAATATCGTTTCTTATGTCTTTGTCTATGAATGTATCAAATTTGTTTAAAATCGGACTACTCCTTCTATAACCCGATTTTTTCGATTATCGATTTTCAATATTTATCGGGGTACCTCAACACAAAACCTAGCTAAAAACACTCGCAGACGCTTTTATAGTACAACTGTATAAATCTTTCAAAAAATCGGTTCAGCCGTTTCGGAGTCTATATGTAACGGACACATAGACACACAGACACACAGAGACACACACAGAGACAAAGTTCCATTTATAAATAAGTTTAGATAAATTAAATTAATTTTGAAATCATTATTTTTAAGAAATCGTTATTTTTAAGAAATCATTATTTTTAAGAAATCTTAGTAAAATAATTTTTACATCTATTACCCCTACTTCCACGTAAATTCATGAAATTCCAAAAAATTAAATTCTGTAGGCAAAAACAGTTTTATTAGTTAAACGCAGGACTCATTGGGGAATGTAAATCATGTATTATTCTTTTAAAACCATTTGACCCCTTTTGCCGAAAATCTACTCCGAATAGTAAAGTAAAAAAAGCAATAAAATTATGACATTATTTAATCAGATAAACTTTTAATAACCTTAATAAATAATATAAATGTCGTACATTATATTTTGAAGAAAAATATTTTTTCGATTGATAATGAAATTTTCAAAGAATTTTTTTCATTTTTGTTTTCATAATAATTTTATAATAATTGATAAAGTTTCAAAAATATTCTTAAAATATTTCCAATTCTTGTAGACGTTAGGCTGGCAAATTACATATATTTACTGATCGAAAATTGAAAAGTTTCATATAAATCATTTAGCCATCGTATTTTTAAAATAATTTTCGTTTTTTTTTTTGTGAGTGTGTGCATTTGAAGTTTTTTTTTTGTATGGCAATTTCTATGTGTAAATTAAATGCTCATTTGTTTCACCTTTACTTGAAAAACTTGTACAATTATGGCACTTGTCATCGCCATACGCTATTATCTCGATTGAGTGGAAAGCAAGAAACCGGAAGAGAGTTCCACAAGCGAGAGAAGAAACTGTTAGCATAGGACTTATAATAATATGAGAAAAAGAAAACATAATTAAGGAGAGAGAACAATAAAAGAAGAGGAATCAAGAAGACAGTAAATAACGATTGACATTGCATTTAAATTTTTGAAGATCCAAGTTGACTGGAAAGCAAGAAGCCGGAAGAGAGTTCCACCAGCGAGAGAAAAAACGGTTAACAGAGGTCTTATAATAATATAAGATTAAGAAAACATATTTAAGGTTAGAGAACAATTCAAGAAGTAGAATCAAGAAGACAGTAAAAACACTTGACATTGCATTTAAATTTTTGAACATCAAAGTTGACTAGGAAGAAAGAAACCGAAAAATGTGGTTCACAAGTAAGTAATGCAATAGAAGAAACTGTTGGCATAGGACTTACGGTTACATCTATTCATTTAATATAAATGAAGAGACAATGCCGCCAGTACAGCGATGAAATTAATTTCTGTAAATTTTTGTTCTTCAATTTATAATGTATGCACCCGTTTATTTTTAATTTCTTTCTGTCTATTCTACAAATATTTTCATGGCTTCTGCTCCGAGGAACCTAAGTCACTGGTGTCTTCGCCACAAGAATTTACTCGTGCAACCAGACAGGCAACAAGATCCCACCCACTTACAGTTAGATCAACCAAATGCAGCCGACAATTCTACTCCAACAGCTTCTTTTCTCGCACTTCCCGCCTGTGGAACTCCCTTCCATATACTTGCTTTCCTGACGGCTGCAAACTCCAGGAATTAAAATGCAATGTCAATACCCATCTCTTATCCACTTGACTCCAGTTCTTTCTCCATCACCCTTGTATATCTTGTTTTTTCCTTTCTCTTTACCATCGCAACTGTCTTCAGTGCTGTGTTCCCATCCTTCTCTTACCCTTTCCCTAACACCCCCTGTAACTGGTTCGTCTTTCTCTTCACTGTCCTCTTGGCTAATCTTTTTTCTCTTATGTAGCCCCCTGCGCATCAGCGTCGGTACCGCCTTGCTTGGGTTGAAACGATTAAAAATGCTCTTTATTTGAAAGTAATGTTATTCTTAGAAACAAAAATGTGTTAATGCGTAAAACAACAAAGTTCCATAACACTACATAATGTTGGTGATCGATTTTACACTGTATCAATATGTATAGAACCTCCTACTTCTAAAATTATTGTGGATCCCGGGAATGGGAACCGCACGAAAAAAAAAAAAAGAACCATAAACAGAATTTGAGATAGAAAAACAAGTATATTAAGTTACGCGGATGACACAGTGCTGGTAGCAGACACAGAAAGGAAACTACAAGACCTCCTAGAAAAGGTAGCTGAAGAGAGTGACAAAAAGGACTACAAATAAACTACAAGGAAACCGAATGCATGGTCATCAGTAAAAAGGGCAGCCCAATATGCCAAATACAGGTTGGGGATATTAGAATCAAGCAGGTACAAAAATTTAAATACCTGGGAAGCGTTCTAACAGAAGACGAAAGTGCGACACTGAGATCCAAAGGCGAATTGGCATGATGAAGAAAGCATTCCAGAAGTTGAATAAAGTATTAAGGAACAGGACAATTTCACTAGAAACAAAGAGCGTACTGGATTGCTATGTGATGTCAGTTCTTCAATATGGCAGTGAATGCTGGACAATAGCATAAGAGATTAAGGAAAAACTTGAAGCAACTGAAATGTGGTTCTACAGAAGGATGCTGCGGATAGCATGTGAGCAATGATGAGGTTTTTGAAATGATGGAAACGAAAAGGAAATTAATACTGAGCATCAGGAAGAGACAACTAAAGTTCCTGGGACATGCAATGAGGAAGGAGGGCTTGGAGAATCTGATACTAACAGGCTAGATAGAGGGGAAAAGAGACAGGAGAAAGCAGCGGATAACATATTTGAAGGACCTGAGAAGGTGGGTAACGGAATGAGTGTTGCATGGTGTAACAGGAGAAAGCGTTCACACAGCCACTAGGGATAGGGAAACCTGGAAAGCCATGGTCACCTACGTGCTGAAAGGACAGGGCACATAGAAGAAGAAGCAGATAGGCTATGACCCGAAGTGTATCATAGGCTATGTTAAGTGGACTTCAGTCAACCCAAAAGGTCATGAAAGTTCAAAACATGAACACAAATAATTCTTTTCTCATGAAAGTTTAATATTTATTTCTACTAAAAAATATAGTGGTAGGGGAGGTAAATCAACTTCTGGTAATAAGTTAGTGCGTGGTTACTTCCCTTGGTTTTTTTAATAATCTATACAAATAAAATGAAGTGCCTTCATTTGTCTTTTTTATTTAGACAAAATTACTTCACAAGCAACATCTCTGCTTTTTAATAAATGAAATAACTTCCGTTTCAGTAAGTTACAATCCGAACCTTCTGTTCTGTATAATAGTTAAATAACCTACGGCACTACTTAGATAGTCAGTCAGTTAAGTGCCATAAGTGATACACGCTTGGGCGATCATGTCTCGAAAGAGACAATGTCAGGTGTCACTTTAGATTAATTTTAGACAATGTAGAAAAACAAATCATTTTAAACAGTCTTTTAGTGAGATAGAGACCCAGTCAAGTGATGTGAAAAGACAAAAAAGATGAAGTGAAGAATCACCCGAAAGACAGTTACCTGAAGTTTTTTAAGGAAGTGGGCTCCCCTTCCAAACAATAACATTTCTCACCTTTCACTTTTCTGCCCAGTTACGGTTAGTTAGTTAAGTGCCATACGTGATACATGCTTGGGCGATCATGTCTCGAAAGAGACATGACTGACTGGGCAGAAGATTGTCCCGCAGTAGGTTGCCATTGCTTTCTGCGGTAGACTGGTTGCCGACCAAGGCTATAGAACCCAATCTGTCCTGTTCTTTGACTCATAGCTAGAGAGAGAAGAGATGTATTATATTATTAAGTAGTAATTAGTGGGGGATCAGTTTATTACTTCATAACAATAGAAAACCGATCACCCACTTTTTGCGCAGTAGAAACCTTAATCATGTTTCCAACAATTATATTCAATCAGTTAAGTGCCATACGTGATACACGCTTGGGCGATCATGTCTCGAAAGAGACATGACTGACTGGGCAGAAGATTATCCCGCAGTAGGTTGCCATTGCTTTCTGCGGTAGACTGGTTGCCGACCAAGGCTATAGAACCCAATCTGTCCTGTTATTTAACCCATAACTGGAAGGAAGAGACGGATTAATAAATTTCCCAAGGGTATTTGTGCGTAAGTGAATACAATGGATTCAACTGAAATTCGAACTCGGCTCCCCGGTTTCTCGTTCCGTGTCGATATTCACTGTACCACAACGCACATCCTACTAGCAATCGGAGTCTAACCGTACTGATGAGCTGTGATACGGCGAAACAGATCTGTCTGCGGATGACTACTTATATAGACTGGTGGTCCAATTTTATATAGACTGGTGGTCCAATTTTATATAGACTGGTGGTCCAATTTTATATAGACTGGTGGTCCAATTTTATATAGACTGGTGGTCCAATTTTGTATAGACTGGTGGTCCAATTTTATATAGACTGGTGGTCCAATTTTATATAGACTGGTGGTCCAATTTTATATAGACTGGTGGTCCAATTTTATATAGACTGGTGGTCCAATTTTATATAGACTGGTGGTCCAATTTTGTTTAAAAAGAGTGGAAATAATTATGTGCGTTGTGGTGCAGTGAATATCGGCACGGAACGAGAAAGCTGAGAGCTGAGTTCGAATTCCAGTTGGAATTCGTTGCATTCACTTTCGCGCAAATACCCTCGGGAAAAGCATTAATTCGTCGCTTCTCTCTGCAGGACAGATTGAGTTCTATAGCCTTGGTTAGCAACCAGTCTACCGTAGTAATTAATCGCAACCTACTGCGGGAAAATCTTTTGCCCTGTCATTCATGTTGCTTTTGAGACATGATCGTCCAAGCGTGTATTACATATGACACTTAATTGTCTGACTGACATTTTAATTTTTCACACTTCCATTAAGTCGCGGCATAATAAAAAAATATTGCTTTTTTTCGAATGTGGGTCTTATTCTTAACATCAACACCGTGTAAAATTGATCCCTGACTTTCACTTGTCACTCTCTTCAGTAGGAGGTCTTGTAGTTTCCTTTCCGTGTCTGCTGTCAGCACTGTATCATCTGCGTCTCTTATGTTGCTTAAATTGTGGCCTTCGATGACGAATCCTGGCATAAGTTCTAGGGTTCTCAGAATAGTCTCGCTGTACAAGTTGAATAGATCCGGTGAAAAGACCCATCCTTGTCTTACGCCTCTTTCTATCTTTGTATATCTGCTGAATTCGTAAATTGTCCGTATACATGCGGTTTGCAGCCAGTACAGATTCTTGATTATTCTTATGTTTTTCCCAAATATGTCGAGGCTGCTGAGCATCTCCATCAATTCTTTGTGGCGTATTTTGTCAAACGCCTTTGCATAATAGATATTACGGAAATAATAAGTGAAATAGCAAACAATTGCAACATTCCAGAAGACATTAGTATATACAGTTTAGTAGCAATGTCTCAAGAAAATAAATGCGATCTCCATAAGACAATCAGCTAAAGGAGCCACATAAGGAAGCTTATCATCCAAATTCTGACGAACTGGGCGTGAAGATGAATTAGAGCGGGAAAAAGACGGGACCAGTGTCGTTTTGTTAAGGACACTGGAATAATAATGAAAAGTGTTATTTACATTGTTCGGACTGTTGTCCCCATCTTTGTTGCCATATTCACCTTCAATATTTGTCTATATTTCTGAAATGAGGTATTGTAATTATTTACACTATTTACATTGTTTGGACTGTTGTCGCCATCTTTGTTGCCATATTCACCTTCAATATCTGTCTATATTTCTGAGATGAGGTATTGTAATTATTTGCACTATTTATATTGTTCGGGCAGTTGTCCATCTTTGTTACCATATTCACATTCAACATCTGTCTATACGTCTGAGATGAGGTATTGTAACTATTTACACTATTTACATTGTTCGGACTGTTGTCCTCATCTTTATGGTCATATTCCCTACGTTTCGACCGTTGGACGATCAGGCCTTCTTCAATTGACTGAAATTTTAAATCAAAGGCTTTATGTCGATCACTTGGATAGTTTTTTTTTTTCAATTATATATTATTAAATATTAAAAAATAATCCTGAATATAAAAACCTTCCAGAAACTTGGAAAGCTAACAACGCAACGTCTTTCCCGATGACTACAATCTTAACCTGTCCAAATTTAGTGCTTGCATCACACATACCCGCATAACTTCTAACCCTACCTCGAGTGGCTCCCGATTCTTTTACAGGGTGAAAATCATTGTAACAAATAAAAAAGTAAAAGTTAAAATATATATCATTTTTTAATTTTTTTTTAATTTAAAAATATTTGAAAAATAATTTTCAAATAGATTTTGAAAGAATTATTTTTTCAATATTTACATTATTCGGACTATTGTTCTCATCTTTGTTGCCATTGTACGACGTTTCGGCTGTTAGACGCTCCGGCCTTCTTCAGGTGCTAGGAATTTCGGAACGAACCCTTTATTCCAGTCACTGGGGCATATCATTCTCATCCCGTGCCTCTTTTGGAAGTCATGTGTTATCTCCCTCTAACCCTGTTAGTTGATGTCCACCACTACTGTAGCCTGGTATTGAACTCACAACTCTTTGGGTCAAGTTTTCTTTTTTCCAATCTTTTCACTCACTTTTATTTATTTATTTATTTATTTATTTGCAATTGGAGTAGATAGACTAAATTATCGCCCGGTTCACACTCCACCCACATCTATTGAACAGGTGAAGAGGCTCATCCCTGATTTCCTGTTTAGGATGCGGTTTCTGGCTATCTCTTTTCCAATCTTTTCACTCTCTTTTATTTTTTTTTTTTCAATTAGAGTAGATAGACTAAACTATCGCCCGGTTCACACGCCACCCACGTCTATTGAACAGGTGAAGAGGCACATCCCTTGTTTCCTGTTTAGGATGTGGTTTTCGGCTTTCTCTTTTCCATTCTTTTTACCCTTACGTAGCCCCCTGCGCATCAGTGGCGTTATCGCCTTGCTTGGGGTGATATGATTAAAAAAAAAAGTCGTCACAGGAACTAACCTACAGCAGTGATGAAAAAGTAACTTACAGGGTTAGAGGTGGGTAACTCATAACTTTCAAAAGAGGCATTACTGCGCAAGAGATTAGAATGATAAACCCCAGTGATAGTAATAAAGTGCTCGGTTCGAAATTCCTAGCACCTGAAGATGTCCGGAGAGTATAACAGTTGAAACGTCGTACAAATGACAACAAAGAAGAGGACAATAGTCCGAATAATATAAATAGTGTAAATACTACCTCATTTCAATATATAGACAAATAGAATGGTCTATTATTAAACGTCCTACAAATGGCAACAAAAATGAGGACAACAGCCCAAATAATGTAAATACTGTCAGTACTACCTCATCACAGCAATATAGACAAATAGAATGATCTATTATTAAACGTCGTACAAATGGCAACAAAGATGAGGACAATAGTCCGAATAATGTAAATACTGTAAATACTACCTCATCACAGAAATATAGACAAATAGAATGATCTATTATTAAACGTCGTACAAATGGCAACAAAGATGAGGACAATAGTCCGAATAATGTAAATACTACCTCATCTCAGAAATATAGACAAATAGAATGATCTATTATTAAACGTCGTACAAATGGCAACAAAGATGAGGACAATAGTCCGAATAATGTAAATACTACCTCATCTCAGAAATATAGACAAATAGAATGATCTATTATTAAACGTCGTACAAGTGGCAGCAAAGATGAGGACAATAGTCCGAATAATGTAAATACTGTAAATACTACCTCATCACAGCAATATAGACAAATAGAATGATCTATTATTAAACGTCGGACAAATGGCAACAAAGATGAGGACAATAGTCCGAATAATGTAAATACTGTAAATACTACCTCATCACAGCAATATAGACAAATAGAATGATCTATTATTAAACGTCGGACAAATGGCAACAAAGATGAGGACAATAGTCCGAATAATGTAAATACTGTAAATACTACCTCATCACAGCAATATAGACAAATAGAATGATCTATTATTAAACGTCGGACAAATGGCAACAAAGATGAGGACAATAGTCCGAATAATGTAAATACTGTAAATACTACCTCATCACAGCAATATAGACAAATAGAATGATCTATTATTAAACGTCGGACAAATGGCAACAAAGATGAGGACAATAGTCTGAATAATGTAAATACTGTAAATACTACCTCATCACAGCAATATAGACAAATAGAATGATCTATTATTAAACGTCGTACAAATGGCAACAAAGATGAGGACAGTAGTCCGATTAATGTAAATATTTTAAATACTACCTCATCTCAGAAATATAGACACGTTATTTTTTTAAATTAAAAAAATAAGAAAAAAAATTAAAATTTTGTAAATACAAAATAAAAAAAAATAAAATGAATAAATTCAACATATTTACACCCCCGCAAAATAAAAATTATGAATTCATATGTTAAAGAATTTATTTTTAATAATCAGCTGTTTTATTTTCATTCTCAGGTTAACTTGAAGGCTCCGGCCAAGGAACAAATTCTAAAAGCGACAGAAAAACCAATCACCCGTAATATCTTTGACGATGCACAGAGAGAAATTTATGAATTCATGATGCGTGACCCTTACGTTCGATTCCTTCACTCGGAAGTCTACGCTGAAGCCTGTAAATAACTGACATCCGCTAACCAGGCTAAGGATTTACAAAGAATATCGGTTTTGTGTCTTTCTTTTTTAAAACCACCAATCTTCGGCTGTCACCTGTTAAGTCTAGAAATCACCCACCATTTTATATGTTATTAAAAGTATTGCCTAATACTTTTTAATTGTCACTGTGTTCATTCATTTATTATTTGATATCTGTAATCAAAGAAAATAAGATTATATATATATATATATATATATATATATATATATATATATATATATATATATATATGGTTAAATAAAAAAGGAAGAAGAAAACTGTATTTAAATCGCCTACGCGTTTCGTCCTGTGATAGACTTTATCAAGGCAAAAAGACGAAATGAGCTTTATTTTAAATTACGTATCTATAAACAAACAGTGTTGGCAACTATAAAAATGTTCACAAGTCATTCAAAAAGATTAACAGAATATTTTAGTTTTAGAATTCCTTCATGTGTAGTGTAAAGTCACGAGATGTTAAAATGAAGGGAATTCAACCGTTTTCTTTGAAATTTTTATGATGTATGTTAGTCTGTTTTAGTATACTATTCATAAGCAAAGGTGAGATTGGGAAAAATTCGGGGCTCAAATTGATGTTTTGGCAGTATTGGATAGCGACGCTCTCGAGAACTTTTCTTCTGAACAAATTGCTTCCTCTTTTTATTAGTGTGGTATTTTTAAAATCGAAATTGTGGTTGAATTTATTTCTGTGAATCACTAATGCATTTGTTAGATTATTATTAGTGATGTCTCTTTTGTGTTCATATACATGTTGTTGTTTTTTTAGATTTCTATTTGTTTCTCTGGTGTACATCTATAAAAGTGACGAGGGTGGACGTTGTGTAATCAGTTGTTTGTTTGATAGATTCGAACTTTTTTGTTGTTAAAAGACAGGTCTTCTTCTATGTGCCTTGTCCCTTCAGGACATAGGCGATCATGGTCTTCCATGTCTCCCTATCCATGGTGGCTCTTAGTACGTATTTTCCTGTAACACCAGGCAACCCCTGTTCCGTCATCCACCTGCTCAGGCTCTTCAAATATGTTATCCGCTGCTTTCCTCTGTCTCTTTTCCCCGCTATCTGGCCTGTCAGTATCAGGTTCTCCAAACCCTCCTTCCTCATTGCATGTCCCAGGAACTTTAGTTGTCTCTTCCTGATGCTCAATATTAATTTCTTTTCCGTTTCCATCCTTTCCAAAACCTCGTCATTGTTCACATGCTTAGTCCATAATATCCGCAGCATCCTTCTGTAGAACCACATTTCAGCTGCTCCAAGTTTTTCCTTCATCTTCGAAGATATTGTCCAACATTCACTGCCATATTGAAGAACCGACATCACATAGCAATCTAGTACTCTCCTCTTTGTTTCTAGTGAAATTGTCCTGTTTCTTAATACTTTCCTCAACTTCTGGAATGCATCTTTCGCCATGCAAATTCGCCTTCGGATCTTAGTGTCGCACTTTCAGTCTTCTGTTAGAACACTTCCTAGGAATTTAAATTTCTTTACCTGCTTGAGTTTAGAGTCTCTCACCTGTAATTGGCATTTTGGGCTGCCCTTTTTGCTGATGACCATGCATTCGGTTTTCCTGCAGTTTATTTGTAGTCCTTTCTTGTCACTCTCTTCAGCTACCTTCTGTAGGAGGTCTTGCAGTTTTCTTTCTGTGTCTGCTATCAGCACTGTATCATCTGCGTACTTTATATTGTTTAAATTGTGGCCTCCGATGACGAATCCTGGCATAACTTCTAGAGTTCTCAGAATAGTCTCGCTGTATAAGTGGAATAGATCCGGTGAAAAGACGCATCCTTGTCTTACGCTCCTTTCAATCTTAGTACAATTGCTGAATTCGTTGCCTGTCCGTATGCAGGCAGTTTTGCTGCCAGTAGAGATTCTTGATTACCCCTAGGTCTTTCCCAAATATGTCGAGGCTGTCAAGCATCTCCATCAATTCTTTGTGGCGTATTTTGTCAAACACCTTTGCATAATCAATAAAACATGGGTACAAGTCCTTCTTCATTTGTATTGCCCGTTCAGAGAGCATCCTAATCATAAATATGGCGTTCCTTGTTCCAGTGTCTTTGAAGAAATCGCACTGTTCTCGCTCTATACATCAGGATTAGGACGATTTGTTTTGTTACATAGCTCATTAAACTGACGGTTCTGTGGAATTCGCACTTGTTTGCTCCTGGCTTCTTAGTCAACGCTAAAAAGATCGAATTCTCCCAGGGCTCTCAGCAGCTCTATGACTATGCCATCTGGTCCAGTTGCTTTGTTTCTATTCAGTTTGGCTATTGCAGATTCCACTTCAGACTCTAATATTTCTGGTCCGTCCACATCTTTGTGTATTATCAGTTGCTCTCTCTTGTCGTGGAAAATAACATTTATATATTCTTCTCATTGTTGCAGTATTTCCTCTTTCTCTAATATGGTTGTTCCATCCTTAGATTTTATACGAAGAATAATATTTTTCTCAAACATGAAATTTTTTGTAATAATATAATGCATTTATAAACCATTGTAATAACAAAATTAGAATATTAAGCTCTACTTTCTATTGAGCACGCTTTATAAAAGTAAATACATTAGCAGTGTGTTTGAATCTACCTGTTCTTTCATTTCCTTAATATATATATATATATATATATATATATATATATATTAGTCATCCACGTACAAGCCTGTTTCGCTGTATCACAGCCACACACACACACACACACACACATATATATATATATATATATATATATATAAACAAATGTTTGGAGGTACAAAATTTGTACACTAAAAAACAAAGGAATTTATTTATAGTCTCTAGAGCTTTTTCATCCAACATCTCATCAGGAGAAAATTGTTGGAACCACAAATTAAACGAAAAAACAGCAACGAAAATGAAAACCAAAAAAACGGGGGACTCTAAAATAAATATACATATATATAAATATATATTTATAACGAGGAAAGGAGAAATGGCGTGTAAATAATTATCGAGGGACCTAAAAAAATATGGGGTTTTAAGGTATTTTTTTAACGTTCGGTTATAGTGATAAGCTTGATTTAGTCAGATTTTAATGAAAATTGTTTGTTTTTATTCTTTTTTATTTTAGAAAACTGAAAATATCTTCTTGGTTTGTATTCAAAAATGTTTTACTGAGAATAATTTTTTCCTTCAAAAATGTTTTGGTAATAATTTTTTCTTCAAAAATGTATATTTTTCTATAAAAGTTTAATTTCATACTTTCATTGTGTTGACTCAAGTTTGGGGATCAAGTATTTGCCCATAGCTGGGACCCTAACAGGTGCTACCACTGCGGGTCAGGTTGGAACAACAGCAATTAAGAGGTGGTTTCATGCTCATCACAACCTCCTAAGCAGAAACCTTGCTGCCTGATGCAGTTTACTGTCAAATCCAGGACTTCAGTTTGGGGATTAACTATTTGCCCATAACTGGGACCCTTACAGGTGCTGCCACTCCGGGTCAGGGTGGACCTGAGAACAACCGCAATTAAGAGGTGGTTCCATGCTCCTCACAACTTCCCAATCAGATGCCTTGCTGCCGGATGCAGTTTACCGTCATGCCCAGGATTCACTGTTTTCGTGTGACTTTGTAGGCACGTAGGTAATATCTATGCTTATGTCATCTACACACACACACACACACACACACACACACACACACACAAACTTGCTTTTGGCACTTCGATGTAGTGTAATGGTTACAAGCTCATCTCTTAGTTCTATTACGACAGAGTAGAGATTTCGATCCTCACTGAGTGCACTCTACTTTCAGCTTTGGACCACATCTAAGCTACGCTTAGAAAACCACCATAGGCACCCTCGACGTGGTGTAATATTAACAAGCTTGTATCGCTGGATCAATTACGTCTAAAGAAGGAGTTTGATCCTCACTTGGTGCCACACACTATAGTACTTGTGCCACATCTAAGCTATGATTACAAAAATCACCACACACGCACAAACTTTGACTGTGTTTGAAATAAGGCATCAGAGTAACAGATTCTCATCCAACTCATTCTGGACAACCGCTACCCTGGGCTGAGTAATTAAATCTTAAATTTAGAGACAAAAAACATTAAATTTTAATAAAATCAGAACTGTTCTTGTAACAAACAGAATTACTTTTATTTACATTGTTGCTATATTCAAGACGTTTCGACCGTTGTGCGCTCAGACCTTTAGTTTCTTTTTTTTTTTTTCATCCCAAGCAAGGCGGTACCGCCACTGATGTGCCAGGGGCTACATAAAAAAAGTTAAAGTTTTAGGCAGAAGGAGAGTGAAGACAAAGACGAACCAGCTACAGTGGGTGAAAAGAGAAAGGGCAAGAGAAGGATGTAAACACAGGTGTGAAGACAGTTGCGAAGGTAGAGAGAAAGGAAAAGAACATAATAAACGCGGTGATGAGGAAAGCACTGGAGTTAAGTGGATAAGAGATGGGAATTGGCATTGCATTTAAGTTGAAATTTTTAACCAAACCCTTTATTTTGATCACTGGGATAGATTGTTCTTGTTCCATGAGTCATACCACTTCTGGGTGTCTTAGTTATTTCCCTTTTTGTCTACCACTGCTGGTGGTCAGGTATTGAACTCACAAATCCTTCTGGGTTTTCGATCATGTCACGAAGGAGACATGACTGACTGGGCAGAAGATTTTCTCGCAGTAAGTTGCCATTTCTTTCTGCAGTAGTAGACTGGTTGCCAGCCAAGGCTAGAGAACCTAATCTCTCCTGTTATTTAAGCCATAGCTGGAGGGAGAAGCTGCGAATTAATAACTTTCCCAAGTAAGTGAATGTGACCAATTCGATGTGGAATTCGAACTCGGCTCCCTAATTTCTCTTTCCGAGATATCCAAATCACCAAAACGCACCCGTCGGAAAGTTTCCTAAAAGATTAAAACGTAAATATATAGATAACATCATCTCGATGTTAAATGTACATGTTTATAAAATATCCAAAGAATACCCAACGAACACTAAAAAGCGCGTATCAATATTTATTAAGGACAACTTGAAGTTAAAATATCATGGAGAATGTGTTGTCAAAAAAATTTCGAGCTATAAAAAGATCACTAACTTTTAAGTAGCTGATAAAATAAATTAAATCTTAATTGGCTAATGTGAAAGCCTTTGTCTCGAGGGAAAAAAATACATCTATTTAAAGCTGAATGCAAATAGCTAGACATTTAGGCTACAATTTTAAATAAGTATATATATATATATATATATATATATATATATATATATATATATATATATATTCTTGTTTGAGTAGATGTTTCGTTTATTTATTAAACAGTATATTCATTTATTTTCACACACACACACACACACACACACACACACACACACACACACATATATATATATATATATATATATAATTGCCGGTGAGCAGACCTTTTTTCCTAACATTTCTCGAATATTCAGACTGGTAGATGATAATAAATGAATATAAATGGAACGTCTACTCAAAAAAGAGTATCCAGTAAAAATAACGTTTGCTAAGGAAACCACAAGACCTCCTACAGAAGGAAGTTGAAGAGAGTGACAAGAAAAGACTACAAATAAACTGCAAGAAAACCAAATGCGACCCAAAATGCCAAGTACAGGTGAGGGATACTAAAATCAAGCAGGTACAAAAATTTAAGTACCTGGGAAGTGTTCTAACAGAAGACGGAAAGTGAGACACAGAGATCCAAAGTTGAACTGGCATGGTGAAGGACGCGTTCCAGAAGTTGAGTAGAGTATTAAGAGACAGGAAATTTTCGCTAGAAACAAAGAAGAAAGTACTAGATTGCTATGTGATGTCAGTTCTTCAATATGGCAGTGAATGCTGGACAATATCAACAAAGATAAAGGAAAAACAGCTGAAATGTGGTTCTACAGAAGGATGCTACTGATACCATGACCGAGCATGTGGAAATTAATTAAAAAGGAAATGAATATTGAGCCTCAGAAAGAGACAGCTAAAGTACATGGGACATGCAATGAGGAAGGAGGGCTTGGAGAATCTGATACTCACAGGCCAGATAAAGGAAAAAAGAGACAGGGGAAAGCAGCGGATAACATATTTGAAGGGCCTGAGCAGGTGGATGACAGAACAGGAGTTGCGTGATGTGACAAGAGAAAGTGGGCTAAGAGTCACCAGGGATCGGGACACGTGGAAAGCCATGATCGCCTACGCCCTGAAAAGAAAAGAAGATGAAAAATCTATCGTTTATTGACTTTCTCAAGCATTCTAACATATATAGTCATCCGCAGACAGATCTGTTTCGCAGCTCATCAGTACGGTTAGACATCCGATTGCTTTTTACCCAGGATTGAAACCCGACCGAATTGGCGTCAGTCGGCGATTCTACCTCTGAGCTACGGGCACTCGGTAGAAGTAAGTAGTCTTTTTAGCGTGTATATTACCATTATACACGCGCAATAGCCAGAGTGCTCTAATTCATTACTGAATGAGCGATGCGTATATGCTAGAGTAGCTACTGTTTTGCAAAGCCTACCATTCTTCCAGAGTGCTCAATCAGGGTGTGAGAGCGTAAATAGTCATATATATATATATATATATATATATTAGTCATCCACGTACAAGCCTGTTTCGCTGTATCACAGCTCATCAGTGTGGCTAAACACATCCACTTGCTTCTGGCCGGGATCGAAACTCGGTGTCAGTCGGAGTCGCTACTCCCTAAGCCATAGGCGTATGGAATCAGAGAAGGGAAATTTTAACGTGTTGTATAGAAGCGGCGTATACACACGCCAGTCACCGAAAGAACTTAATTTATTTCTGAAGAGTCACGCATATAGCCCAAGTGGAAACTGTTTTTTAAATTTTCTTCTCCAATATATATATATATATATATTCGAAATCCATGCGGAAATAGAAACTCCGACATATTTTTAATTTATTTGTTTAAATATTATTTTTAATGGATACTCGTAGATATTTTAATGGATACTCGTAGATACTCTGCTGACGAAAAAGGGCTTACAGTTAGACAAAGCCCCAAAAGTAAAGCCTTTTGTCTAACTAAGAGTCATTCGTGGCCTAAGACAAGTCACATCAATTGACGGTTTCCATTAGAAAACGCAAGTTCGAATATCCTGGCGGAAGAAAGCATATATTCCTAACAAGATATCTCGATTATTCAGGTGGGTATATATAAATAAATATACTGTTTAATTATAAAAGCAGAGTACCTTTACAAATACGAGTACTCATCAAAAATAATGTTTGAATAAATAAATATGTCATTGTTAATCCATTTCATAAATATATATGTAATTAATGTAGAGAAGTATGTCACTTAGCTGAGCAGAATCATGTCGACTTCAAAGTTTCGGGAAGCCATTGTTGAAATGTCTTCATTCTTCAGAGTTTTGTCTTGATATCAAGCATTTTATGACAAAAACCTACATGCTGAAATCATAGAACTAAGCCTAATCGCAATTTGACACACACACATACACTATATATATATATATATATATATATATATATATATATATTTTAATTCAGATACTTCAATCCAAGGGAAAAAAGCAGGAAGGTAAATTCCAAAAAACCCGATCCTAATTAATATTAAAAATTTATTTTAATATTAAAAAATGATACGGGAAGAGAGCTCCATGTAATAAAATATTACAGAGCAAATATATATTAAAAAAGGATTAATTCAAAGATGTTGAATGGCCATTTCGATATGAAGATCCCCACGGGGAACGACACATCACCTCAGCAACAGAAAAAAAAAAAAGGGTTTCTGAAAGGTTTCTGAAAGGTTTTTTTTCTGTTGCTGAGGTGATGTGTCGTTCCCCGTGGGGATCTTCATATCGAAATGGCCATTCAACATCTTTGAATTAATCCTTTTTTAATATATATATTTATATATATATATATATATATGAAAGATAGAATAAGTAAAGAACAGGTAAGAAAAGTGTCCTTAATTTAACATGTTTTTAATTTGTCTATATTTCTGAGATGAAGTAGTACTTACACTATTTACATTATTCGGACTGTTGTCCTCATCTTTGTTACCATTTGTAGGATGCAACTGTGATACAGCCGCAGTGAACAAGTAACGTAGAGAGTCGAGTTAGAAGGTGATAACTTGTGACTACCAAAAGAAGCTTCGCACAAGGAATAAGAATGAGTTACCCCAGTGATCGGATTGAAGGGTTCGGTTCGAAATTCCTGGCACCTGAAGAAGGCCGGAGCGTACAACGGCCGAAATATCTTATAAGTAGTCAGAAAGATGAGGACAATAGTCCGAATAAACTAAATAGTGTTTATTAACTTTCTTTAAAGATTTGTTTATATGACACGAATTTTAAAATCTTTAGGATATATATATATACATATATATATATATATATATATATATATATATATATATAGTCATCCGCAGACAGATCTGTTTCGCTGTATCACAGCTCACCAGTACGGTTAGACTCCGATTGCTTTTAACCCAGGATTGAAACCCGACCGAATTGGCGTCAGTCAGCCTACCTCTGGACTATGGGCGTTCGGTAGAACAGGGTAGACTTTTTAGCGTGTATATTGTCATTATACCCGCCCAATAGCCAGAGGGCTCTAATCCATTACTGAATGAGCGATGCGTACATGCCAGAGTAGCTATGTTTATCAAAGTCTACCATACTTCCAGAGTGCTCAATCAGGGTGTGAGAGCGTATATATATATATATATATATATATATATATATATATATATATATATATATATTGGTATTTAATTTATTTGTTTAAACATTATTTTTAATGGATATTTCTGACAAGATTTCCCGATTATGCAGTCCGACAGATATAAATAAATATACTGTTTAGATTATAAAAAAATAAAAAACTATTCAAATACGAATATCCAATAAAAACGATGTTTAAAGAAAATACTAAAATCAAGCAGGTACAAAAATTGAACTACCTGGGAAGACGAAATGTGCGACACAGAGATCCGAAGGCGAATCGGCATGGCGAAGACCTTCACAGAAGCTAAGCAGAGTCTCAATTGCAGCAGATAGACTAAACTATCGCCCGGTTCACACTCCACCCACGTCTATTGATCAGGCGAAGAGGCTCATCTATTGTTCCCTGTTTAGGATGTGGTTTCTGGCTTTCTCTTTTCCAATCTTTTCACTTTTCTTTTTGTTTTTTGTTTTTATTTTTTTCAATTGGAGTAGATAGATAAAACTATCGCCCGGTTCACACTCCACCCACGTCTATTGATCAGGCGAAGAGGCTCATCCCTTGTTCCCTGTTTAGGATGTGGTTTCTGGCTTTCTCTTTTCCAATCTTTTCACTTTTCTTTTTGTTTTTTTAGTTTTTTTTTCAATTGGAGTAGAAGATAAAACTATCGCCCGGTTCACACTCCACCCACGTCTATTGATCAGGCGAAGAGGCTCATCTATTGTTCCCTGTTTAGGATGTGGTTTCTGGCTTTCTCTTTTCCAATCTTTTCACTTTTCTTTTTGTTTTTTTTTATTTTTTTCAATTGGAGTAGATAGATAAAACTATCGCCCGGTTCACACTCCACCCACGTCTATTGATCAAGCGAAGAGACTCATCCATTGTTCCCTGTTTAGGATGTGGTTTCTGGCTGTCTCTTTTCCAATCTTTTCACTTTTCTTTTTGTTTTTTTTAATTTTTTTCAATTGGAGTAGACAGATAAAACTATCGCCCGGTTCACACTCCACCCTCGTCTATTGAACAGGTAAAGAGGCTCATCCCTTGTTCCTTGCTTAGGATGTGGTCTCCGGTCGCTTTCATTAAAAACGAACACGAGAGTACTGGATTGCTACGTAATGTCAGTTTTTCAATATGTCAGTGAATGATGGACAATCGCTTCGAAGATGAAGGAAAAACTTGAAGCAACTGAAATGTAGTTCTACAGAAGGATGCTGCGGATATCATGAATCGGGGCATGTGATCAATGATGAGGCCTTGAAAAGGATGGAAACGAAAAGGAAATTAATACTGAGTATCAGGAAGAAACAACTAAAGTTCCTGCAATGAGGAGGGGGGTTGGAGAATCTTATACTAACAGGCCAGATAGAGGGGAAGAGAGACAGGGGAAAACAGCGTGTAACGTACTTGACTGGCCTGAGCAGGTGGATGGCAAAACGGGGGTTGCGTGGTGTAACAGGAGAAAGCGTGCTAAGAGCCACCAGAGATAGGGAGACGAGGAGGGCCATGATCGCTTATGTTCTGAAGGGACAGGTTACATAGAAGAAGAATATATATGCCAAACGTTTATGAGAAATTATAATGTGGATATAAAATGGGGGATCAATTTTATATTATAATCAATATATAAACTGATCCCTCATTTTGTGGCCGTGTTTATTCTATACATTTATATTCTAGATTTATGGGCTTGAGCTAGTGGATGGCAGAGCGGGGTTTAGGTGGTGTAACAGAAGGCGTGCTAAGAGCCACCAGGGATAGGGAGACATGATAAGCCATGATCGCCTACGTCCTGAAGGGACAGGGCACATAGAAAAAATATATATATATGCCAATAGTTTATAAGAAATTATAATGTGGACATAAAATGGGGGATAAATTCTATATTATAAACAATATATAAACTGATCCCTCATTTTGTGGCCATACTAATTTCTGTACATTTATATACTAGATTTATGGGTTTGAGCTAGTGGATGACAGAACGGGGGTTGCGTGATGTAAGAGGAGAAAGCGTGCTAAGAGCCACCAGGTTTAGGGAGACGTGGAAGGCCATGATCACCTACGTCCTGAAAAGACGTGGCACATAGAAAAATAAGAAGAAACAAATAAATTTTTCTCTCTCTCTCTCTCTCTCTCTCTCTCTCTCTCTCTCTCTCTCTCTGTGTGTGTGTGTGTGTGTGTGTGTGTCGTCTGTAATAGTATGAATGTATCCGGCCTCGTTTGCAAATTCAGTGACTGATTAAATTTACGGGGCGGAAATGTTCTCGCGAGTCGAAAAGTCGGTGTGCTTTTCAAACAGCCTGGCACAAATCAACCTGACTTTTGTTCAAGGACATTCCACTTTCGAATTAAGTTTACTCAACGTTGTTTTCACACTAGGTTGACCTTTCGAGCCTTTACGCAAATAGAAAATAGATGCGCACATCTGAGCAGGTTTTCCGCTCACGACAAAAACACACAGTGACTACTTTATAGTTGCCAATCGATTTACAAATGTAATTTAAGACTTCTAATTCCTTGCATTCACTTACGCACAAATACCCTTTGGAAAGGTATTAATTCGTCTCTTCCCTCCAGTTATCGGTTAAATAACAGGACAGATTGGGTTCTATAGCCTTGGTTGGCAACCAGTCTACCGCAAAAGTAATGGCAACCTACTACAGGATAATCTTCTGCCCAGTGTGCCATGTCTCTTTCGAGACATGATCGCCTTAGCGTGTATCACGTATGGCACTTAACTGGCTGACTGAATATAATAGTTGGAAACATAATCAAGGCTTCTGGTGGGCATAAAGTGGGGGTTCGTTTTTTATTGTTATGAAGTAATAAACTGATCCCCCAATAATTACTACTTAATAATATGATACATCTCTTCTGCTTCTAGTTATGAGTCAAATAATATGACAGATTGGATTCTATAGCCTTGGCTGGCAACCAGTCTAGCACAGAAAGCAATGTCAACCTACTGCAGGATAATCTTCTGTCCAGTCAGCCATGTCTCTTTCGAGACATGATTTCCTTAGCGTGTATCACGTATGGCACTTAACTGACTGAATATAATAGTTGGAAACATAATTAAGGCTTCTACTGGGTATGAAATGGGGGTTCGTTTTTTTATTGCTATGAAGTAATAAACTGATCCCCCAATAATTACTACTTAATAATATGATACATCTCTTCTACCTCTAGTTATGAGTCAAATAATATGACAGATTGGATTCTATAGCCTTGGCTGGCAACCAGTCTAGCGCAGAAATCAATGGCAACCTACTGCAGGATAATCTTCTGTCCAGTCAGTCATGTCTCTTTCAAGACATGATCGCCCAAATCGTGCATCACGTATGGCACGTAACTGACGGACTGAATTTCAAATATGTGAGTTGCGATGCAGTGGATATCGGCTCGGAATGAGAAATCGGAGAGCCGAGTTCGAATTCTTCTTGGAGTCGTAGTGTTCACTTATGCACAATTCGTCGCTTCTCCCTCAAACTATGGGTTCAATAACAGAAAAGATTGGGTTCTATAGCCTTGGTTAGCAATCAGTCTACCATAGAAAGTAATGGCAACCTACTGCGGGAAAATTTTCAGCCAAATCAGATATGTCTCTTTCGCCAAGGCGTCTGTCGCGTATGGTACTTAACTGGCTGAGCCTCAAACAAACACACGCATTATATATCAGCCAATTTCCCTGACGAGCCGTAGGGCGAAACCGTGGTAGGTTGTTGGCTCTTGCTTAGATTTTCTGTTTTTGTTTGCTCTCCTTTCATATTGAGCGCTTTAGAGTTAGGGTTTTCGTCTTGGAGATTTTTTCTTTCTTCCGAGTGCTTGACTTTTTGTTCATGTACTTTGTTTGTTACTTTTTTTTTTACTTCCCCCTCTTTTCCCTCGGTTGGTTGTACAAGACGATTTAAATCATAGCTTAATTAATACTAGTTTCGAGTTTGTTCTGTTACTATTGGTATTGTTATTACTATAATTAATATTATATATATATATATATATATATATATATATATATATATTGTCATCCGCAGACAAATCTGTTTCGCCGTATCACAGCTCATCAGTACGGTCAGACTCCGATTGCTTTTTTACCCAGGATTGAAACCCGACCGAAATGGCGTCAGTCGGCGACTCTACTCCTGGGCTATGGGCGTTCGGTGGAAGTAGGCAGATTTTTAACGCATATCATTATACGCGCCCAATAGCTAGAGCGCTCTAATTCATTTCACTGATAGATAGATAGATAGATAGATAGATAGATAGATAGATAGATAGATAGACAAAATTTCATTTGGAGTAGATAGACTAAACTATCGCCCGGTTCACACTCCACCCACGTCTATTGAACAGATGAAGAGGATCATCCCTTGTTTCCTGTTTAGGATGCGGTTTCCGGTTTTTCTCTTTTCCAATCTTTTCACTCTTACGTAGCCCCCTGCGCATCAGTGGCGTTTTCGACTTGCTTGGGGTGATATGATTAAAGAAAAAAAAAAAAAATATATATATATTCTTCGTTTGTAAACGAGTTATTACGCTACCAAGATTTCTACCATGTGGTGTCTTCAGACGATTTGCAATAACTGATTTTACTGTTGTTTTTTAAAGAACGCTCACTTAAAGAGGATTTTATGGTTTAGTCACACTTAGTCATAATTTCTTTTCTTTCATTCAGTAATTCGTTTTTATTTGTGAATAACTATTGGTTATTATGCTATTCCCATAACATAAAATACGTATTAGGTTCATACAATCATGGATGAAAATGCTATAATTTTACGTAAGCGTTCAAAAAAAAAAAAAAATTCCTGTTAATTGAGCGTTTTTTTTAAAAAAACAAAAAAAAAACAAACAGTAAAATCAGTTATTTCAAATCGCCTGAAGACGCCACATGGTAGAAACCTAGGTCGAGTCATAACTCGTTTACGAATGAAGAATATTAAAAAATTCTACAATATAACTGTATTGAACACTTTTTAATACAATTGTGTACTGGTCTAATTTTATTATGATCAAAATCTAAGTAATATATATATATATATATATATATATATATATATATATAGTATTGTACTAGTTGTTACAATGGTTTATAAATTCATAGTATCACTACACAAAAATTTTCGCGTTTCCAAGCTGCGATGCGCGCTTCTCTTTCATTTTCATGGGTATGAGTTATGGTAACAAA
>JBBBDQ010000141.1:265000-297500 GCA_037127315.1 Ascarosepion bandense | reverse complement strand
ATATATATATATATATATATATATATTTTTTATTTTTTTTTATTTTTTTTTTACGATAAACGAGTGAGGGAATATTTCTGTCAGGAAAGTTTAAAGAGGCGTTTCCAACAAATTTCTCAGTGAACCAATACCAATGCTATTGATAAGATCAATCGATATAGGGTGGGAACCAATACTGCTTGGTGGTCATTAGACCATGGGTAAGAGTGCTTAATATTTTAAAAATCCGACAGTACTATTACTTACAAAAATAGTAAAGGCCGATTTTGAAATGTTAAATTAGTCAAAATACGAGACTTGAGCATCTAATCACCTCTGCCATCGACAAGATTATTTATTCCTCGTTGATAAAAAGTTATTGGCTGTGATGCAAAGAAATCTTTGAAATCTGATTACACCTCTGGTTTGGACCTAAAAATTTTACCCTTTAGCATTTTTACGAAAGGGACATGACTGACTGGGCAGAGGATTATCACGCAGTAGGTTGTCATTACTTTATGCAGTAGACTGGTTCCCAGCCAAGGCTATAGAACCCAATCTGTCCTATTATTTGATTCATATCTAGAGTGAGAAGTGATGTATAATATTAAGTAGTAATTAGTGGGGGTCAGTTTTATTACTCAATAACAATAGAAAACCGATCCCCTACTTTATACCCAGTTGAAGCCTTAATCATGTTTCCAAATATTATATTCAGTCAGTCAGTTAAGTGCCATACGTGATACACGCTTGAGCGATCATGTCTCGAAAGAGACATGACTGACTGGGCAGAAGATTACCCCGCAATATGTTGCCATTGCTTTCTGTGGTAGACTGGTTGCCAGCCAAGGCTATAGAACCCAATCTGTCCTGTTATTTAACCGATAACTGGAGGGTAAAGACGGATTAATACCTTTCCCAAGGGTATTTGTGCGTAAGTGAATGCAAGGAATTCAACTGGAATTTGAACTTGGCACCCCGATTTATCGTTCCGAGCCGATATCCACTGCACCACATCGCCCATCCTTGCAATTATACCCGGCATTTGACAAAATCAAAAACAAAAAAATTGCATGCGAAAGATTAAATATAAAAAAATGGCGAAAATTTACGCAACGCACACTGTAAAAAAGACAAAGATATATATATATATATATATGTAAATAGAGAGAGACATACAGACATAGAGATACAGAGAGAGAGATAGATACAGATAGAGAGAAATAGAAATCCATATAAAGACATAAAGAGACATACAGACATAGAGATAGAGAGAGAGAGAAAGAAAGAGTGAAATAAATCCTTATAGAGGCAAAGATCTGAACAGTCCGTGGCGAATATATAGGAACAGAATGTGACGGACAGACATTACCAGAATCTGATAGATAAAGAAACCATTACTTTGACCTTCTCGTTAATCTGCTGACATAAGAGGATTATGTCTAATTGAAAAAATGAAAGCTTCATATCGAACAAATTTACTCGCCATAAAACTCCGCTGACACTCATTTTTGAGCCAATACCTATATATCTCCAGGCCATTTTTAGAGGCTTTATTTGTTGGCACGACTTTCAATATAACGCCATCCGTCGACATTTACCTGTTTCACACAAGCAAACAAGTAAGTAGAGAATCATTTTTCTCCCTATATTTTTTTCACTAATTTCTTGTGCAATTTTCATGTTGCAATCACGAATCCTGTAAACCATGAGGGCTGTTGGGGCACCTCGTGCATTTTTGATGTTGTGGTTATGTCTAAAGGCAGATAGTATGACGGAACCCACTCTCTTTAGGACGTCAACAATTACGACTCTCCACGGTTTTGAGTTCAATGTATAATATATAATATTATATATATATATATATATATATATAAATAATTTCAGTATATATATATATATATATATATATTCTAAACATATACTGAAATTATTTATATATATATATATATATATATATATATATATATATATATATATATATACATATATATATATATATATATATATATATATATATATATATACAAATAATTTCAGTATATATATATATATATATATATATATATATATATATATATATATATAAATATATATATATTCTAAACATATACTGTTAAATAAATATAAGAGACAATGAATGTCTATGTTTAATCATGAGCCAGCCGTTCTAAACATCGTATTTTGGCTTTAATTTCAGTTGAAAATAAAGACAAAAATTCTCCAACATTTGGATAATTTTTTATTAATTCGGTTCTAAGCTTTATCGTCTTAATAACCTCTCTGAAGATGGCTCATGTGAGCCGAAAAAATAGATGATTTATATTCCCCGATGAGTTCTGCGTTTAACTAATAAAAAAGTAAATTGCAGAAAATTAGAATTTATTAAAATTTCATGAATTTACGTGGAGTGGGGTTAACAGAGTTAAAAAATTTTTTTTTCATCAATATTTTAAAAAAATAATAATTTCGAAAATAATTTAATTTATTTGTGAATGAGTACTGAAAGTTTTATTAAAATCCGACAATTATTTTTTTTTTTTTGCGAGAATTTCCAACTTAATGTGTTTGTCACCGAAAAAGTGAATTACGTAAATAAATTACGTAATCGATTCTAAAACAGTTGTAAGATTTTCTACCACGCTAAATCAAATCAAAACACAATTTTCAGCCAAAATTTCGAACATATTAAAAGGGATTAAAACAATTTATAAAATAAAAAATTACATTGATCTTTCCTCTTCATAATGTTTGAAACATTTGGATGGAAAATGTTCGTTTTATTAAATTTCGGACCTTTTAATTCATACTATGCTGGTATTTTTGTGATATAATGGAGGTACCTACTTGAAATGTATTGCCGGGTATGTCTAGTTATTCGAAAATAATTTTTGAAATGGAAATTAAGAGAAGAATCATACAACGATTAAATATCCAATTCATTTCTATTTGTTAATATCTTGAAAAATTGAATATTTTAGTGATATATATATATATATATATATATATATATATATATATATATATATATATATATATATATACACCGTTGAGACTCTAATGGATAATTACTTACAAAAATTACATCAGGATGGTTATCTAAACTTATTTATAAACGGAACTTTGTCTGTGTGTCTGTGTCTGTCTGTCTGTCTGTCTGTCTGTGTGTTTGTGTGTGTGTGTCCGTTACCTATAGACTCCGAAACGGCTGAACCGATTTTCTTGAAAATTTACACATTTGTACTATAAGCGTCTGCGAGTGTTCTTGGCTAGCTTTTGTGTAGAGGTACCCCAGATAAATATCGAAAATCGATAATCGAAAAAATCGAGTTATAGAAAGATTGGTCCAATTTTAATCAAATTTGATACACTCATAGACAAAGACATAAGAAACGATATTCAGAAGTTTCAAGGTTGCCGTTCTTACAATAGTGCAAAAAATCGATAATATATATATATATATATATATATATATATATATATATATATAAGGCAAGATGCTTGTGTGTGTGTCTGTTTATCTGTCTGTATGTCTGTATTTTTTTTTTCAGACCTTTTATTTTTATTTTTTGCTTCAGGTTTGGCTCTAAGTAGGTATAATTGTAGTTCTTAGTCTCAGCCATGATACCATTTACTCAGAGGACTGATTTAGCCTTCAAAATTCAGTTTACGACGAAAAAAAACTATTTGATATCGATACCAGCAAATCAAAATTTGACTTACATCCATTCATTTTTCTTTCAGTCTACGATTTCGCTTTAACTGGAAACGACTATTGCTTTTTAGTCTTTCGTGCCAACGTCCAAAGAGTCTGAGCTCCAGGACCATGAATTAGTTTTAAAGTTTTCATTACACCCGAGCAACGCCGGGCTATACTGCTAGTACTATAAAGTCGTATTATACTAAAGGATATAAATTATTCCCTATTTTTAGTTTCAGACAAACAGGATCTTATTATACTGAAGGATGTAATTCTGTTTTCATATTCATAAACACGGGGTCATATTATATCCATAGATGTAAGTTATTCCCTGTTTCTAAATTCATTAAACCGGGGTCGTATTATACTCAATGATGTGATTTATTCACTGCTTTTAGCTTCATAAACAAGACCTCCTACAGAAGGTAGCTGAAGAGAGTGACAAAAAAGGACTAGAAATAAACTGCAAGAAAACTGAATGCATGGTCATCAACAAAAAGGGCAGCCCAAAATGCCAATACAGGTGGGGGATACTAAAATCAAGCAGGTACAAAAATTTAAATACCTGGGAAGTGTTCTATCAGAAGATGGAAAGTTCGACACAGAGATCTGAAGACGAACTGGCATGGCGAAGGACGCATTCCAGAAGTTAAGTAAAGTATTATGACACAGGAAACTTTCACTAGAAACAAAGAAGCGAGTACTGGATTGCTATGTGATGTCAGTTCTTCAATATGGCAGTGAATGCTGGACAATATCATCAAAGATGAAGAAAAAACTTGAAGCAGCTGAAATGTGGTTCTACAGAAGGATGCTGTGGATATCGTGGACCAAGTATGTGAGCAATGATGAGGGGTTGGAAAGAATGGAAACGAAAAGGAAATTAATACTGAGCATCAGGAAGCGACAGCTGAAGTTCCTGGGACATGCAATGAGGAAGGAGGGCTTGGAGAAACTGATACTAACAGGCCAGATAGAGGGAAAAAGAGACAGAGGAAAGCAGCGGATAACATATTTGAAGGGCCTAAGCAGGTGGATGACGTTGCGAGTTGTTACAGGAGAAAGCGTGCTAAGAGCCACCAGGGATAGGGAGACGTGGAGGGCCATGATTGCCTACGTCCTGAAGAGACAGGGCACATAGAAGAAGAATATATATGTCAACTTTTTATAAGAAATTATAATGTGGATATAAAATGGGGGATCAATTCTATATTATAATCAACATATGAAATGATCCCTCATTTTGTGGCCATGCTAGTTTCTATACATTTCTATTCTAGATTTATGGGCGAGTGGATGGCAGAACGGGGTTTGGGTGGTGTAACAGGAGAAAGCGTTGTAAGAGCCACCAGGGATAGGGGGATGTGGAAGGCCATGATTGCCTACGTCCTGAAGGGACAGGGCACATAGAAGAATATATTTGCTAACTGTTTATAAGAAATTATAATATGGATATAAAATGCGGGATCAATCCTACATTATAATCAATACATAAACTGATCCCTCATTTTGTGGCCATTCTAGTTTCTATAAATTTCTATCCTAGATTTATGGTATTGAGCTAGTGGATAGCAGAGCAGGTTTTAGGTGGGGAAATAGGAGAAAGCGTGCTAAGAGCCACCAAGGATAGGGAGACGTGGAAGGCCATGATCGCCTACATCCTGAAAGGACAAGGCACATAGAAGAAGAAGAAGAAGAAGAAGAAGAAGAAGAAGAAGAAGTTTATTACGCATAAAATGCAAAATATTTTATTTTTTGTACATTTACTAAATAAAGGTCACAAGACATTTGCCGTGAGGAATTACTGACAGCGCATGCCTCATAGGAAGATTGATTGAAAAGTAACTCCCTGTACTGTGTATAAGTGACGAGCCAGAGGGGTCCTGATTTAACACCCTGTGACCTTTTTTTTTTTTTTTTTTTTTTTTGGTGGGTTGGATTAAAAGAGCAAGTCTATTGTAACAAACCAAGACATTGAGAGAACTTGAAAGGCAAATACAAGAAATGATGTTTTCGATACCACAAGAGTTCCTGGTGAAATCAGTTAACGCGATTCCTGGGCGGCTAGAGAATCTGGTTGCGAAATCTTCTGCCAATATTGAAATTTAAGTAAAACCTCAAGTTAAACACTTAGTTTCTAGTTAGGGAAGTTCTCGGAAAATATTGAATCTATATGTGTGAGTAAATCATCAATTATAGGAAAGCGATTGAACTAATTAACTTAGTGCCCCCTAAATACGAATTTGAACGAGATACTAGATTAGCAACTAGGTCCCACCCTTTTAGAGTGAAACCGATAAAATGCAGCCGTAACTTCTACTCCAACAGTTTCTTTCCTCGCACTTCCCGACTGTGGAATTCTCTTCCAAACGATTGCTTCCCCGACGGCTACAATCTCCAGGAGTTCAAATGTAAGGTCAATAGACACCTCCTAACACACTAACCTGCTCCCATTCTATCAAGCACTCTTCCCAACCCTCATCCTCGCTATCCTTACTCATCTGTCACCTTCCTCCTGACATTCCCTATGTCTAACCACTCTCTCTCTTTACCTTCCCCTATGTAGCCCCATGCGCAATAGTGGCAGTGGAATGCCTTGCTTGGGGTGAGATGATTAAAAAAAAATACTATAAAGTCTCGCATTACAACTAATTAAACTTTATCAGCTATATTACAAGAGATGGCTATGATAGAATGATTTGTTCTTCTGTTTGTATTTCCCTCGTCACAGGCACTATTATATCCGTGATATAAAAACACCGATATTTCACAGACATATGAAAGAGTGAGTCTAGTCAGTTTAGTGTATCCAATGCATTACTGAGCAAGAGTGTTTTCTTCTCTTCTTGTATTATTAAGATTCAGTTTCTTTTCTTTTAAAGTGGGTTCTACTTAATAGAGCTTGTTGTGAGTATTTTTATCCCATAGTTGTTGCCATTTTTGTATCATTATTTTCTTGATTTTTTGGTGAAATGCGGGGTTAAAAGAGCAAGTCTGCCATACCAAACCATGACTTTAGAATAATTTGAAGTGTGAATTCGTAAAGTTTTGTCTTCCATATCACATAAGTTCCTGGTGAAATCAGTTGACGTTATTCCTGGTTGGCTAGAGAAGTTGCTATCAAAATCTGGTATCCATATCGAATTTTAAATAAAACTTCATGCTAAACGCTTACCTCCCATATCCGTTTCTTTTAAAAAATTATAGTTAATAAATAAATTTTAAGTATCTTAAAATAAAAGTTACTTTTAAATTACCCTATATATATCAGGTCGGTGCAAAAGTTTCTGCCGGTTTGTAAAGGGGGCATTTTCAATAATTGTAATTTATTTTATGCATATTGTTATTACTTAAACATATCACCAGGATTAAGTTATAACTTTTTCTTTCAGATTATTTAAGCATCATTCATATTTTTCTGCAATATTCTCACCCATGTTCTTTCCATCTAAAGAACGCATTAGGCATGCTCGACTCTATGAGTTTCACAACACCTTCAGACACCATTTTTGGGTAGGTTTGTCACAGGTGATGAGAAGTGAATTCTCTACTATAACGTTATACGTTGGCGATCGTGGATAAATCGAGGAGAAAGACCAGTTCAGCAACCGATAGCAGGACTCCATCCCAAAAAGATCATGTTGAGCGTATGGTGGAGTATTGAAGGTATCATCTATTACGAACATTTAAACAACAGTCAAACCATTACTGCTAGTCTCTATTGTGATCAACTTCGTCGTTTGAAAACTGCTTTGACTCGAAAACGACCTTTAGTCAACAGAAAGGGAGTCATCTTCCATCATGATAATACTCGTCCTCACACAGCACTACTGACCAAAGACCTCCTTGGAGAATTTGGTCGGGAAATCTGGCCCCATCCTGCATATTCTCCTGACCTAGCTCCCTCAGATTATCACTTATTTCGAGGATTACAAAACCATTTAGATGGCCTTAGGTTAACATCACGAGAGGAGATTGAACATAAATTAGATTCATATTTCACACCGAAACCAAAAGAATTTTACAAGCGAGGCATTTATAAGCCCGTTGACAGATGGAATCAAGTTATAGAGAACAAAGGTCGTTATTGTTCTGAATAAAGATTTTCAACAACACAGTTTTTCATTTTCAAGATGAAATTTTAAATCGGCAAAAACTTTTGCACCGACCTGATACATATGAGTGATGATAATGTTTAGCCCCATGAACGTTGCCTTTTTAGTAGGTTTACTGTTAAAGGGTTTTTGGGTTCGCAGGTCTTTTATTGTATGGTGCTCAATATCGAGGTGGAGATAGAGCATTGATAGCTTTAGTGCAAGGAAACGCAGACAAAAAAATAGCCCTGATGAGTGAAGGCATCATAACGGTGGACTCACAAAACTTCAAAGTCGGCATGAACCAACTCAGTTAAAGTGACAAACTCTTTCTATATATATATATATATATATATATATATATACAAGTGTAAAAAAGTACTGAACGAAGCCAAGAGGGCGTTTGCTACCAGAATTAGGCAACGCATAGCATCCTCTAAGTTTGGCTCCAAAGATTACTGGCGTCTCTGCAAAAGCGTGCTCAGCAGGAACAAGACTTCAATACCCCCACTAATCAATGAATTTGAAGTTCTCACCTCCCCAGCCGACAAGGCTGAGTGCTTTGCCCGTAAATTCTCAACCAATTCGACACTGGACTCGTTAGGAATACCTACACCAGACTTCCCACCCAGAACTAAGGCTCAACTAAATAACGTCCTCATCTCGCCCTCGCTGGTCGCCAAGATAATTGCGCAACTTGACCCACACAAAGCGAGCGGCGGTGACGGAATCCCAGTCATAGTACTGAAGAAATGTGCCCCTGAACTCTCCTCTGTCCTCTCTAAACTCTATAACCTCTGCCTATCTGCTTCCTGCTTTCCTGCCTGTTGGAAGTCCTCCTGCGTAGTACCTATATTTAAGAATTCTGGCGAACCCTCGGACCCCGCCAATTACCGTCCTATTAGTCTCCTTCCAATCTTTGGCAAAGTTTTCGAAGCCATTATCAACGCCGAGGTGATTCAGCACCTTATGACCAACGGGCTTCTCTCTGACAAACAGTATGGGTTTCGCTTCACCAGGTCTACTGCTGATATGCTAACGACCATTACCGAGTACATATACCAGGCACTCGACAAGAATGGTGAAGCCCGAACCGTTGCCTTGGATATCTCCAAAGCATTCGACAGGGTCTGGCATGCTGGCCTCTTGTGCAAACTGCGGAGCTATGGGATAACTGGACATCTGTCTGACCTCATCCAGTCCTTCCTCTCTAACTGCACATTAAAGGTGGTATTAAATGGGCATGCCTCCCAAAACTACCAGACGAACGCGGGCGTCCCTCAAGGTTCTATCCTAGGTCCCACGCTATTTCTGATCTACATTAATGATCTCCCCGACACCATTAGATCCCAAGTTGGCATGTATGCCGACGACACAACAATCTACTCCCGCATCGATCAGAAACCAGGTCTGGACGACAAAGTGAACCTCGCTGCCGCACTGGAAAGGGACCTCCAATCCGTAGTGACCTGGGGTAGGAAATGGTTGGTAAATTTCAATGCCTCCAAAACAAAGCTGTTATCAACTAACCACCATAGACTATCGCATCTACCTCCCATTAGCATGGGACAGGCTAGCCTCCCAGAGAGTAAAATACTACGCCTCCTTGGCCTTACACTCTCGGCGGACCTCAAATGGAATGACTATATTGAATCCATTGCCAAATCTGCTGCTATGAAAGTCGGCTCTCTGTGCAGGGCCCGGAAATTTTTCCCACCTGAAACTATTCTGCACATATACAAATCTACCATCCGCCCGTGTATTGAATATTGCTGCCATATCTGGTCGGGTGCCCCTGCTGCTCTCCTTGGGCTTCTTGACAAAATACAAAGGAGGATCTGTAACGTGGTTGATACTAACTTGGCAGACCGGCTGCAGCCGCTCTCACACCGGCGTGATGTAGCTTCCCTGTGCCTCTTCTACAAGTACTTTCATGGCTTCTGCTCCGATGAGCTTAGATCACTGGTGCCGCCCAAGCACGAATTTACACGAGATACTAGATTAGCAACTAGGTCCCACCCTTTTACAGTTAAACAAATAAGATGTAACCGTAAATTCTACTCCAACAGCTTCTTTTCTCGCGCTTCCCGCCTGTGGAACTCCCTTCCACAAGTCTGCTTTCCCGACAGTTACAATCTCCAGGTGTTTAAATGTAGGGTCAATAGACACCTCCTATCACACTAACTCCCAACTATTCTCACAACACTCTCATCTACCCAACCCTCATTCTCGGTATCCTCACCCGCCTATCACCCACCCTCTGTTATGTCCTATATTTAACCAGCCTTTCTCCTCTCTACGTAGCCCCCTGCACAGTAGTGGCAGTGACATGCCTTGCTCGGGGTGAAACGCTTATAAAAAAAAAAAAAAAAAAAAAAAAAATATATCAACCAGCTTAATATGCTATGAATTTAGCGGCTTGTGTTGGAGAAGTCGTGGCTATGGGAGGCACCGACCTACGGGTGAAGGAGCTTGGATGAGTTCCACCACGGAATTTGTGAACGAGCGGCGCGTCATCGAGTTTAATTCGTCACCTTTTCATCACCGGGGCCCGTGGTATGACATCTGCTTAATAACCAAACCTGTCTGGGTTCGGTTCCTGGTAATGGATGCGCACTGACGAGTCCCAAGTATAGGACGAAACGGCTGTCCAGTGCTTTCTGCATTCTGCTGAGGTAGAATAAGAAGCTCGATGAATTACTTAATTATTCAACTCCCCCTACTACTTCAATCATATATATATATATATATATATATATATATGTGTGTGTGTGTGTGTGTGTGTGTGTGTGTGTGTGTGTGTGTGTGTGCAGGAAAAACCAGCCCCGATGAGTAAATGCATCATAACGGTGTCCTCACAAAATTTCGAAGTCGACATGAACCTGCTCAGTTAAAGTAACAAAGTCTTTATATATATATATATATATATATATATGTGTGTGTGTGTGTATGTGTGTGTGTGTGTGTGTGTGTGTGTGTGTGTGTGTGTGTGTTTTGTTAAAAATGACAAGCTCTTGATCAACCCAAATTCGTAAATAATTACATTGGATATACTACTACATGTCTAACAAGAAGACTCACGTTACATCTCTCTTACCATAGCTCTATTAGGTTTTATTTAAATATACATGGGGACCTACCGAAACCTATCCGTAACATACACCTTGATAATACAAATAGCATCAGCAACATGTAAAAAAAAAAAGCAAAAGAAAAAACGCTAAAAATAATGTAAAAAATATTAATAAAAAAAAAGAAAAAAGCCAACACTCAGGCTGGTGTATTTATGAAGTAATGTTTCATTTTTGCTTCCTGAGTTGAATACCAATAGTCTAATATTTGAGTACTATTTTTATATGTTATCAAAGAATTATCGCTTGAAAAGAGTGCTAGACTGCTACGTGATGTCAGTTCTTCAATACGGCAGTGAATGCTGGACAATATCATCGAAAATGAGGACAAAACTGGAAGCGGCCGAAATGTGGTTCTACAGAAGGATGCTACGGATATCGTGGACTGAGCATTTAAGCAACGACGAGGTGTTAGAAAGAATGGCAACAAAAAGGAAATTGATGCATCAGGAAGAGACAACTGAAGTTCCTGGGACATGCAATGAGGAAAGAGAGCCTGGAGAACCTGATACTGACTGGTCAGATAGAAGGAAGGAGAGACAGAGAAAGGCAGCGGATAACATATTTGCAGGGCCTGATCAGGTGGATGACGGAACGGGGGTTGCCAGGAGCAACAGGAGCAAACATACTAAGAGCCACAAGGGATAGGGAGACGTGGAGAGCCATGATCGCCTATGTCCTGAAGGGACAGGGCACATAGAAGAAGAATGTTACGTACCCTGATACTATAAGTTTTTTTTTGTTTTTTTTGCTATGTCTGTTACATTTTCATACATAAATTTCTACTTTTAACCCCCATTTAAATATTTTTCCAGTCCCGTCCTCACAATTCAGTATGTTTTTCGTAATATATTTTTAATCTTTTATGTGCCGTGTCCCTTCAGGGTGTAGGTGATCATGGCCTCCAAGTACCCCTTGTAGCTCTTAACATCCTTTCTCTTGCTACCCCTCCTAAACCCTGCTCTGCCATCTGTTTGCTCAACCTCATAAATCTAGAATATAAATATATAGAAAGTAGCATGGCCACAAATTGAAGGATCAATTTATATATCGATCATTATATGGTATTGATCCCCCATTAATCAATAAGTTTTCTACGTCTAGGAAGGATTAGTTTTCTTCTATGTGCCGTGTCCCTTGAGGACGTAGGGATCATGGCCTCCATATCTTCACTTGTAGCTCATAGCAGTCTTTCTCTTGTTACTTCTCCCAAACCCTGCTCCGCCAACTATTTACTCAAGCACATCAAGTATATAATACTTTGCTTTCCTCTCTTTTTCCCTCTATCCATCCTGTGAGTATCAGATTCTCCAAGCCTTTCTTCCACTTTACAGTTTCCAGAAACATCAGTTGTCTTGTTTCTTTATCGTTTCCATCCTCTGCAAAACCATGTCTTTGCAAACATGTTTGGTCCACGGTCTCCTCAGTATTCTTCTATAGAACCACATTTCAATCGCTTGAAGTCTTTCCTTAGCAATTTATTTTCAGGGTTTTTGTTGTTTGTAGTTATCTTTTACAGCCTACGTCAGAATGAATTTTTGTTATTGGTAAGTATTTGTCTGATCATTATATTTTTACTTAATTCTTTTTTGTGCTAGTTGGTGATATGGGATTTAATTGAATTATCGGATCAATGATGCGTTAATCTACGTGAATCATCCCGTTGCAAGTGTCAATCCTGTCACTTACAATCTGATCATTTGAAAGCTAGCTGGAGGCTCTTTTCGCTGGCAAGTTGACATAAAATGTTTTCGCCACACTAACTTCAATTGCTGTTTTTTTTTTAAGACTGATCGCATTTTTTTTGTATATATGACTAATATATATATATATATATATATTAGTCGTCCACATACAAGCCTGTTTCGCTGTATCACAGCTTATCAGTGTGGCTAGACACATCAACTTGCTTCTGGCCGGGATCGAAACTCGACCCATTTGGAGTCAGTCGGAGTCGCTACCTCCAAGGCATGGGCGCATGGACTCAGAGAAGGGAAATTTTAATGTCTTGTATATAAGCAGTGTGTATACACACGCCAGTCATCGAAAGAACTCAATTCATTTCTGAAGAGTAACGCATATGTCGCAGAAGTAGAAACTGTTTTTAAAATTTTCTTCTCTAGAGAGCTCAATCGTAATGAGAGTATAATATATTAGTCACACACACACACACATATTTATATTTATATGTGTGCGTGTGTGTGTGTGTGTGTGTGTGTGTTGTACATCAGTACGGTTAGACTTCCGATTCCTTTTAGCAAGAATTGAAACGCGACCGAATTGACGTCCTTCGGCGATTCTACCTCTGAGCTATAGGCGATCGGTAGAAGAAGGCAGACAATTAGCGTGTTATGTACAATGTACACACGTCAGTGGCTGAGAGTGTTCTAATTCATTATTGAATGAACGATGCGTAGATGCTAGAGCAGCTCCTGTTTTTCAAAGTCTACCATTCTTTCTGAGTGCTCAATCAGGGTGTGAGAGCGTAAATCGTATTTTGTATATATATATATATATATATATATATATATATATATATATACATATTGTTAAAAAATCCAACGTGCTGTTAAAAATTATTTACCTATTTAAGTGTTGTGTGGTCCAACTATGTACCTTACTCAGACAAAATAATTTTCTTTAAAATTTAATTATTTGCATAATTAATAACCATGAATTCATCTTATATTTAAAAAATAAATCATTTTCACCATTTATTTTAACATATCACCGGAAGAAAAACAGTATTGTTCTAAAACATGAAAATTTTTGTGTAGAGATATTATGGTTTTATAAACCATTGTAATAAAAAAAATACAGTATTAAGCTCTACTCTGTATCGAGTACTCTTTATAAAACTAAATATTTGAAAAGTGGGTTTTTAATCTATGAGTTCTTTCACATTTTTGTAATATATATATATATATATATATATATATATATATATATATATATATATGCAGACATAAAAATAAATATTTAATAGTCTAGAGAAATCTAGATTGTGATTTAAATTAGTGCAAATTAAATTAATTTACATTAATTTAACTTCAAAAGGTGGTTATTTTGGGAAATTTTGCCACAAAAGTTTTTTATATTTGTGTTTTTTATTTTTTTATAATTATTATATTTACACTTGTATTTTTTAAATTCTGTTTCCTTCGTTTTTCAAAGAATCAGTATTATTACTATTAACGTCTTAGAGACATTTTGTTTGATACATACATATATGTTATTATTATTTATGTTTATATATATATATATATAATCATCCGCAGACAGACCTGTTTCGCTGTAGCATAGCTCACCAGTACGGTTAGACTCCGATTGCTTTTAACCCAGGATTGAAACCCCACCGAATTGGCGTCAGTCAGCCTACCTCTGGACTATGGGCGTTCGGTAGAACAGGGTAGACTTTTTAGCGTGTATATTATCATTATACACGCCCAATAGCCAGAGTGATCTAATTCATTACTGAATGCATAGTGTGTATTTAGGCAGTATTTTTTCATTGATGCATGTTTTATTAAATAATATAGACAAGTTTTGTCGATTTATTTTTTGTAAATTCTTTTGCATTATCGTTGAAAGAAAAATCACTATATTGATGCATGTTTTCATTTAATTCTTTCTGGGCTTTCGTCTTACATCAGCCATTATCAAAGATGACAATTGTATTAAGTGTATTAATAGATAACAGAAGTGATTGGTTATCCCAATGGCTTTCCATACTTAATACTTCTGTCCCCACTCTCCCGTGGTCATGTGTGACGTCACAAGCTGTGGTGCGATTTTCGCTTCCAGCATGCACGTGTTCGCCATTGCTTTGAAAATCTTCCATGAAAAAAAAATAAATAAATAAACGACTACTACTCTCGTTCGTCCGCAAACTGTTTAAAACACTCAATATAATTGTCATCTTCTAATATATAATTATATATGTGTGTGTGTGTGTGTGTGTGTGTGTGTGTGTGTGTGTGTGTGTGTGTGTGTGTGTGTTGCCTCTTTTCACATTCAGAGGGAAAAATCTGTGAGAAAACAGCTAATAATCCTCTCAAATATTTTGTCATTTTTGACGGCATGGGCACACTCTTGGTTAAATAATTTAGACATATGTCTATTTTTATTTTAATCCTCTCTAGTTCCGAATAATTTTCTTGCATGGTAATTTAAAACATCAAGAAAGGCGATTCGTTTTATTTTTATTTCTCCCAACAGTAGAGCTAGCATATGCATAGGACAGTGAAAAGGATTCGAAAAGAACAATAGTGATTACGACAGCTCTTGAGAGGGCAGTGCTGGCCGGTGTCAAGAGGGTGGCTGCTGGAAAACCCTATGTCTGGCAACAGGACTTTGCACCGTGCCACACAAGCAGGAGAACCCAGTTAATGCTATCCGACAGTTTCTGCAACCACATTATAGAGTTTTAACAGACAGCTAGCTCTTCTCGGCCATTGGATTGAGGATAGGCAACGGATAGTAGTCTGTGTTTCACCCCCCAGTCTGTCAGGAATTGTTGGAATGGTACTGAATTGAAAGGAATTTCTCTGGGGTACCATAGGTTTGGAATATATCTCAACATATCTACGTGTCCATGGCTTAAATGATAAAGAATGGGCCATCCGGTTAACCTCTCAGCGCAGACAGGGTATTGCTGACCTTTGATATGGAATAGATCCATGATTATTTGCTGGAATGACCAATCTGGCGATTGTGCGAGATTGATTGGCTCTCGTGGTTGACTAGGGGCAATGTTTGAGCACACCACACACCACCTCTTCCACTTAACCCCCCAGATTGAAACCACCTTGACTATTATGTGTGGGGTGCAGTTGACCGAGAGACCAACAAAATTCCTTTTAACACTATAAATGAAATTAAGGCAGCATTCACTAACTTGAACAAAGAGATCAGCCAGAAGAGTTGCAGGAGATTCCGAAGTCGTCTGGAGACCGTGGTTGAAGCTAATGACGATATTATTCAATGAAATTACTTTAGTATTTCAAGATATTTTTGTGTAGTTTTGGTAAATTTGTTAAAATGCAATGTCATTATTATTTTCATTTTTGCGTAATTTAGACAATTCATTCAACGCACCATATATATATATATATATATAGGGCAATTTCTAAAGAACTAGCAGATTTGAGCGGGTACTCCGTTTTTGACATTTTTTTTCAAAGCATGCTAGTTTCTTCTGGCAAAATGGAAAACTTCCTTGCATTCACTTACGCACAATACCCTTGAGAAAGGTATTAATTCGTCCCTTTTCTCCAGTTATGGGTTAAATAATAGGACAGAGTAGGTTCTAAAGCCTTGGCTAGCAACCAGTCTACCGCAGATATTAATGGCAAACTACTGCGGGATAATCTTCTGCCCAGTCAGTCATGTCTCTTTCGAGACATGATCCTCCAAAGCGTCTATCACGTATAGCACTTAACTGACTGACTGACTGAATATAATAGTTGGAAACATGATTAAGGCTTCTACTGGGCATAAAGTGGGAGATCGGTTTTAAATTGCTATGAAGTAATAAACTGATCCCCCACTAATTACTACTTATATAATACATCTCTTCCCCCTCTAGAAAAAAGAAAACGAGAGAAAAAAGAAAGAAAGAAAAAAAGAAAGCGAGAAAAAAAAAAGAAAAAGCAAGAAAAGAGAAAAAGAAAAAATATAATAGGAAAACTGTGATACTACTTGTTTAAATTTTTATAGAACCGGAAACACACATTCATCTGTTTGTACTTCCGGTCCAATTCCAGGGAGCCTTCTCCGTTGCACTCAAATCACTGATGCGTGGGGCGCTTGTGTCGAAAATGAAGAATTATCACAGGTTCCTCAACGGATGACAGTCGCCAACAGGCGCTAGTTTCATTTCGGAAAGCCGACGGAAGCGTCCGAATGCTTGTCGTCTGCTTTCACCGCAATAAGCACAGGCCAATCGCGGCCGTTTTTCCTTGTTTTTTTTTCATGTGCCGTGTACCTCCACGTAGGCAATCATGGATTCCACCTCCTCCTTGTCACTCTTTCAAAAAAAGATAAAAAAAAAAACAACAGGTGGAGGGGACAATTTTCCTTCGTTACTAATCCCACACGTCCGCTATGTATCACCTTCAAATTGAATAGTCTAGCAGTGACATAGTATTTATTTATCTATCTCAGTCATTTCATATCAACCGAACTAGTTATTTGTATGCAGTTCAATGTCTTCTAACCTTTTCAAAACAACATCAAAATATACTAAACTTCTTCATTATTTCATTTCAGTATTATCAACCATGTCAAACCCACATACTTGGAGTCGTTCCATGGAGGCGATGATTAAAGACGAAGGTCAGTAATTAATAGAATTGTTTATCTTGTCACAAGCAGATATGCACATTAAACATATAGCTTTTTCGTTACACCCAATGGTGTGTAGGGCGGCGTTTTTTCTGTTTCCGTAACAAACTGTTTTTTATGGGGCAGGGTTGTTAGCCATGCGCCCAACCTCCAAACCTGGAGGACGGTGATTTTCTAAGCGTAGCTTAGACGTAGCACACGACAGAAAGTAGGGGGTACCCAGTGAGGACCGAACTCACTACTCAGTTATAATGATTCTAGCGAGACGAGCTTGCTAACTATTACACCAGGCCGAGGTGCTCCACATTAAACATATGAACTCCCCTAAAGCAATGGATAGAAGCTTTTCTGATGCTCTATTTTTTGCCTTGTGCCAGACTAAGTTGAGCCTAATAAAAAATATTTGGTACATGAACAATGGTTAATATGCTAATCTCCAAAATTATCACTGGGTACTCAAATTACCTAGTCAAATAAAAATTATCGGATCATAGTTTAAATAAAAAAATTGCCTAAAACTATGCTCATTCTAATCTTTATAAAGTGCTCTAATTTTATTGCCTTGTACCAAGCTATAATGAATTTCGTAAAAAGTGGGTTTGGTTTTCTACTTCTATGTGCTGCAAGCGATTATGGCCTTCCACATCTTCCTATCCAGAGTCGGTCATAGCACGCTTTCTCCTGTTCTTCTTCTTCTATGTGCCCTGTACCTTCAGGACGTAGGCGATCATGGCTTTCCACGTCTCCCTATCCCTGGTGGCTCTTAGCAAGCCTTCTCCTGTCACACCATGCAACCCTTGTTCCATCATCCACCTGCTCAGGCCCTTCAAATATGTTATCCGTTGCTTTTCCCTGTCTCCTTTCCCTCTATCTGGCCTGTTAGTATCAGGTTCTCCAAGCCCTCTTTCCTCATTGCATCTCCCAGGAACTTCAGCTGTCTCTTCCTGATGCTCAGTATTAATTTCCTTTTCGTTTCCATCATTTCCCAAACCTCATCATTGCTCACATGCTCGGTCCATGATATTCGCAGCATTCTTCTGTAGAACCACATTTCAGTTGCTTCAAGTTTTTCTTTCATCTTTGATGATATTGTCCAACATTCACTGCCATTTTGAAGAACTGACATCACATAGCAATCCAGTACTCTCTTCTTTGTTTTTAGCGAAATTATCCTGTTTCTTAATACTTTACTCAACTTCTGGAATGCTTCATTCGCCTTGCCAATTCGCCTTCAGATCTCTGTGTCGCACATTCCGTCTTCTCTTAGAACACCTCCCAGGTATTTAAATTTTTGTACCTGCTTGATTTTAGTATCCCCCACCTGTATTTGGCATTTGGGCTGCCCTTTTTACTGATGACCATGCATTCGGTTTTCGTGCATTTTATTTCTAGTCCTTTCTTGTTACTTTCTTCAGCTACCTTCTCTAGGAGTTCTTGTAGTTTCCTTCCTGTGTCTGCTATCAGCACTGTATCATCTGCGTACCTTAGGTTGTTTAAATTGTGGCCTCCTGTTGCCCCACCCAAACTCCGCTCTGCCATCCTCTTACTCAAGTATGTTGCTTCTCCCTGTCTATTTCTCTCTGACCTGTAAGTATCAAATTCTCCAAGCACTCTTTCCACATTTCATGGTCTATCACTAAACCATTATTACCTCCATTAAAATAAAATTACGGGCAGAATATTTCTATTTCGGTATTTAATTTACTCGTCCTACTTGACTAGCAATACGGTCGCACCCTTTTAATGTGAAAATAACCTAGTGTAACTACAACTTCTACTCTACAACTGGTTCCCGGCCTTCGGGTTGGGAGGCCAAATGACCAATTAAGACAATTTAGACCGGTTTTGAACCTATCCATCGCGTGACCCCTGTAATGTTTGACCAATTACCAGGGTGTACGCGCTCATGTTCCCCATATTTAAAAAAAGACCTTGTGTCACATTTCTCTCAAGTGAGGGAGAAGAGTAAATATCAACTTCTACTCTACTAGCTTCTGTTCTCGCACTTCCCGCTTGTGGAACTCCCTTCCGTATTCTTGCTTCCCTGATAACTACAATCTCCAGGAGTTCAGATGCAACGTCAACGGTTATCTCTTATGTCCTTGATTCCCATCCTCCTTCTCACTTTACACTTTGCTCTCACGCATCTCTCTTCACACCAATGTACCCCGTCCTTCTCTTAACCATTCTCCGACATCTACTGTGACCTGTTCTCCTCTCTTCGCTCTTTTATTAACCCATTAAAGAAGATGTAGGCGTTTGTATAATTCCCTTGAACAATAAATAAAAAGGAAAATACACTACAGGAAAAAATAATAAAAAAAAAAAATAATAAAAAGGAAAATACACTACAAATAGGCTTACGGCCTATCACGTTGAATACACCGGTTCTCGCTCGATCACCTAAGTTAAGCAACGTTGAGCCTGGTCAGTACTTAGATGGGTCACCGCTTGGGAATACCAGGTGCTGTAAGCGTATAGTGATGGATGTGTGTTGTGGTGCAGTGGATATTGGCTTGGAAAAAGAAATCGGTAATCCGAGTTCGAATTCCAGTTGAATACCCTACATTCACTTAAGCACTGGTACCCTTGGGAAAGGTATTAATCCGTTCCTTCCCTCCAGTTATGGGTTAAATAACAAGGGTAGGACTTGGGGACCCTGCTCTTAAAAACAAATTCCAATGAATCGTGAAAAGAAAAACGTTGTAAAAATAAAATAACCTTACCCAAAAATCACTGGTTATGACCTTAAAATGATCCCATAAGGATTATGTTAAGCCTCAAAAACAAACAAGCAAACACTACAAAAAGTAAAATAAACTTTTTTTATTTTCGTAAAAAGAAAATAAAAGAATTATTTTTTTTTTATACAAAATGTAGTTGTCCGTATAAAGATGAAGAATGGAAGAAAGAAAGGAATTGGGAGTGTGAGAGGGAAAGAAAGGGACTATGTGTTGCGAGTGAGATGAGCGGAAGAGAGGATGAAACAATGTTCATTGATGCGTGATACGGTCTGTTGTGTGAGCTGCTGTATCCTCTCTGTATGTGCTCCGAACTGCCCGTTCCTCTCTCTCTCTCTCTCTCTCTCTCTCTCTCTCTCTCTCTCTCTCTCTCTCTCTCTCTCTCTCTGGTGGAGAAAGTTTCTACTGTCTTTTTATATTCATGGTGAGGCTCCTGGAAATCGAGAAATATGTTTCTTTTATCGAGCCCTGATTGGTCAAAATTCATATTTTTGAGCATGTGATGTGTTTTCAACTACGTCAGTGCTTTTGAGTGTACCGTTCTTGTTTTTGACCCCAAAGAGTTTGATAAGGGGTGAATGCCCGCGCAATTGTATTTTTAGAGACACACGTGGTGTGAATTAATTTTATTGTGTGTGTGTGTGTGTGTGTGTGTGTGTGTGTGTGTGTGTGTGTGTGTGTGTGGAAAATAAATCAAGAAACAGCACAAAGACAAAAGGAAAACTGTATTTAAATTGCCTACGCGTTTCGTCATGTGATGGACTTTATCAAGGCAAAAAGACGAAATGAGCTTTATTCTAAATTACGTTTCTATAAACAAACAGTGTTGGCAACTATAAAAACGCTCACAAAACATTCAAAAAGATTAACAGAATATTTTAGTTTTAGAATTCCTTCTTGTGTAGAGCAAAGTCACGAGATGTTGAAATGAAAAGAATTCAACCATTTTCTTTTGTCTTTATAGAGCCTGTATATATTTGGTGACAGTTCTGATTTTTTTTCGTTGTTTGTTTTATTTCAGATGGATTCACTATTTTCCGGAATTATTTAAAATCGCAACACTGTGATGAAAACATCGACTTCTGGAAAGCGGTGGAAAATTACAGATCAAATTGTCACAAAGAAGAACTGGAAAGACAAGCCAATATCATTTTCAAAACCTATATAACCAACAATTCCCGTCGATGCGTGAGTAGAAATTTTCTCAGTTCGATGGTCAACCACCATTCGCGTTTGTAGGGAGCTTTAAAAAAACGGTCATAAATAAGATATACCAACGAAAAGAATATATACACACCCAAATACGAGATACCCTCTGATATTTGACATTTGAGTGTGTTGTGGATTCCGGTCTTTTAAAATCTTTTGTACAATAAAGACGGAAGCTGATGATGGTTCGCCTGAAACGGGTCTATACTTCCGATTTATCATGAAATAACTTGTCTGCCTTAATTTTTCTTATATTTGCTCTATACATATATATTTAGAGCTCTCTTAGAGAGTTATCCTACCACTGTATGTACAGGATACTCCTTTGGATTCTTCTATATCTACACCGCATGATTATATATATATATATATATATATATATATATATATATATATATATATATATATTGTCGTGGCGAACTTACTCATTAACATAGTAAAGGACTAACTCAACCTGCATAACTACCATGTGACTAATAGTCACCGGAGAGCGCCAGTCTGGTCAGACATCCGTAAAGTGACTTACTGAACAGCGACATTGATATCCATCACCGCTTGCTCGTCAGCTAGACGAACAAGCTGGCATATTGTATATTTACCCGTTACTTTGTTAATGCAGTTGTTTACACTAATCCTGTGTTCCTGCTTTTATTTGTGACCTCTTAAACAGGGTCACACACACACACACACACACACACACACACACACACACACATATATATATATATATATATATATATATATATATATCACCAAGCAATGTGGGTATAGAAAAATCCAAAGGAGTAGCCTGTGCATACAGTGGTAGGATAACTCTCTAAGAGAGCTCTAGGTATATATGTATATAAATACATATACAGCAAATATTTAGACACGTTATTTCATGGTAAATCGGAAGTATAGACCTATGAAATTCACAAAGATAGCAACCAAAAAAAATCTCGAATAAAAATAAAGATCACGTTTTATTCGGGTTTTTTGGGGGAGGATCTTTGTGAATTTCATTCGTGTAAAATCGTCTGTACAATAAAGACGGAAGCTGATGATGGTTCGCCTGAAATAGGTCCACACTTCCGATTTACCATGGAATAACGTGTCTGCCTAAATTTTACCTTATATATATATATATATAAAAACGTGATTATAATTATACTCGTATCGAAAACCTTCCTGGAAAACTATCGAACGAAGGAAGCAAATAGTTGTAAAAAAAGAAAGAGCTTAGGACATGAAAGTCTGTCAAAAGTGTTCGGACCGAAATCAGCACGAAGCCCAAAGACAACAACCCGAAACGAGTAACCATCTAACATGAAGCACTCAATACAAAGGTAAAGCGAACTTAATAGAACCTAATGTATAAGTGTTATATACTCAATAACAAACACGCATATATATAAAAATATATTAATATTTTTATTAACGAACGCTGGACCGTGTGGCCTAGTGGCAGGAGTGAGAGAGCGCTCTTCCAAGGTTGACAGGGGTGACGACGTGGGGTTCGACGTGAGTGTAACCTCTCTGCTTACTCGCCTAACTTCTTCTTCGACTTCTCGAGACTTCTGGTCTTGTCTGGCTCTCTGCCTAGACTGCCTGTCGAGCCTGACTCCTGTCGAGGCTGACTGGGACTCGACTTCTCTTCTACTGTCGACTTCTGGAGACTGACTTATCTGTGTTTTCGCAGTCTTTATATATCTTCCAAGTTTTGCCTCGATTCGCGACGCCTACTCGACGCCTACGTAATTTCTCAGAGTCACTTCCGCATCTGTCGGAAATAGGGTCAAACAAACATCCGTTCCTTTCAATGACCGGAAACACCCACGCTTCCTCAGCCTTCTCGGGTTGGGCCAGATTATTATATTACATAAGAAACCGACAAACTTATTGAAATCTAACACTGAAATCCTGAATAAATGTAGTCATAGGAAACCCTGGTTATTAGATCAGGCCCATCTATGGTGGTATAGTACCTTTTTGTCTTTGTCTTTTACCCCTCCTCCTCCTCCTCAAAATTAAAAATTAAAAGTAATAAAATTGTTAACCTCCCCCTCCCTTATGTTATGTAGTTTCTTTGATTTCCTGGTCACGTGGTTTGTTTTAATTACCTTTTTATATGTCGTTTTTTCTTTACCCCTTTAGCCAGCTTTCCCTGACGATCCGTTTAGGAGAAACTTAGGTAGGTTCGTCTGGCTCATTAGGTGCTATATATATATCACTGATTCCGATCACCGAAGTTAAGCAACGTTGTGCCTGGCCCGTACTTAAATGGGTGACCGCTTGGGAATGCTAGTTGCTGTAAGAATTCTTTATGGATGTGCGTTGTGGTGCGGTTGATTTCTCAGAACTAGAAATCAGAAATCGGGGAGCTGAGTTCGAATTCTGGTTGAATGCTTTGCAGTCACTTCCGCGCTAATACCTTTGGTAAAGGTATTAACCCATCCCTTCCCTCCAGTTGTAGGTTAAATAACAGGACAGATTTGGTTCCATAACCTTGGCTGGCAACCAGTCTACCAGAGCAGGTAGTGGCAACCTGTTGCGTGATAATTAAAAAAATGACTGTTTAAGCACTGAGGAGTGCATTCAGGGCCCAGTGAAAATAATAATATCGCTGTTATCCATCCAATGCATCCCTGATTGTCTCCGGTAAGTCTCGCCTATGTCGTGCCAACAGACCCAGATGGAATGGGAAGAGAGAGTGAGGCTGACGATCATGCGCAACTCTTCCCCACTTAAATCCAATTAAAACGCAAGTTATGACTTCTAACATCATTTCAAAGCCCTGCGGCTATAGACAAGTGGCAAAAATGCGTCTGGTGTGGGCCCACTGGTGGTCGCAGCCACAACTCTGCGGCAACAAGCTCTTCCGTGCAAAAGATTAGCCTTATCAGCTACCTCCGCACCACACAAAAAATCTCTTAGTGACTAGAAGGGACGATTATCATCATCATCTATATACAGTGAGATATTTTGAGGACCAACTGTTGTACCATTTGGGTCTGACGAGCCGCGATAATAACATCAGGACGCGGTGAAATAAGTATTACCCATTGTAATAATCTAAAATCTTTTATGAATTATATATAAATACACACACACACACACACACACACACACACACACACACACATATATATATATATATATATATATATATATATATATATATGTTTTAGCTTGTTATCTTCAGTATCTCGACGAGAATTTCGTAGTCGGATCAACTAGCAATTGCTTCGTCCACTCGTCAAGGAATATAAGATCTACACTGAAGTGTAGATAAACATACACTGATAAAAAAAGTGGAGACAGAAAGCTCATAGTCTGAGAGAGAACCTATCGAGACAGAAAGACAAGGCGAGAGAAGTAGGCTATCGAGGGACCGACAACAGGTCGAGAGAAGTAGACAGGTAGACATGTGTATTTCATTGTTTCTTTCTCAACTGCTCCAATTTCCAATCATTAATAAGTTTTTTTTTGTCTCATCTTTTGCAGGTAAATTTGAAAGCTCCGACCCGATCGAAAATTGGACTCGATATAAAGGCTAAACCAACTCGCTACATTTTTGACGAAGCCCAAAATGAAATCGTTCTGTTTATGCAAAGAGACCCCTACCAACGTTTCTTGAAATCTGACGAATACCAAAACCTACTGATATAATCTAACTAAGGATGCACTTAAACATGCTTCTATATATCCAAATAAATAATACTATCCCCACCCAACAACTCATTCACAAAGATATACATATTAACGATGAAAGTGAATCCGAAGTATATACCTGTATGCAATTTGATTAGCAAGAAGAATCGATTTTATTTCAATTTTGAAAATGAGGAATACAGAAAATTTATTCGAAGCATACAAATCTCTTGTCTTTTATACAAATATTGATTACATTCAAGTATTTTATCCGGGACTAATTTTACCATATATATCATTGAACTCATTTGAATTGAAACCGGAAACGATCATCTATTTCCGTAAAAATGTCCTGTCTTGTGATCGTGTTCGACGATAGAGCGACCGGTCAAATATTGTTTATTACCTGGAATTCATTATTATTCTTTAAAGAAATAAAATTTATCAATAATGCCTTTTTTAATTATTATAATTAATTCTCGTACGAGTCATATTCGTTGTAGGATTGGGTACTGAGAGATCGAAATTTACGACCCAACTGTTTTGCATAGACAGCCGAAATCTAAATCTAAACTTATTTATAAATGGAACTTTGTCTGTGTGTGTGTGTGTGTGTGTGTGTGAGTGTGTGTGTGTGTGTGTGTGTGTGTGTGTATCCGTTACCTATAGACTTCAAAACGGCAGATACGATTTTCTTGAAAATTTACACAGTTGTACTAAAAGCATCTGCGAGTGTTCTTAGCTAGGTTTTGTGTCGAGGTACCACCGATAAATATCGAAAATCGATAATCGAAAAATTCGGGTTATAGAAGGAGTGGTCCGATTTTAATCAAATTTGATACACTCATAGATAAAGACATAAGAAACGATATTCAGAAGTTCTAAGGTTGCAGTTCTTAAAATAATGCAGAAAATCAATAATATATATATATATATATATATATATATATATATATATTTAGTATATCGAGGCAGCAAGTAATTTTCTAGACATATGCTATTAAATATAAGAGACAATGAATGTCTATTATGTTTAATCATGAGCCGTTCTAAACGTTGTATTTTTGCTTTAATTTCAGTTGAAAATAAAGACAAAAATTCTCCAACATTTGGATAATTATTTATTGGTTTTCTTCTAAGCTTTCGGCTCACATGAGCCATCTTCAGAGAGGAAGTTTAAACTGAAATATTATAAAATCCACCATCACCGACGATTTTATTTTGTGTTGACATAAAACTCCGCTTGGCAACGGCAATAGTTACCAAAAATAATAAACGCAGTTCTTAAGTTTGCGATGCGGTTTTATGACGTCACACCGCGGGATAGCGCGAAATGACAACAAAACCATGTAGTCAAATGCAATGTAATATGTTATTTCCTGTTTTAAAGTTGATTTTATTGAGTGTTGGTTGTTTTGATTTGATGTACATGGCCTCCAATATCTGCAGGTTCCTCTTACTGTGTGTATGAGTAAGGATCACCGTATTGTTGACCAAAATCTGTCTGATATTACCTACATGTTTATGTTTTTCAGAGAAATGTTGTTTAATAGTACTCTGATCAGAAAGATGACATGTAAGTCTACGGGAGAGCGTGGTTGTGGTAAAACCAATATATGTACTAGGTTTTTGAGTAGTATCAGAGATGCAATCTCTGAATGGGCATGTAAATTGGTACACTACATTGGTTTTTTGTAAAGAATTTAGTTTAGTGCCTGTTGGGTTATTATAAACTATGAGGTCAATTGTTTTAAACTTTTTATAATATATAATGAGTTTAATTTGATTATTACTTTCGACTGGTTTAACATTTCTACGTATTATGTTTTTGAGAGTTTTTTCATCTTGTTTATAATTATTATGTATTTGGTTGCAATAGTATAAGTTAATAGTGTTATGTTTATTTTGATGTAAACCATTATTATTAATATTATCATTATTGTTAGAGCTATTGTTAAGTTTGTTGAGATACATTTTAATTTGTTGATCAATAACGGAGTTAGGAAATCCATTATTGACTAGTGTTTGCTTAATGTTGTGTAATTCTTTATAAAATATAGATTTGGAAGAAGATATCATTTGTGTGCGTTGAAGTAAGTTTTTTATAACAGCTAACTTATATCGTTGGGGACATTCACTATTATAATTAAGAAGACACGAATTTATGCTAGTTGGTTTCCTATATAGAGAAGTAGTAAATTTATGTGTGCTAGAATCAATGAATACATCAAGGAATGGGAGTTTGTTATTAATATTAAGTTCTAGTGTAAATTTGAGGACGGAGTGACTTTCAAATTTGTTTTTAAGATATTTAATTTGATCGATATTCTTAGCTAAAACAAAGATGTCATCTATATATCTTACATATATAGAGGGTTTATTGTTGTCATTAATTATTTTATTTTCTAGATTTGCCATATAGTAATTAGAAAAGAGGGGACCTAAAGGAGATCCCATCGCAATACCATCTATTTGTGTATAAATATTGCCTAAGGGATCGTGAAAGGGTACTTGTGTGGTGCATGCTAATAATAGTTTTTTTAATATAGTGGGTTTAATATTGATTGATGGGAGAGTAGCATGGTTGTATACATCACGGATAATGATGTCAATTGTTTCCTGGACGGGAACATTTGTGAATAAGTTTTGAACATCCAAAGATGCAATCATTTGATTATTAGGTTTTACGGAATGGAGAATCTGTAAAAATTCGTCCGTGGAGTTAATGCTATATTTACCAGGAAGATAGGGAGTAATTAGTTTGTTAAGTGTTTTGGAAAGGTTATAAAAGGTTATATATATATATATAAGGCAAGATGTTTGTGTGTGTGTGTCTGTTTATCTGTCTGTATATCTGTATTTTTTTCAGCCCTTTTATTTTAGTTTTTGCTTCGGGTTTGGCTCTAAGTAGGTATAATTGTAGTTCTTAGTCTCAGCCATGATACCATTTACTTAGAGGACTTATTTAGCCTTCAAAATTCAGTTTACGACGAAAAGAACTTATTTGCTATCGATACCAGGAAATCAAAATTTGACTTACATCTATTCATTTTTATTTCAGTCTACTGTTTCGCTTTAACTGGAAACAACTATTGCTTTTTAGTCTTTCGTGCCAACGTCCAAAGAGTCTGAGCTCCAGGACCATGGATTAGTTTTAAAGCTTTCATTACACCCGAGCAACTTAGAGAAAAAAGTAGAGTTGAAATATCTAAGCGGAGGTCAGATTTGCGCTAAAAAATGGTAAACTGAATACACAGGTACAATTTGCACAAGGTTAAAAAAAACTGAAAGCCAAGGTACAATTTTCATTAGGGTAAAAAAAGCTAAAAGCCCAGGTACAATTTTCATTAGGGTCAAAAAAACTGAAAGCCTAGGTACAATCTGCACTTGGGAAAATAAATTACTGAAGGTAAAATTACATTTTTCATTCAGATTTTCATTCAGATTAAAAACATGAAGGCACACGGATAATTGGTACTCGTGTAAAAACATTATGGCACAGATACTAATTGCACTAGCATAAAAAAATACTGAAGACGCAAATACAGTTTGCACTCGGCTAAAAATGCTAAAGGTACAGGTATAATTTGCCCTCGAGTAAAAAATGCACAGGTACAATTTGAATTCGGGTAAAAAAAAAAACTGAAGGCAGAAGTACAAATTACACGAGAGGAAAAATACCGAGGGCACAATTATAATTTGCACTCGGGTAAATATCTTGAAGGCTTAGGTACAATTTACAGTAAAGTAAAAACTGATATCATAGGTACAATTTGCACTAGAGTAAAAAGAGTGAAGATACAAGTACAATTTGCACTAGAGTAAACAGACAGAAGATACAGGTACAATTTGCGCTAGTGTAAAAAGACTGAAGATACAGGTACAATTTGCACTAGAGTAAAAAGACTGAAGATACAGGTATAATTTGCACTAGAGTAAAAAGACTGAAGATACAGGTATAATTTGCACTAGAGTAAAAAGACTGAAGATACAGGTACAATTTGCACTAGAGTAAAAAGACTGAAGATACAGGTACAATTTGCACTAGAGTAAAAAGACTGAAGATACAGGTATAATTTGCACTAAAGTAAAAAGACTGAAGATACAGGTACAATTTGCACTAAAGTAAAAAGACTGAAGATACAGGTATAATTTGCACTAGAGTAAAAAGACTGAAGATACAGGTACAATTTGCACTAGAGTAAAAAGACTGAAGATACAGGTATAATTTGAACTAGAGTAAAAAGACTGAAGATACAGGTACAATTTGCACTAGAGTAAAAAGACTGAAGATACAGGTATAATTTGCACTAAAGTAAAAAGACTGAAGATACAGGTACAATTTGCACTAGAGTAAAAAGACTGAAGATACAGGTATAATTTGAACTAAAGTAAAAAGACTGAAGATACAGGTACAATTTGCACTAGAGTAAAAAGACTGAAGATACAGGTACAATTTGCACTAGAGTAAAAAGACTGAAGATACAGGTACAATTTGCACTAGAGTAAAAAGACTGAAGATACAGGTATAATTTGCACTAAAGTAAAAAGACTGAAGATACAGGTACAATTTGCACTAGAGTAAAAAGACTGAAGATACAGGTACAATTTGCACTAGAGTAAAAAGACTGAAGATACAGGTACAATTTGCACTAAAGTAAAAAGACTGAAGATACAGGTATAATTTGCACTAGAGTAAAAAGACTGAAGATACAGGTACAATTTGCACTAGAGTAAAAAGACTGAAGATACAGGTATAATTTGAACTAGAGTAAAAAGACTGAAGATACAGGTACAATTTGCACTAGAGTAAAAAGACTGAAGATACAGGTATAATTTGCACTAAAGTAAAAAGACTGAAGATACAGGTACAATTTGCACTAAAGTAAAAAGACTGAAGATACAGGTACAATTTGCACTAGAGTAAAAAGACTGAAGATACAGGTATAATTTGCACTAGAGTAAAAAGACTGAAGATACAGGTATAATTTGCACTAGAGTAAAAAGACTGAAGATACAGGTATAATTTGCACTAGAGTAAAAAGACTGAAGACACAGGTATAATTTGCACTAGAGTAAAAAGACTGAAGATACAGGTATAATTTGCACTAGAGTAAAAAGACTGAAGATACAGGTACAATTTGCACTAGAGTAAAAAGCCTGAAGATATAGGTACAATTTGCACTAGAGTAAAAAGACTGAAGATGCAGGTACAATTTGCACTAGAGTAAAAATTTGAAGGCACCGGTACAATGTGCACTAAAGTCTGCAAATATCTCTGAATACAGGAGGCAGACGGAATAAATTATGTGGCAAGCAAAGAAAATTTGAATAGTTATATCAAAGACTACAAGTAAAACTACGTAGTCAAGTCAATGTTAGTAATTAAATTATGGTTACCAATTAGTTATCGATATCAGTTGTTACTGATAACTTCAATATTATTAATTGGACTGTAGCTAAAATGAAAGAGATTCCAGGTAAAAAAAAATGACTTACCTTAACAGGTGTCGTCTGAAGGGGGATGCTGTCAGAAAATTATGCTAGTAAATGTTTAACCCAATTTGAGTTTATCTACAAATATCCAACTATTGGTTTATATAAATATTTGCATATCCCATCTGTCTGTATGTTATAATGGGTTAAATGTCATAAGATATGTAAAAAGAAATACTGCGTTTTTTTTTTAATTATTTATCCCTAGCAAGGTTATAAAGTCACTAAGACACTGATTAGTGAAAGAAATTAATAAATATTACTGAGGAGAAAAGACAATCAAAGTCTTCTGGATCACAGGTATAACTCCAGTTAAGTCGTTCTCGATCATAAGTCGTCTGTTAAAAAGATATACAGTGGAAAAATAAAAATCAAGTTAAAGTAATTTTATTTGATTTTACGTCTGTCCACCACAACTAATGTAAGTAATGCCACTGATGTGCAGGGGGCTACATAAGAGTAAAAAAAGATTAATTAGAAGAGAGTGAGGAGGAAGACGAACCAGTTAGAAAGGAGCAATAGAAGGGTGAGAATGCAGGTGTGATGACAATTTCAAAGGTGGACAGAAAGGAAAGGATATACGGAGTGGGGAAAGAACTAGAGTCAAGTGGTTAATAGATGAGAATTGAAATTGCATTTAAATTCCTGGAGGTTGTAGCCGTCAGGAAAGCAAGAATATGGGAGCGAGTTCCACAGGCGGGAAGTGAGAGAGAAGAAGCTGCAGGAGTAGAATTGTCGTTTGCATTTGGCTAACCTGACTGTGAATGGGTGGGACCCAGTTGCCAGTCTGGTTGCACGAGTAAACACCTGTTGAGGAGGCACCAGTGACTTAAGTTCGTCCGAGCAAAAGCCATGAAAGTATTTATAGAACAAAGGGAGGCCACATTTCGTCGGTGGGGAAGTGGCTGTAGTCGAGCCGCCAAGTCAGTACCTAGCACATTCCTGATTCTCCTTTGGAGCCTGTCGAGAACACTGAGATGAACGGCTGGGGCGCCTGACCATATATGGCAGCAGTTTCCATACACGGATGAACGGTTGATTTGTATATATGCAGGATGGATTCAGGCGGAAAAAACATCCTGGCTCGACACAGAGACCCAACCTTCTTAGCAGTGGATTTAGCTATGGACTCGATGTAGTGGTTCCATTTGAGATCAGAAGAGAGGGTAAGGCCGAGGAGGCCTTACCCTCTCTTCTGTTGCTCTCAGGGAGAACCACTTGGTCCATGCTTATGGGAGGCAGGAGAGGTTGCCTGTGATGATTGACAGACAACAGGATGATCTTAGACGCATTGAAATTGGCATTGCATTTAATATCAATAGAAAAGCATTAAAAGGACATAAAATCATTTTACTGTACAATAAATAAGAATAAAAGTAGAAAAAATCATATTAAAATACGTATGTAAAACTGAATATAAATATTGGTAAATTAAACATAAATTAGTTTATTTTCTACGATCGCAAAATAATTTCACTAACTGTATTTGTTATTTAACCTTAGAAAATCATTTTATTTTATATTGTCTTAGAGCAAACCATATTCACAGATAAAGAGTCCGCAATGTACTGTAAAGATCGCCAATGTGTAAACATCTGCATTTACATGTACGTACGTACATGTATTTGTAAATAAGATGAGGTATACCTGCATACCATTATTTTCTAGTATTAATAGGAGTTTACTTTGAAACCTTTTTCTTATGGTTGTGTAGAAAACCAATCTTGTTATTATGCAATTATTTTCTTTTCTCGGTACATGTACTAACTGTTTGTTGTTGCTCTCGTTACCAATGGAAGTCTTCAAGTGATGTGATTCTCATTATTTAGTAAGGGTTTTGGGGAGTAACACTAGTGAGGTTTTAAATTCAAATCGTGGTCAGCTACAAAATAAACAACTATTCGTTTCTAAAAAAAATATTTACAGACCACATCTGACTAGATCCTACAATGAGATAAACGTCATGAGAAATGTAAAAAGAAATACTGCATTTTAATTTTGTTTTTTAATTATTTTTTCTAATCAAGGTGATAAAGCCACTCAGACATTGATTGGTTAAAGTAACTAAAGAAACATTCAAGCAGTTAAATGCCATACATAATTCACGCTTAGGCGGTCATGTCTCGAAAAAGACACGACTGATTGGGCAGATTATCTCGTAGTAGGTTGCCA
>JBBBDQ010000141.1:0-260000 GCA_037127315.1 Ascarosepion bandense | reverse complement strand
GTCTATATGCAACGGACACACACACACACACACACACAAAATTCCATTTATAAAGTTTAGATTAGATTTGAGCTTTGAATAAATTTGATTTCATTGGTCTTTAAAATCTAAGGATCTTATAGACAGACCGTTTAGGAAGACACATGAACAAATTTGCTTTCATTTACATTTGGCTTGATATTTCTTTCCCTTACAGAAGAAAGGGTTTATAAACAGTCTATATAAAGAGACGCAAGAATGAATTTGATTTTATTTGCATATGGCCTGATATTTCTGCTTTATGCAGGGTGTCCCAAAAATTGTATAAACATTGGCTGTCATTATGTGTTCAGCAAATGAATCCGCAAAAAAAAAAACACACACACACACACACAAACAGTTTAATTATTGTTCATTTACAATTATTTAAAATATAATCGAAATGCAGTGAAAAAAAAAACAATAAAACGATACTTGTAAATATTTTTATATTTTTGAAATAATAAACACTAAGTTTACAATTATTTGGAATGTGTATACATTTTTTGGAGACACCCTGTAGAGAAGAAAAGGTCTTTAAAATATAAGGATTTTATAAACAGCCTGTATATAAAGTGTCATGGTGGCATCACCCATTCAACGAATTGAACACTTCCATCTACTACATATACTTCCCCTCACAAGAGTTGGTAGCAGAAGATCGATAGGCAGAGACAGAGTGAGATAGCCAACTCTGCTACCGTAACGACTATTGCGAGTCCCAGTTCGAGGATTGAATTACTGTATTACTTCCTAACCCGTATTTATCGTTCTACTAACAGAGTTCCACGTATTGTATTTTGCTGTCTTTAATATATATATCTTTATTTCCTATTTTGGTTGTTATTGGATTATTTCTTGCTGGACTCTTAACCGGGTCCACGACATAATAAAAAAACAAAAATAAATTTTCTTTCATTTGAATTTGGCCTCATATTTCTATCACATAGAAAGAAACGCTCTTTAAAATCTAAGGACTCTAAAAGGAGCCTGTATAAAGAAATACGTGAATAAATTTTCTTTTATTTTCACTTGGATTGATATTTCTATCTTATAACCAAAATAAGGACTTTCAAAATCTAATGACTTTATAGACAGATGGTATAAATAAAAACAAGAAAAAATTGCTCTCATTTGCATTTGGCCTGATATTTCTATCTGATAGAGAAGAGAAGGCCTTCAAAACCTAAGGACTTTGTTGACAGCCCGTAGAAAGAGAGACAAGAATAAATTTGCTTTCATATGCATTGGCTTGATATTTCTATCTTATAAAGAAGAGAAGGCCTTCAAAATCTAAAGACTTTGTTGACAACCTGTAGAAAGAGGTAATAGAATGAATATGCTTCCAGTTGCATATGGTGTGATATTTCTATCTCATAGAGAAGGCTTTCAAAATTTAAGAACATTATAGACTGCCTGTATAAAGAGAGACAAGAATAAATTTGCTTTCATATGCATTTAGTGCAATATTCCTTACTCATAGAGAAAAGAAGGCCTTCAAAATCTAAGGCTTTTATAGACAGCCTGTAGAAAGAGAGACAAGAATAAATTTGCTTTCATATGCATTGGCCTGATATTTCTATCTTATAAAGAAGAGAAGGCCTTCAAAATCTAAGGACTTTGTTGACAGCCTGTAGAAAGAGAGACAAGAATACATGTGCTTTCATTTGCATTTGATCTCATACAGAAGAAAGGGTCTTTTAAATCTAAGGACTTTATAGACATCCTGTATAAAGAGACAAGTATAAATCTGCTATCTTTTTCATTTGATCTGATAATTATTAGAAAAAAGTTACTTGTTTAAACAATCAAGAACTTTATTGTCTGTAAGAAGAGACAACAATAAATTCGCTATCATAATTTTTTGACTTGATGCTTGGCAATTAAGTCCGGAGATATGAGAGTTATAAAAAATGTCTCTGAAATCTGTAGACTTTATTGACAAGCATTAAATGGTGCAATAAATGTTCTTTCATTTTCATTTGGTTTGATATTATTTTAGAAATATACTTCTTGTACTTTAGCATTCTATAGCTGCCCTGCCGAAGCAACAGAGGGCATTTGCTTTTATGTTCTTTGATATGTGTACTTTAGAGATAAGGTTTCCAAAATCTACGAACTTTACAGACAGGCATTATGAAAAAACACTCTCTATAAACCCTTCTCATTCTCTTTCGATTTCATGAAGCTATAGGGAGATGGTTAATGTTTCTTGAATTGCCCATGTGTCGTACCTAAACGAACATCCTACAACTTAGGATTTACTCGCTATCATCAGAAGGTTGGAGATTGAAATGTGTAAAACAATAAAAGTATACCTTTTGTATGCTTAAATAGAAATTTACTTATAGTAAAGAAAACATGAATTGGTAGAAGTTAATGTTCAATGAGAAACATTATTAAGATGTTAAGGGTAGAGTTCGTAGTAGTCCTTGCAAGAGAGAGTTTATGTGTACATAGGCAGGAACGTATGTGTGTATGTATGTGTGAGTATTAACTTTGAGTAGGAGTGTCTTTGAAGTTATCGCCCAGGGTGAAAACGAAGGTGAGAGAGAAAGATAGCGACAATAATAGCGACGTCAATCTTAACTCTCTGACGACGGTCAAACTTGGCCCGTCTTTTATTTCGTTTGAGAATTCACTCCCGGATGTGATTCTGGCCTTTCCATTGGACGGCAAACATTTCGCATCTAGGCGTGAAATTTTGTGAGTTTTGTCTGTGTTAAGCAAAGTTTGTAATTCGAGAAAATTCGTTTATTTCTAACAGAATCAATGAGATTTTTCCAAAGGATGTTTGATGTGTGTACTTTAGAGAGAAGGTTTCCAAAATCAAAGAATTTTACAGACAGTCTTTACGAAAAAACACCCCTATAAACTTTTTTCCTTCCCTTTCGATTTCATGAAGCTGTAGAGAGATGGTTAATGTTTATTAAATTGGCCTTGTGTCATACATAATCGAAATCCCTACAACTTAGGCTTATTCGCTATCATCAGAAGGTTGAAGATTGAAATGTGCGGAAGAATAAAATTATACATTTTGTATGTTTAAATAGAAATTTATTAATGGAAAAGAATAATATGAATTGGTAGAAGTTAAATGTTCAGTAAGAAACAGTATTGAGGAATTGAGGGTAGAGTTCGTAATAGTCCTTGCAAGAGAGAGTTTATGTGTACGTAGGCAGGAACGTATGTGTGTATGTATGTGTGAGCATTATCTTTAAGTAGGAATGTTTTTGAATTTATCGCCCAGGGTGAAAAGGAAGGAAGTGAAAAGGAAAGATAAAGACAATAATAGCGATCGCTTGAGGTTGATTGCTCTCATACAGAAGAAAAACACTCCTACTCAAAGATAATGCTCACACATACATACACACATACGTTCCTGCCTACGTACACATAAGCTCTCCCTTGCAAGGACTATTACGAAATCTACCCTCAATACGTGATCTTAACTCTCTGACGACGGTCAAAATTGGCCCGTCTTTTATTTCATTTGAGAATTCACTCCCGGATGTGATTCTGACCTTTCCATTGGACGACAAACATTTCGCATCGAGGTGGGAAATTTTGTGAGTTTTGTGTGTGTTAGGCAAAGTTTGTAATTCGAGAAAATTTGTTTATTTCTAAGCAAATCAATGAGATTTTAGTTTGTACGACCTGCATTCGAACTCGGTTCGCTGATTTCTCGTACCGAAAAGTTGACATGGGACCACATTGCACATCTAAGAGGAGACAAAATAAAAAAAAAATGTATACATGTCTGGTATTCACTCGTCAAAAAAAAATTATTAGAACCATTTTGCTTGGGAGCCAAAAATATGGACCAAAATCTAAATTATAATAAAATGGTCATTTAGAATATCAGTCAGTTAAGTGTTATACGTGATACATGCTTGGGCGATCATGTCTCTTTCGGGACATGACTGACAAGGCAGAAGATTTTCCCGTAGGAAGTTTTTATTACTTTCTGCGGTAGACCGGTTGCCAACCGATGATATAAAACTCAATCTGTCCTGGTATTTGACCCATAGATGGATACATGTTCATACATTTCCCAATAATATTTGTGCGTAAGTGAATGCAATAAATTCAACAGGAATTCGAACTCAGCTCGCCGATTTTTTTGTTCCAAACCGATATCCACTGCACCACAACTTATATCAGTCAGTCAGTTAAGTGCCATACGTGATACACGCTTGGGCGATCATGTCTCTTTCGAGACATGACTGACAAGGCAGAAGATTTTCCCGTAGGAAGTTTTTATTACTTTCTGTGGTTGACTGGTTGCCAATCAAAAATGAGCGATCATGTCTCGAAAGAGATATGACTAACTGGGCATAAGATTTTCCCGGTGTAGTTGGCTATTACTTTCTGCGGTAGACCGGCTGCCAACCGATGATATAAAACTCAATCTGTCCTGGTATTTGACCCATAGATGGATACATGTTCATACATTTCCCAATAATATTTGTGCGTAAGTGAATGCAATAAATTCAACAGGAATTCGAACTCAGCTCGCCGATTTTTTGTTCCAAACCGATATCCACTGCACCACAACTTATATCAGTCAGTCAGTTAAGTGCCATACGTGATACACGCTTGGGCGATCATGTCTCTTTCGAGACATGACTGACAAGGCAGAAGATTTTCCCGTAGGAAGTTTTTATTACTTTCTGTGGTTGACTGGTTGCCAATCAAAAATGAGCGATCATGTCTCGAAAGAGATATGACTAACTGGGCATAAGATTTTCCCGGTGTAGTTGGCTATTACTTTCTGCGGTAGACCGGCTGCCAACCGATGATATAAAACTCAATCTGTCCTGGTATTTGACCCATAGATGGATACATGTTCATACATTTCCCAATAATATTTGTGCGTAAGTGAATGCAATAAATTTAACAGGAATTCGAACTCAGCTCGCCGATTTTTTGTTCCAAACCGATATCCACTGCACCACAACTTATATCAGTCAGTCAGTTAAGTGCCATACGTGATACATGCTTGGGCGATCATGTCTCTTTCGAGACATGACTGACAAGGCAGAAGATTTTCCCGTAGGAAGTTTTTATTACTTTCTGTGGTAGACTGGTTGCCAATCAAAAATGAGCGATCATGTCTCGAAAGAGATATGACTAACTGGGCATAAGATTTTCCCGGTGTAGTTGGCTATTACTTTCTGCGGTAGACCGGCTGCCAACCGATGATATAAAACTCAATCTGTCCTGGTATTTGACCCATAGATGGATACATGTTCATACATTTCCCAATAATATTTGTGCGTAAGTGAATGCAATAAATTCAACAGGAATTCGAACTCAGCTCGCCGATTTTTTGTTCCAAACCGATATCCACTGCACCACAACTTATATCAGTCAGTCAGTTAAGTGCCATACGTGATACACGCTTGGGCGATCATGTCTCTTTCGAGACATGACTGACTGGACAGAAGATTATCCCGCAGTAGGTTGCCATTGCTTTCTACTGTATACTGGTTGCCGACCAAGGCTATAGAACCCAATCTGTCCTGTTATTTAACCCATAACTGGAAGGAATAGACGGATTAATACCTTTCCCAAAGGTATTTGCGCGTAAGTTAATGCAATGAATTCAGCTGGAATTTGAACTCGGCTCCCTGATTTCTCGTTCCGAGCCGATATCCACTGCACCACAACTTATATCAACATGAGTAGAATTATCATTTTTCTCTTTTCATTTAAAAATGTATCCACCGTATTTTCTTTATTTATTGCTACTTTATAGGTTAAAAAACTTCCGATCATTAGATTCCAACCGATGACGTTGGAGGCAAAAAACAAAAAACTCATGATTACTTTAACTACCACTGAGTACGTCTGTCTGTATAATTGTATTTGCCTCTCAGTGTGTCTACGTGCTTGTGTACACGGACACATTTCTGTGAGCATATGTCTATGAGTGTGTCTGTGTGAATATGCGTGTTTCTCGTGCATTTTACAGGAATAGCATTAACCAGCGTTCATCCATTTTCGTTGATGAATATTACAAGCGCTAAGCTTGACAGTCTGCTGAAATTAATTCGTTTGTGTGGAAGGCGGAAGGCAGCCGGTTACTCCAACATCTGTTCTCAAAAATGAATATGTCCCTGTGATCAACAACAACAAAATCCCCAAACGAGAAGCAGATTAATCCCACCCACGTCAACACAAGTTGCAAATGCCCCGAAGAAAAAAAGATAATCGTTCATTGACCCTCTTCAATGCTATGAGTGAATAAAGAGACCTTTGTAAAGGATCCAGTTGAAGGAGGTATGCGGGTCTACAGATTTATTATCTTTTTACAAGACACAAGAGCCACTCAAGATAGAGCTACTGTGTAATGTTGTATGAGTGTAAGAATTTTGTGGGGTTATGCAGGAAAGATAACAGTAAACCCTAGAGTTGAAGAGGTCAAAATGTTGGTGATTGGGAGATTATTCCACAAAGCGATTGTTATTTGAAAAACTGTCCCACTGAAAATTATAGAAATACGAAGAAAATGGGGTTGATTCATCCATGTATACGGGCCCCAGTTGTCAGGGATGTTGGAACTAAGGAATGTCGCTTCAGGGTTCACTGTTTACGTGAACGTGATACAAGGGGTTGTCAAGGAAAGGATACGAATCAAAGAGTTAAGAGATGGCAACTGACATTGCACTTAATTTCTTGAAGATTGTTGCTGTCAGGGAAGCAAGAATACGGAAGGGAATTCCACAGGTGGGAAGTGCGACAAAAATGCTGCAGGGTTGTGGTTACATTTGATTATTTTCACTGTAAAAAGGTGGGACCTAGTTCTTTAGTCTAGTAACTCGAATTAATTCATGCAGAGGAGGCACCAGGGAGTTACGCTCATTAGAGCAGAAGCCATGAAAGTATTTGTAGAAGAGACAGAGGGAAGCCACGTTGCGTTGTTGAGAAATTGACTGCAGTTGAGTTGCCAGATCGGGATTGATTATATTGCAGATTCTGCGTTGGATTTTGTCAGGAACCCCGAGATAAATAGCAGTGGCACCAGACCAGATGTAACAACAGTATTCAATAAACATTGTTTATCAACTCTTTTGTGGCTTATTTAAAAGTTGTTTTTAAGCAAATATTACATTATTAATTTGTTTTTGAGAACAAAGATTTTTCCTAATACAAGATCGACTATTTAATCCATAGATGTTGGAGAAGAGATATATTCATAACTTTCTCGAGGGTATTTACTCATAAATGATAGTAATGAAGTTAAGAGGCATTTGAACTTGGCTCCTTGGTCCTATCCTTAAAGACTTCCTCATTTCCCAGATGCTTTGTCTATGGCATTCTTAGCATCATTTTCTGTTGCTTCAAGTCTCCTCTTCATCTGTGAAGAAATTGTTTAGAATTCACTTAAATCGAAAAAACAGCAATTGAGAACGCGTTTACTTATATTTCTAAAACGCATTTTTCTATATCTTGATACATTGCTTTGTTTCTTGGTGGTATATTCCACTATTTTTATGAATGTGTGGATGATGTAAGGAAAATAAGAAATCGGAGTACCGAGTTCGATTCTATTCGTGCTGATTCTTCTTCTATGTGCCCTGTCCCTTCAGGATGTAGGCGACCATGGCTTTCCACGTCTCCCTATCCCTGGTGGCTCTGAGCACGCCTTCTCCTGTTACACCGTGCAATCCACGTTCTGTCATCCACCTGATTAGGTCCTTCAAATATGTTATCCGTTGCTTTTTCCCTCTATCTGGCCTGTTAGTATCAGATTTTCCAAGCCCTCCTTCCTCATTGCGTGTCCCAGGAACTTCAGTTGTCTCTTCCTGATGCTCAGTATTAATTTCCTTTTTGTTTGCAACATTTCCAAAACCTCATCATTGCTCACATGCTCGATCCATGATATTCGCAGCATCCTTCTGTAGAACCACATTTCAGTTGCTTCAAGTTTTTCCTTCATCTTTGATGGTATTGTCCAGCATTCACTGCCATATTGAAGGAGGGACAGCACGTAGCAATCCAGTTCTCTCTTCCTAATTTCTAGCGAAATTATTCTGTTTCTTAATATTCTTCTCAGGTCCTGGAATGCATCCTTGTGCTTTTGGATCTCAGGAATATAAATGTATAGAAACTGCTGTGGCCACAAAGTGAGGGGTCAGTTTATATATTGATAGTAATATGGAACTGATCCCCCACTTTATATCCAGTATGCTTTTGTAGAACCACATTTCAGTTGCTTCAAGTTTTTCCTTCATCTTTGATGGTATTGTCCAGCATTCACTGTCATATTGAAGGACGGACATCACGTAGCAATCCAGTTTTCTCTTCCTAATTTCTAGCGAAATTTTCCTTTCTCTTAATACTTTACTCAACTTCTGAAATGCTTCTTTCGCCATATCAATTCGCCTTCGGATCTCTGCGTCGCACTTTCCATCTCCTGTTATCTCCCAGGTATTTAACTTTTTGTCGTGTTGATTACAATTGCGTAAATACCTTTAGGAAAGATAAGAATCCATGTCCTCCGCCAAGCTATGGGTTAAATAGTAAGTCTTGTATCTGAAAAAATCATTGCCATTCTGAAAAAATTGTTAAGGTAACATTCACTCGCAAAAATAAAAAAAAACTATTGCTGCGATCTAAAAGTGGTTTCGGCTTTAAATAGGTTGATAAGACGTAAAAAATTCACTATTCCTAATCTTCTTGCGATTTCTGTGTCATATTTTTTTATCGTCTGTTACTCTAGTATTTCTAATCAGCAAATAGCAAATACTTTGAATCAAGTTTAACGAACCTTTGTACTAAGATGTTCATCTGGAATGACACCATTATGTGATGAACTACAGTAAGAGGTACCACATTGGACTTAGTATCATACCAGAGTTTCAAAGAAGCCAGGTACATTAGAGGTTTGACCAGAAAGGGGACCTCATTGTCAACATGTGCAGATTTGTGCCTCACAGGATGTCAGTGGTTATCTCTGACATGTAAACATATGTTTGACACAGCTGTGTTTTGGATGGGAACACCTTGGGCAATCGGGTGGCGGGAATTTATACAAGTGCTTCACTAAAAAGGGGAAAAATAGCGAGACTCACCCATCCGCACAGGAAGATCCACGGTTGAAGAAAAGCTCCAAAGTCATACACCGTGCCGCTGAGAGTGATTTAGCATCGTCGGAGAACATACCCCAAGGGTTGACCCCAAGTCTCATTAGCGCGTAAATGAAAATCCTCGGAAGGCGTCGATGGTTGCGGTAGCATGCCCGAGGTTCTAAGAATAATGGTTCAAACTGTTGATCACGCTAGACTATGCGTTCTTTCTATGAATCTGTAATTAAGAACAGGTTAAGAGGCTCATCCCTTGTTCCCTATTTAGGATGTGGTTTCCGGCTTTCTCTTTTCCAATCTTCTCACTTTGTTTTTTGTTTTTTCAATTGGAGTAGATAGATCTATCTATCGCCCAGTTCACACTCCACCCACGTCTATTGAACAGGTGAAGCGGCTCATCCCTTGTTCCCTATTTAGGATATGGTTTCCGGCTTTCTCTTTTCCAGTCTTCTCACTTTGTTTTTTTTTTTTTATTGGAGTAGATAGATCTATCTATCGCCCGGTTCACACTCCACACACGTCTATTGAACAGGTTAAGAGGCTCATCCCTTGTTCCCTGTTTAGGATGTGGTTTCCAGCTTTCTCTTTTCCAATCTTTTCACTATTACGTAGCCCCCTGTACATCAGTGGCGTTACCGCCTTGCTCGGGGGTGATACGATTAAAAAAAAAAAAAAGTTCGCAGTTGCTGGGTTTGAATCTTTTGGTGATAACATTTGCCCTTTCCGCTTCCTCTTCTACCCAACGGTCAGTTAAATGGATAAATAAACCCAAAGAAGATTCTAATCAAGAATCGGAAGCATAATTTCACTAGACACAAGGAAGAGTACTACACTGTTATGTGATATCTGTCCTACTGTACGGTAGTGAGTGCTGGTCGATAACCTCATGGCTGAAGAGGAGATATGAATCAACAAAATTGTCGTTCTACAGAACGATGCTAAGCATACCGTGGACCGAACATGGGTGCAACGACGAAGAGAAAATAAACACGAAAATTAATACTTAACACCAGGAAGAGACAGTTGAGGTGTCTGGAGTAATATAATGAGGAAGGGAGGCTTGGAACATCTGATATTCACGGGACGGATAGTGAGAAAGAGGGACAGAGGAAAGCAGTGCATAACATACTTAGTGAGTTTGAGTAAATGGAGAGTGGTTTCCGGCTTTCTCTTTTCCAATCTTCTCACTTTGCTTTTTTTTTCAATTGGAGTAGATAGATCTATCTATCGCCCGGTTCACACTCCACCCACGTATATTGAACAGGTTAAGAGGCTCATCCCTTGTTCCTTGTTTAGGATGTAGTTTCCAGCTTTCTCTTGTTTTTTGTTTTTTCAATTGGCTTAGAAGAAATAACAGAAAGAGAAGTTTATTATGAGCTACAAGGGATGGGAAGTTGTGGAGAGCCATTATCAGCTCCGTTCTGAAGAGATACGTTACAGAAGATGAAAATATGCACTTTTTTTTCAAATAAAAATATTCGAAGGCAAAGTAGTTTATGAATTAAGAACTCGTAATACCAGCCAAGAAAAAAGTGCATATTTTCATCTTCTGTAACGTATCTCTTCAGAACGTAGCTGATAATGGCTCTCCACAACTTTCATCAGAAAGGATGGTGCATTGTTTGAGCAGACAAACTTCCCCTACTGACCTAAAACATCATGCCCACCTGCACACCCGCCCGTCCACCATGGTAAGTCTTTCATATGAAAATCCAATGACAAAAATGCATCAGTCTTTAAGTTTGCTGACGTCATTTATTAACAAAAGGGCCTCTTTGGTTGTCAAGGTTACTAGCCACTGACACAATCCCAGAATTCAATGCGAGAATTATGGACCAAATAAAAAAAGGAAAGAACAGACGTAGTCTTTTTATTTGCTGCCGCCGAAAACCCCAATCAAAATCCATTTCCTACCAAAACAAATGCTCTCTCTCTCTCTCTCTCTCTCTCTCTCTCTCTCTCTATCTATCTATCTATCTATCTATCTATATATATATATATATATATATGTTTCTTTTTCACACCCATTTCCCTAAGCACTTTCTCCTAAGCATCTATCTACCTATCTGAATCTTACTCGAAATCTCTCTTTCTTTCAGATTATCTCTCTCTATCTTTCACTCTTGATATTTTCTCTTTTTCACTCACATTACCCTATAATCTTTCTTCTCAGCATATCTCTCTTTCTCTCTCTCTCTCTCTGAATCTCTCTCTCTCTCTCTCACTCTCAGTCTCTCTCTCTTTATAATTTCTCTTTTACACTCTCATTTTCCTATACACTATCTTAGCATTTCTTTCACTCGGAATCTCTCTCTCTATATATATAGCATGCGGTATATATATATATATATATATATATATATATATATATATATATATATATATAGCATGCGGTGTAGATATAGAAGAATCCAAAGGAGTATCCTGTACCTACAGTGGTAGGGTAACTCTCAAAGAGAGCTCTAAATATATATGTATATAAATACTTATAGAGCAAATATAAGAAAAATTAAGGCAAACACGTTCTTTCATGGTAAATCGGAAGTATAAGCCTATTTCGGGTGAACCATCATCAGCTTCCGTCTTTATTTTACAAAGGATTTTGCACGAATCCTTTGTACAATAAAGACGGAACCTAATGATTGTTCGCCTGAAATAGGCCTATACGTCCGATTTACCATGACATAACGTCTCTGCCTTAATTTTTCTTATATACACACACACACACACACACACACACACACACACACACACATATATATATATATATATATATATATATATATATATATATATATATAAAGTAATTCATCGAGCTTTTTTATTCGACTTCAAGAGAATGCAGAAAGCACTGGATGGCCGTTTCGTTCTCTATTTGGGACTCTTCAGCAGTGCGCATCCACTACCAGGAATCGAAACCCAGACAGTTAAGTTATTACGCTGATATCATACCAACAGTACGACTGGCCCCTGGAGACAAAGAGGTAACGAATTAAATATAAGACGCAAACGGCCGTCAAGTGCTTTCTGCATTCTGTTGAGGTGGAATAAAAAGCTCGATGAATTACTTAATTATTCTTAATCCTTCTACTACTTCAATCATATATATATATATATATATATATATATATATATATATATATATATATATATATATATATTCTAAACATAGGTTGTTAAATATAAGAGACAATGAATGTCTATTATGTCTAATCATAAGCCGTTCTAAACATGGTATTTTGGCTTTAATTTCAGCTGAAAATAAAGACGAAAATTCTCCAACATTTAGATTATTTTCTATTAAGTTGGTTCTAACCTTTCGGCTCACATGAGCCATCTTCAGAGAGGTTACAGAGACGTTAGCATAAAAACATTCACCATCATTATCCGTGACGTATACAATCATGCTACTCTCCCACCAATCAATATTAAACCCACTGTATTAAATATAAATGTAGGTAATATTAGACAGATTTTAGGCAACAATACAATAATCCTCACTCATCCACGCAGTAAAAAGTACCTTCAGATATTGGAGGCCATCTACATTAAATCCAAACAACCCACACTTAATAAAATCACGTTTAAATCTGGTCATAACACATTACATTGTATTTAAATATATGGTTCTGTTAACATTTCGAGCTCACACGCGGTGTGACGTCATAGAACCGCATTACAAATTTATGAACTGCGTTTGCTATTTGGTGAATTTTATCGTTGCTTAACAATGTTTTATGCCAACACAAGATAAAATCATTTTTGATGCTGTATGTCTTTATGTTAACATGGTAAATTCTGTGTCGCGTAAATATTAAATTATATAACAATAATATTTAGCTCTACTTTTGTATTGAGCAATATAAAATTAAAAATAAAGATTAAGTAATAGAAATTTTTTATTGTCCTTTCTTCACATTATATATATATATATATATAGTCCGCAGACAGATCTGTTGCACTATTTCACAACTGATCAGTACGGTTAGACACCCGATTGTTTCTAGCCAGGATTGAAACCCGACGGGAGTGAAAAAGGGAACATATAATGAGTGAAAGATAGAGAGAGATCATCTGAAAGAATCAGTCGGCGATTCTACCTCTGAGCTATGGGCGCTCAGCAGACTTTTAGCGTGTAAGATACTATGTATACATACGCCAGTAGCTGAGAGTGTTCAAATTCATTACTGGATGGAAAAAATTCTTATTAAAATCGGACCACAAACCATTCGAATTTATGTTTAATCCGAGAAAAGAATTGCCAAAAGTCACATCAACAAGGAATATAAGATCGGTAATTAAAATCATGGCATCCAATTTTGATATAGCATACATAAAAAAGGAACACTATCCCTCACGTAGACACTTTTCAAGGTTACAGTTCAAGAATGAAACAGAAGCAAAACAAGGAAATACTGAAGATAAAATAATAAGCATTATGGAAATGGACGTTCTTCTGCTAGACTCAAAATAGAAACGAAACAAGACCCAATAGTAAGCAGAATAGTAGAGAGAATAAAAATAATTTATGGAGCAATTGTTCCATGGCAGAGTAGCAGATTTACCAAAAATGTTCCTCAGTTACAGATCCATTCCACATGCAGGAAGGAAACTGAGCCCCTCGGCATTAATGGAAAGACAAATCCGAGCCCTTCATAACTATGTCCTTTGCAATGAAAGAAAAGGTGTGGTGTAGAATATAAAGAGGTGAATCCAGAAGAAGAAAATTTCCTGATACAAAAAGAACACAACACGACTAGACTTGAGAAAAAGCGACAACATATACTGGCACATGCTGATCAGTTCAGAAGCAGAAACAAGTTGGATGATATGGAAATGGAAGGTCAGGAACAAGAAGAGGCAGAGAGTTACAAAAGTGGAACAGAGAAGGAAATGGAAGAAAGTGATAATGAAAAGACAGACGAATATGAAGAAGAAAATGAAGAGAGACCAAGATCACCATTAAAGAGAAAACAAGAAAGAAAGAGGAAGGATGATACAATACAAAAATAACCAGGAGCACTAAAATAAGAAACACTAGTGCACGACCTCTACAGTTCAGGGAGGTGTAGTATTGTAGGCAAATTAATAGGCAAATATAAATAGAGAATAACTGGAAAGCGAAGAAGGTGGAAACCCCGTCATCACAAAAGACACGGGAAGCTATGCTACAACTACCACTACGCACAAAGAAGTGTGAAACAAAAAACGTACAATGAAATTCATTCTGACATGGTTGATCCATTAGGGAATAAGAGACGCTACAGCTTAATCAAGAGCGTAAAAGGTGGCACCTGAATTTATGAGTGGAAGAGAGCCTTGAAGATGACCAAAGGTCTGGAGGTCCTGCATCTGCAACCACTCAAGGGAAATATCTATCGTGTTCACCCCATGAATGATTAATGATGGGCGATTGTTTTTAGCATGTCCCATGAGACAGTCGAGAATATTTTGCACAATGAACTTGGCATGAAGAAAGGTTTCTGCTCGGTGGGTGTCACGTCTTCTGCAACCTGATCTAAAGCACACCAGACTGATTACATCACGAGAAAATACCAAATTGTTCGAGTCAGATCAATCTGGATTCCTTGAACGTTTCTTAACTCAGGATGAGTGTTGGGTTCACCACCTTAAGCAAGTAATACAATGAATATGTAATAAATATGCATGCACCTTGGTTCCCCCTCAGAGTAATGTGATTGCCTGGTGTCAGCCATAAACACCGATTAAGGCGAGGGCGCATAGAGGTCTAGACGTCTACGTCCAGTGGTCTACCACTACAAGTCTACAGATCTTCGACTAGAGATCTACGTCTACATATCTACGACTATTGGTCTACGACTATTGACTACGCCTACGTCTCAGCATACTGCATACGACGATTACCGTCTACATACTAGATTGTCCTACCCGTTACATTTGTCTAAACCGCTTAACTATCTCGAATTATATATATATATATATATATATATATATATATATATATATATATATATACTTAGTACTTAGGTGGGTGACCACTTGAGAATACCAGGTGCTGTTAGCACTCACGGATGTGCGTTGGGGTGCGGTGGATGTCGGCTTGGAGGGGGAAATCGGTGAGCCGAGTTCCAATTTCAGTCGAGCACGCTGCATTCACTTGCGCACTGGTACCCTTGGGAAAGGTATTAATCCGTTCGTTCCCTCCAATTATGGGTTAAATAATTGAGGTCTGCTGTTCATGCGATTTGTGGCAGTCATCTGCACCAATTGTTTGTTATCAGCAGTTCCAAGAAGTGTGGATGGTACTACACAATGCCTTCACCACGATAAACAAATCTCTGTGTGGTTGTCTTGCTGGAAAAAGGTTGGACCCTCATACGTTGAACGCGACGGGAGAATCCATCATATATATATATATATATATATATATATATATATATTAGTGTATCGTGGCAGCAGATAATTTTCTAAACATATAGTGTTAAATAAAAGAGACAATGAATGTCTATTATGCTTAATCATGAGCCGTTCTAAACATAAAAAAATTAACACCAAAATACGATGTTTAGAACGGCTCATGATTAAACATAATAACATTCATTGTCTCTTACATTTAAAGGTATATGTTTAGAAAAATATAGATATATATATCCCTTTCTGGGACATATCAGCAAGAAAAAACAGAGAATACACGCAATAGAAATAACTCCTCCTCACCCGTTCCAAAGAAGGTCAGGGTCGTTTCATCTGTAGCGAAGGTGATGGCCTCAGTATTTTGGGAAGCAGAAAGTACTGTCTTTATTGACTATCTTCAAAAAGACCACACTGTCTATAGAGAGTAACTTTCTAAGGCAGTTACGAAAGGCAGTCATGACCAAACGCTCAGGAAAACAGACACAATTTCTTTGGTTTCAATGCGTGACTGTTGCTTTGATCACTTCCATATTCCCGGATTTGGTCCCCAACATGAAAAACCACTTGATTGGATGCCAGTATCGCAGTGCTGAATACTTTTTCGACCAATCGGAGCAAAGCACTGCAACTCCGATAAAAGAAGCGTAGGGACCGTGAGGGTGACTACAGGTTACGTCGTTTTGAGTTAACTCGTTCTCGATTATACGTCGTTTGTCAAAAAATAAAGTACATGTAAATCAAGCTTAAGTCATTTTATTCGACTTTACGTCTGTCCGTCACAAATACTGAAGTTTTGATATCACTAAAAATCGTTAAAAGCACATAAAATCAAGTTACTGTTTAAGATGTGCGTTGTGGTGCAATGCGTATCGACTCGGAACGAGGGATAAGGAAGCCGAGTTCGAATTCTAGTTGAATCCTTGCACTCATTTACGCGCAAATACCCTTGGGAAATGTGTTAATCCGTTACTTCCCTCCAGTTTTGGGTTAAATAACAGGACAGATTGGGTTCTATAGCCTTGGCTGGCAACCAGTCTACCGCAGAAAGCAATGGCAATCTACTGCGGGATAATCTTCTGCCCAGTCAGCAGATTCTCTGAAGAAAAATTATTTTATCAAATAAAAACAAAATTTAAGTTAAACAAACCTAAGACTGCACCAAACGACCGCTCCCACCCAAGTTAACAATTTCACCTTTCAGATGATTCACGGTATCGAATTGTTTAAACATGAAAAACATTTTGTTTTTCTTTAGAAATATAAATTAGATTGCCAGTCAACTTTTCATGTGCTTTGTGATGCAGTAGATATCGGCTCAAAATAAGAAATCGGAGAGACGAGTTCAAATTCCAGTTGTATTCGTTGCATTCACTTACGCGCAAATACCCTTCGGAAAGGTATTAATCCGTCTCTTCTTCCTCCAACTATGAGTTAAATAGCAGAGTTCTATCGCTTCTTTAGCAACCAAATGACCAATCTCACCCAAGTTTACAATTTCACTTCTCACTCTATACTCTATGAGTGATACAAACCAGAAAATTCACGGTATCGAATTGTTTAAACATGAAAAACAATTTTTTTTCTTTAGAAATATAAATTAAATTGCCAGTCAACTTTTCATAAGAATAAAAAAAACAGATCCCACACTTTATGACCAGTAGGAGCATTAATCATGATTCTATTATATTCAGTCAATCAGTTGAGTTCCATACGTGATACACACTTGGGCGATCATGTCTCGAAAGAGTCATGACTGACTGGGCAGAAGATTATCCTGCAGTAGATTACTTTCAGCGGTAGACTGGTTGCCAGCCAAGGCTATAGAACCTACTCTATCCTATTATTTAGCCCATAACTGGAGGGAAGAGACGGATTAATACCTTTCCAAAGGGTATTTGTTTGTAAGTGAATGCAAAGAATTTAACTGGAATTCGAACTCGGCTCCCCGATTTGTCGTTCCGAGTCGATATCCACTGCACCACAACGCACATCCATACAATTACTAAACGTAAAAGCACGCACACACCCACACACCCACACGCACACTATGTATATATATATGTGTGTGTGTGTGTGTGTGTGTGTGTGTGTGTATATATATATATATATATATAAACTTATTGTATGTGTATGAGTCCACTTGAAACCCTGTAATTGTTTTCTATTAATCTTCTACCCAGTCAGTCATGTCTCTTTCGAGACATGATCGCCCAAGTGTGTATCACATATGTCACTCAACTGACTGACTGAATATAATAGTTGGATTCATGATTAAAGCATCTACTGAGCATAAAGTGGAGGATCTGTTTTCTATTGTTATGAAGTAGTAAACTGATTCAATTACTACTCAATAATATAATACATCTCTTTGGGCGATCATGTCTCGAAAGAGACATGAGTGAATGGGCAGGAGATTATCCCGCAGTAGTTTACCATTGCTTTCTGAGTTGGAAAGTGAAAATCCCTTTTGGGTTAGAAAGTGAAATTCCTTAAAACTGTTTTTGAAAGTCCAACAACAAAAAAAAATAAAGCCTGATAGCTGTTGGCTGAAAATTTTATTGTCTAAGATAATCCGTCGACCAAGGCTATAGAACCTAATCTGTCCTGTTATTTGACTCATAGCAAGAGGGAGATAAGATGTATTAAGTAGTAATTAGTGGGGGGGGATCTGAATGTTATCTCGCAGTAGGTTGACATTACTTTCAGGGGTAGACTGGTTGCCAGCCACGGCTATAGAACTCAATCCGTTCTATTATTTAACCCATAACTGGAGGGAAGAGTCGGATTAATACCTTTCCCAAGTGTATTTGTGCGTAAGTGAATAGAAGGAATTCAACTGGAATTCGAACTCGGCACCCCGATTTGTCGTTCCGAGTCGCTATTCACGGCATAACAACGCACATCCAAACAATTATTAAACGTAAAAGCACGCACACACCCACCCACCCACACGCACACTTCATAATAATTATATATATATATATATATATATATATATATATATATATATATATATATATATATATATATATATATATATATATATATATATATATATATATATATGAACTCATTGTTTGCGTATGAGTTCACTTGAAACCCTGTAAATTCAATATGTGAAGATTCTTTTCCATTTGCGCAGGGGTAACTGCGTGTGCGTCTGTGCAAATATGACGTCAAGCCGTGGAATGAAATAAGTACAGTTTGACATTTATTTATCTTTAGACAAAACAAAGATTTTAAATCCCAATTGGTCAAGTTTTGAACAGCAGGATCTAAACTCCCACACAATTAATCAACGACTCTTAAACTCTACATCTAAGTGGACAGGGCCTTGAACGTTATTTGAACGGTGTTTTCAATTCAGGTGTGCCCCCCCCCCCCCCATATTACTTGGGCCTTCTAAAATGTCAAGGACCGTCGTCACCTTTTCGCGTGTTACAAAGTCTACTTTTTTAAGTGATTTTTTGTGAAAACAAAAGGCAAAAACCAACAAAAAAAAAAAAAAAAAAAAAAAACATTAAAACAAAACCAAACAAAAAACACGCTGTTTTGATTTGGAAAGTGAAATTCCTTAAAACTATTTTTGAAAATCCAGCAAATAATTTAAAAAAAAAAAAAAAAGAAAAAAAAAAAAAAAAAAAAAAAAAAAAAAAAAAAAAAAAAAAAAAAAAAGCCTGATCGCCTACGCGGTTGGCTGAAAATTTTATTGTTTAAGATAATCCGCTAGAATGTAATCAAATGAGGTTTATTTTTCAATATACAGCGATACCTCACCTTTTTCTTCTATGAGCCTTGTCCTTTCAGCACGTAGGCGATCATCCCTGGTGGCTCTTAGTACACTTCTCCTGTAACACGACGCAATCCCCGTTCTGTCATCCGCCCGCTCAGAACCTTCAAATATGTTATCCTCTGCTTTCCTCTGTCTCTTTTCCCTCTATCTGGCCTGTTAGTATCAGGTTCACCAAACCCCCCTTCCTCATTGCATGTCCCAGGAACTTCAGCTGTCTCTTCCTGATGCTCAATATTAATTTTCTTTTCGCTTCCAATTTTTCCAACACCTCATCATTGCTCACATGCTCGGTCACAGCATCCTTCCGTAGAACCACATTTCAGTTGCTTCAAGTTTTTCCTTCATCTTTGATGATATTGTCCAGCATTCACTGCCATATTGAAGAACTGACATCACATAGCAATCCAGTACTCTCTTCTTTGTTTCTAGAGAAATTTTCCTTTCTCTTAATACTTTACTCAACTTCTGGAATGCTTCCTTCGCCATGCCAATTCGCCTTCGGATCTCTGTGTCGCATTTTCTGTCTTCTGATAGAACACTTCTCAGGTATTTAAATTTTTGTAACTGCTTGATTTTAGTATTCTTCACCTGCATTTGGCATTTTGGGCTGCCCTTTTTGTTGATGACCATGCATTCGGTTTTCTTGCAGTTTATTTGTAGTTCTGTTTGTCAGTCTCTTCAACTGCCTTCTGTAGGAGGTCTTCTAGTTTCCTTTCCGTGTCTGAAATCAGCACTGTATCATCTGCGTACCTTATGTTGTTCTGACTTTACGTTTGTAATTTGTTCCAGGAAGGACAGCTTAAGTACGTGTCCGAATTTATTTGTCACTAAGCTAAACCACAAATAACCATTCCAAGTTCTGCATTTTATTTATAAATGCATTTTTAATAATATATAGTCAATAAGAATTTATAAGCTTAAAAACAAATAAATTTTAGTTTTTAATATAGTACAAAAAAATCGAAATTTACAAATACATGTCCGTACATGCTTGTAAATGTAGATGTTTACAATTTGGCGATCTTTACAGTACATCGCGGACTCTTTATTTATGAATGCGGTTTGCTCTAAGACATTAAAAATAAAATGATTTTGCAAGATTAAATAACAAATACTGTTATTAAAATTATTTTGCATATTTTAATATGATGTTATATACTTTTATTGTTATTTATTAAACAGTCAGTTAAGTGCCATACGTGATACACGCTTTGGGCGATCATGTCTCGATTGAGTAGTAATTAGTAGGGGAATCAGTTTACTACTTCATAACAATAGAAAACAGATCCTCCACTTTATGCTCAGTAGATGCTTTAATCATGAATCCAATTATTATATTCAGTCAGTCAGTTGAGTGACATACGTGATACACACTTGGGCGATCATGTCTCGAAAGAGACATGACTGACTGTGTAGAAGATTAATAGAAAACAATTACAGGGTTTCAAGTGGACTCATACACATACAATAAGTTTATATATATATATACACACACACACACACACACACACACACACACACACACACACACATATATATATATATATATAATTATGAAGTGTGCGTGTGGGTGGGTGGGTGTGGGTGTGCGTGCTTTTACGTTTAGTAATTGTATGGATGTGCGTTGTGGTGCAATGGATATCGACTCGGAACGACAAATCGGGGAGCCGAGTTCGAATTCAAGTTGAATTCTTTGCATTTACTTACAAACAAATACCCTTTGGAAAGGTATTAATCCGTCTCTTCCCTCCAGTTATGGGCTAAATAATAGGACAGAGTAGGTTCTATAGCCTTTGCTGGCAACCAGTCTATCGCTGAAAGTAATGCCAATCTACTGCGGGAAAATCTTCTGCCCAGTCAGTCATGTCTCTTTCGAGACATGATCGCCCAAGTGTGTATCACGTATGGAACTCAACTGATTGACTGAATATAATAGTTAGAATCATGATTAAAGCTCCTACTGGTCATAAAGTGGGGGATCTGTTTTTTTTTATTCTTATGAAAAGTTGACTGGCAATTTAATTTATATTTCTAAAGAAAAAAAATTGTTTTTCATGTTTAAACAATGCGATACCGTGAATTTTCTGGTTAGTATCACTCATAGAGTATAGAGTGAGAAGTGAAATTGTAAACTTGGGTGAGATTGGTCATTTGGTTGCTAAAGAAGCGATAGAACTCTGCTATTTAACTCATAGTTGGAGGAAGAAGAGACGGATTAATACCTTTCCGAAGGGTATTTGCGCGTAAGTGAATGCAACGAATACAACTGGAATTTGAACTCGTCTCTCCGATTTCTTATTTTGAGCCGATATCTACTGCATCACAAAGCACATGAAAAGTTGACTGGCAATCTAATTTATATTTCTAAAGAAAAACAAAATGTTTTTCATGTTTAAACAATTCGATACCGTGAATCATCTGAAAGGTGAAATTGTTAACTTGGGTGGGAGCGGTCGTTTGGTGCAGTCTTAGGTTTGTTTAACTTAAATTTTGTTTTTATTTGATAAATGAGTAACACAAAACAAACTTTTACAGGTCAGGTTTGTTTTGATCAGGGATATAATACACTTCCAGGTAAAAGTGACGATAACACCCTTGAGATAATGAGGTCAAATGAGTGTGAGATCCCGTAACCTGGAAAATGTTCCATTGAAGGTGGGTGTAAGTGATGCAAAGCCAGAATTTTGATTGGCCCGCTAGTGAGAGAAGGCCCCGGATGAAGCTTATCATCTCCCCACTCCCTCCGATACAACACAGAGCCATTATTTTGGTTGGGTCACAACATATTAGGTTCTTGGGGTCTTTCCTTCCACCTTTTAAGGCGTACGGCACAATACTATTGGTCAAGAATTGTCGTTGGTTAGCCATTGGTAAAACATGTATTATTGGCTGTCCAATCAGAGCCGTATAATTGGGGTTTGCATCCCCATAAAAGCAGTTGCCGAAAGAAGCAGTAGTAATCCACTTTTTAGCCCTCGTGACATATTTTGTACTTTTTGTGCAAATCTGTGTGTGGGTGGGTGTGTCTGCGCGCGCGTGTGTGTGTGTGTGTCCGTTACCTATAGACTCCGAAACGGCAGAACCGATTTTCTTGAAAATTTACACAGATGTACTATAAGCGTCTGCGAGTGTTCTTAGCTAGGTTTTGTGTCGAGGTACCCCCCGATAAATATCGAAAATCGATAATCGAAAAAATCGGTTATAGAAGGAGTGGTCCGATTTTAATCAAATTTGATACACTCAGAGACAAAGACATAAGAAACGATATTCAGAAGTTTCAAGGTTGCAGTTCTTACAATAGTGCAGAAAATCGATATATATATATATATATATATATATATATATATATATATATATATATATATATATAAGGCAAGATACCGAGTCTGATCAAAATCAGTTTTCCAGCCCTTTTATTTTAGTTTTTGCTTCGGGTTTGGCCTCTAAGTAGGTATAATTTAGTCTCAGCCATGATACCATTTACTCAGAGGACTTATTTAACCTTCAAAATTCAGTTTACGACGAAAAGACTTATTTGATATTTATACCAGGAAATCAAAATTTGACTTACATCCATTCATTTTTCTTTCAGTCTACGGTTTCGCTTTAACTGGAAACAACTATTGCTTTCTAGTCTTTCGTGCCAACGTTCATAGAGTCTGAGCTCCAGGACCATGGATTAGTTTTAAAGCTTTCATTACACCCGAGCAATGCCGGGCTATACTGCTTGTAAATATTAAGAACGAACTGGTCTCGCCGCTAGCAGATAAGCACTTTCCCTGCCGGATGACTGTGGTACCTCAGTCAGTTAATGACCTGTTCTCTGCACCGATTTTTGCGAATTCCCTTGAACAGCTGCCTTCATTTAAATAATTGAACGGTTCTGGGTTGTTTAGCCATAACTGCCAACCGCCAGCCAACCTCTTCCTCCAGCTTTAGAATTCTTTATACGGGCAATGCATGTACTTAACCACAACCTGATGAAGAGCAGTCTTACCAGACACGGACCATGCCAATGCGTCTCTGGATCTCCGTGTCGCATTTTCCATCCTCTGTCAAAACACTTCCCAAGTATTTGAATTTTTTGACTTGTTTTATTTTAGATTCTCCAATTTGCAGTTGGCATATTGGTCTCCTCTTTTTGCTGATGACCAGGCATTCAGTTTTCTTGAGGTTTATGCTCAACCTTTCTTTTCACTTTCTTTTGTTAACTTTTGTAGAAGGTCCTGCATTTTCCTTTCCGTGTCTGCTATCAGCACTGTGTCATCCGCGTATCGAATATTGTTGAGATTATGACCGCCAATGACGAATCTTGGCAAGGCTTTTATTTCTCTCATAATTGCTTCGCTGTACAGATTGAGAAGATCCGGTGAGAAAACACATCCTTGTCTTACGCCCTGTTCTATTTTTGCATACCTGCTGAGCTCACTTCCTATCCGTACACTAACGGTTTGCTGCCAATATAGATTCTTGATTATCGTAACGTCTTTTCCGAAAATGTCGAGGTTGTCAAGCATCTCTATCAATTCCTTGTGTCGTACTTTGTCAAATACCTTTGCGTAGTCTATAAAGCACAGATAAAGGTCCTTCTGCATTTGTATTGCTCGTTCAGAAAAGAAATAAGACGAAGTCGATAGAAACACAAACCGAAAAAAATGAATGAAAGAAAGAAAAATAAAAAAAAGTAATCAAAAATAAGATAAAATTTCGTCAGAGCAACAAAGACAAAAGGTAATGAACAATTAAAAAAGATTGTCTCGACATTTGTATAAAATATGTCTCTACGATCTACTGGATAGTCGTCACGAACATTGGTTAGATCCAGTAACTTGATCCAAAGAGTTGTGAGTTCAATGCCTGGCTGCAGCAGTGGTGAACAAATAATTTATAGATTTGAGTTAAAGAGAAATAACTAAGACATCCGGAAGTGGCATAACTCATGAAACAAGAACAATTTACCCCAATGAACGAAATAAAAGGTTCGGTTTCGATATTCCAGTTACCTGAAAAAGACCGGAGCGTACAACGGCCGAAACGTCGTGAACATGGGAATAAAGATAAGGACAACAGTCCGAATAATATAAAAAACATATTTAAAATAATAATAATAATAATAATAATAATAATAATAATAATAATAATTGAAATAGAAAAAATGTGGAAATTGAAAACAAGAGTTGTGCCAGTGATAGTAGGTGCACTTGGAATGATAAAAAATGGAACAAAACAACACATTGAAAGAATCCCTGGAAACCCCAGCTTAAGAGATATACAAAAAATTGTCTTATTAAGTACAGCCCACACACTAAGGAAAACGTTATCTATGTAATGCTGGGGATGATAGGGAAGATAGAAAAACATGAAATGGAGTCATAACAACACGCCACTACCTGCCTTAGGTCTCCCCGCAGACTTGGTTGGTAGTGAGACCAAAGCAGAAATCGAAATATGATGAAAAATGACATAATAATAAAACTTGTCTATTAATTGAAAAACTGTCAAAATATAAAGACCTGGAAATTGAAATAGAAAAAATGTGGAAATTGAAAACAAGAGTTGTGCCAGTGATAGTAGGTGCACTTGGAATGATAAAAAAAGTAACAAAACAACACATTGAAAGAATCCCTGGAAACCCCAGCTTAAGAGATATACAAAAAATTATTTTATTAAGTACAGTCCACACACTAAGGAAAACTTTATCTATGTAATGCTGGGGATGATAGGGAAGATAGAAAAACATGAAATGGAGCCATAACAACACGCCACGACCTGCCTTAGGTCTCCCCGCAGACTTGGTTGGTAGTGAGACCAAAGCAGAAATCGAAATATGATGAAAAATGACATAATAATAAAACTTGTCTATTAATTGAAAAACTGTCAAAATATAAAGACCTGGAAATTGAAATAGAAAAAATGTGGAAATTGAAAACAAGAGTTGTGCCAGTGATAGTAGGTGCACTTGGAATGATAAAAAATGGAACAAAACAACACATTGAAAGAATCCCTGGAAACCCCAGCTTAAGAGATATACAAAAAATTGTCTTATTAAGTACAGTCCACACACTAAGGAAAACTTTATCTATGTAATGCTGGGGATGATAGGGAAGATAGAAAAACATGAAATGGAGCCATAACAACACGCCACGACCTGCCTTAGGTCTCCCCGCAGACTTGGTTGGTAGTGAGACCAAAGCAGAAATCGAAATATGATGAAAAATGACATAATAATAATAATAACTGTTTTTTAATTTCCTATCATTTCATGACGTAATGACCCTGACTCTACGGTTCTGAATTCAGAATTGCTTTTATTTTAGAGTTGTTTCTACTAAGGGTTAAAAGTAACAGTCAGTCCTGCTATTTTTAAACCATAACTGACACAGGTGGATTCAGGCTTTCTCCAAGAGCAGTACAGCCAAATGAACATAAGAGCCTGGCATGGAAACTGAACCCGACTATCTGAGCCCATTCTAGATGCTGATAACTGTCAATCCGTCGCTAATCTATATATATAAAAGGCAATCTGTGAGTCTGTGTGTGACTGTTCCCTATGCACGCCAAAATTCAAACTTTCTAGGGACATATATCTACAGGGAAGCCAGGTCGACACATACTTTTTGAGTTTTAATTTCAGTAATTTTCCCTTTCGCACTTTTTGGCCAATGGAGCCGACTGTTTACATTTGCTCCGTAAAACATCTAAGATCTAAGATGGTTGCTGAATTACGTCACAAAAATCAAACCACACGTGTCAAACGCGACTAAAATATTTTTTATTAAAAGAAACGAACTTTTATATTTAATTTTTATTCCGATGTTTTAAAAATTCATTTAATCAACAAAAAAAAAAATGTGAATATTTTTCCCTGTAATTTGGAAACAAAAGAAATTTTTTTTTTAAAAAGTGTTTTCTCAAACAAAAACAAAATATATGTAAAATAAAAAGTGGTATCTTCTACTACTACTAAAATGTTCTGAGTTGCACGGGCAACGCCGGGTTATGATGCTAGTTTTACTATAAAAAAGATACAGAAAAAAACACAAAGAAATGTGTAAGAATGACTGGCATGTGGCCCGAGTATGGTTTCAGGGTGTTTGTTTTATCAGGAAAGGTCATGCTGACGTCACTTTTCACGTTTGTCAGCCGCATGAACAATAGAAGACAAAAGTCACGTGAAAAATGCCTTTGTCTTTGGAGGCAGACGACAGCAGCCTTTTGCGATGGTAGCAGGACAGCGAAATCGTATATCTTAAGATAATCAGAGCAAATGTAATTATCCTAATTTGTTTTTAAAAAAGTACATAAATAAATAAATGATTTATAATAAAAATAGCCACAGAAAAAATGAAAGATGTGTATAATAATTGCACACGATTAGCAATAGGGAGTAAAAATAATAATAATACAAAATAATTAATAATTTGGATTATCATAAATAGCTATAATTCGAAACAATATGGAAATAGAAAAAATATTTTTATGATATTATATTAATAATTATATATGTAAATAAATGATCTAAACATATTTATGAATAGAGCTTTGTGTGTGGGGGGGGGGGTGCTCGTTACCTATAGATTCCGAAACGGCTGAACCGATTTTCTTTGAAATTTACAGAGTTGTACTATAAGCATCTGCGAGTGTTCTTAGTTAGGTTTTGTGTCGAGGTACCCCCGATAAATATCGAAAATTGATAATCGAAAAAATCGGGTTATAGAAGAGTGGTCCGATTTTAATCAAATTTGATACACTCATAGACAAAGACATAAGAAACGAAATTCAGAAGTTTCAAGGTTGCAGTTCTTACAATAGTACAGAAAATCGATAATATATATATATATATATATATATATATAAAAGGCAAGATGTTTGTGTGTGTGTCTGTTTATCTGCCTGTATGTCTGTATTTTTTCAGCCCTTTTATTTTAGTTTTTGCTTCGGGTTTGGCTCTAAGTAGGTATAATTGTAGTTCTTAGTCTCAGCCATGATACCATTTACTCAAAGGACTTATTTGGCCTTCAAACTTCAGTTTACGACGAAAAGAACTTATTTGATATCGATAGCAGGAAATCAAAATTTGACTAACATCCATTCATTTTTCTTTCAGCCTACGGTTTCGCTTTAACTGGAAACAACTATTGCTTTTTAGTCTTTTGTGCCAACGTCGAAAGAGTCTGAGCTTCAGGACCATGGATTAGTTTGAAAGCTTTCATTACACCCGAGCAACACCGGGGTATACTGCTAGTTAATAATGTAAGTAAAATTTGGTGAAATTTTCTCGATTGAGTAGAGTCCAACCTATTGGTAATAGCTTATATAGACAATAAATGTTGATTTGATAGTGTACAAGAAACTCCATACTGAAGCAGAAGAAAAATTGAATCTAGTGCCTGGTTCTCGGTTACGAAAAGAATATGTGGTCAAGAAAAAAGAAGATATGAAAACGAGGCGAAATCTATTTACTCAAAGAAGTTGTGAAAGCTTGGAAATGCTGGAAGTATCCTACGAAATTACCTTCGTGTTGGCAAAAAAAGCATAAGCCTTTCTCTGACGTTGAAGAAATTATTCAATCTTGTCTGCAAAAATTTGCAAAATGTATTGGCGATAAAAGTATTGAGAGAAAGGTAAACGAAATAGCTCTTTCAAAGAAGGCAATTACAAAACACAGCACTTTTCACCCCTGTATTCTCATCCTGTTCTTACTCTGACTCCCCTGTAACTTGTTCCTCTTTCTCATTTCACCTTTTCTGTAACACCCTGCGCACCAGTAGCCGTTCTGCCTTGCTTGGGGTGAAATGAAAAAAAAAATGGTGATCTTATCCTTCATTGCGAGGTGTGTTGGATTTCCAGAGGACAATTTCTCAGAAGATTTTGAAAACTGAAAAATATAGTAAATGATTTTCTAGAAGAGAAAGATGGGAAACCCAAGGAAAAGGCTTTTTTTTATTAGGTGCCCCCTAAATACGAATTTGCACGAGATACTAGATTAGCAACTAGATCCCACCCTTTTACAGTGAAACCGATAAAATGCAGCCGTAACTTCTACTCCAACAGTTTCTTTCCTCGCACTTCCCGACTGTGGAATTCTCTTCCACACGATTGCTTCCCCGACGGCTACAATCTCCAGGAGTTTAAATGTAAGGTCAATAGACACCTCCTAACACACTAACCTGCTCCTATTCTATCAAACACTCTTCCCATCTGCCCAACCCTCATCCTCGCTATCCTTACTCATCTGTCACCTTCCTCCTGACATTCCCTATGTCTAACCACTCCTTCTCTTTACTTTCCCCTATGTAGCCCCATGCGCAATAGTGGCAGTGGAATGCCTTGCTTGGAGTGAGATGATTAAAAAAAATAAATAAAAAAATAAGAAATGCATGTTCGTTTTATCATTTTAGTGATATTACCAGCCATCTCGATGAAACTGCAGAGCAAGGACAAATCGTTTCCTAATCTTGTGGGGTTCTCCCTTTTCTTAAAGATGAATCCGTCCAGAGTATACTTATACTACTGCTATAGAAGCGAGACTGGAGAACGCCGCGTTTTTACGTGGTAGTTTCATTGACGATATCAGCTCTCTGCCTTCGGACGGAGAGTATTAACCCAGTCGTGGCTCCGCCGAAGGGTAGGGTCACGACTGGGCAAAATTAGACAGAGATTTTTGACTAGGCTATATGGCCCGGAAGACCCACATTTAAAAAGGCCTTGTGCCGCATTTTGCCCTAGTGGGAGGGCAAATAAATACCAGAAGGTCACGTTTTCATGCGGTAGTTTCATTGACGATATCAGCTCTCTGCCTCCGGGCGGAGAGTATTAACCTAGTCGTGGCTTCGCCGAAGGGTAGAGTCACGACTGGGCAAAATTAGACAGAGATTTTTGACTGGTCTATATGGCCCGGAAGACCCACATTTAAAAAGGCCTTGTGCCGCATTTTGCCCTAGTGGGAGGGCAAATAAATACCAGAACGTCGCGTTTTCATGCGGCAGTTCCATTGACAATATCAGCTGTCTGCTTTCGGGCGGAGAGCATTAACCCAGTCGTGTCTGCGCCGAAGGGTAGAGTCACGACTGGGCAAAATTAGACAGAGATTTTTGACTGGTCTATATGACCCGGAAGACCCACATTTAAAAAGACCTTGTGCCGCATTTTGCTCTAGTGGGAGGAAAATTTCTCGCGGTAATTCTTTTGACACTGTCAATCTCTCTGCCTCCGGGCGGAGTATTAAGCCAGTCGTGGCTCCGCAGGAAGGGTAGAGTCTCGACTAGGCAAAATTAAATATTTTTGGCTGGGCTATATGGCCCGGAAAACCCACATTAAAAATGCCTTGTGCCACATTTTACCCTAGTGGGTGGCGGGGTTAACAAATTCTGAATACCGAGGTCTCACAGACAATTAACCGGAGAATACGAGGGTCCAGAGAGAGAATACCGCCAGTAGTTCCTAGTAGCTCTGTTCTCCACTCATCGAGAAGATTATTACGCAATACCCGTCAGCTTCCGACGCGGACAAACTCAATATACTACGGCTTCACTTCCAGAGACTTGTACATATACGTTTTACTAACCCGCATTCCGGGACTACTAATCTTCATTCAAGTCTGTATCCTTACGCTAATACACTTACTTTACTGGTCATTGATCATTTATTTGTGCGGGTCCCATTCCCGGGATCCACAACACCAATCTTAGTAAATATCAGGGCATTCAAAAGGAAGTTAAAATTGTTCATCTGTCAATTAAAAATCCAGGATTTGAGCAAATTTCCACATTTAAATGAACGTAGCAAATGTGATAGGATGTGCGTTGTGGTGCAGTGGATATCGGCTCGGAACGAGAAATCGGGAAGCAGAGTTCGAATTCCAGTTGAATTTTTTGCATTCACTTACGCGCAAATACCCTTGGGAAAGGTATTAATCTGTCTCTTCCCTCCAGTTAACAGGACAAATTGGATTCAATAGCCTTGTCTGGCAACCAGACTACCGCAGAAAGTAATGGCAATCTTCTGCCTAGTCAGTCATGTCTCTAGAGAGACATGATCCCCCTAAGCGTGTATCATGTATGGCACTTAACTGACTGACTGAATATCATAGTTGGAAACATGATTAATGATTCTAATAGGCATAAAGTGGGGGGTTGGTTTTCTATTGTTATGAAGTAATAAACTGATCCCCCACTATATACTACTTAATAATATAATACACCTCTTCCCCCTCTAGCTATGAGTCAAACAATAGGACAGATTGGGTTCTATAGCCATGGCTAGCAACCAATCTACCGCAAAAAGCAATATTCGGTTTAGTGATTTTGCTGAAGAAGAAAATTGCATGCTTGCATTTATAAATTCATTTTTAGTTACTGAACAAAACATTCTGAAGATGTCTAGTAATATACAGATAGAATTATTGATATAAAAGCAAGTCCATTGCTGAAAATGAAATTTGATGAACTTCCCTCACCCTCAAGTGTATCTGAACTGCTATAATATTTAGCAATCATTACCACAACTTCAGACAGTTCCATCTAAGCCTCTCGCTGCTCCATAGCTATTTCCATGGCAAATTTTCCGACAAGGAACAGTCTTTATTTCTGCCAGTTCAGACATTTAAAACTAAGCCTCTCGCTGCGCCATCGCTATTTCCATGGCAAATGTTCCGACAAGGAACAGTCTTTATTTCTGCCAGTTCAGACATTTAAAACTAAGCCTCTCGCTGCGCCATCGCTATTTCCATGGCAAATGTTCCGACAAGGAACAGTCTGTATTTCTGCCAGTTCAGACATTTAAAACTAAGCCTCTCGCTGCGCCATCGCTATTTCTATGGCAAATGTTCCGACAAGGAACAGTCTTTATTTCTGCCAGTTCAGACATTTAAAACTAAGCCTCTCGCTGCGCCATCGCTATTTCCATGGCAAATGTTTATACGAGATTCCTTAATTCCTCTATTTTAAACATTTACAGCTAAAACCGTCCATATCACGTAGACTAGGACGAATCATTATCATTCTCGTCGTATTCCATTAGTAGCGAGGAAGTTCCATAAAAGACAGCTTCTGCCTAAAAACCGATATTTTTTCGGAAAACAATATTTGTTAAGTTTAGCTTAATCTTGCACAAATGCCGCAATAGTGAAGCCTGGGCTGAGGATTGAACCCACTGTAATAGGTAACGTTCATCGAGGGCTCTTTCTTCGGCTTTACAGAAAAGATCTCTCGACGGACAGACAATATAAGAACAACAACGTTAAGCATTTTGCCAGGATTTTCAGTAATATAATTAGACGAACAAATAAAAAAGGCTTTTAAATAGAAGGCTACTTCGGAACAAAACAATTTGGTTAAGTACCTGTGGGTGGAGTCGCCCTTCTGCCTTCCCAGAACCACACGCCACATTCACGCATGCGCGCAATGACTTCATCGTAAACGATACTAACATTTTTCATTCTGCCAAGGTCTTTGGCATCAGTACAGATGAAGCCACCGAATTTTCTGGTGGTCCGTGTTCATTTTCCATTAGAACTCTTACGAGCAGACACACGGAATTTATATACGCATAGGAGGTATAACAAACAACAAAGATAGAGATACTGGTGTTAAAATGGATTATAGCTTAGTCTCACTATTTGCAAAATTGCTTTCGCAAATTTATTTAATCATTATAATAACTATGAAAAGAAACAAAAATATTTAATTATTATTAATAATAGCAACAAAAAGAGACGAAAGTATTTAATTACTATAATAGCTAAGAAAAGAAACGAAAGTATTTAAATATCGTAATAGATAGAAAGGATGTGCGTTGTGGTACAGTGGATATCGGAGCCGAGTTCGAATTCCAGTTGAATCCATTGTATTCACTTACGCGCAAATACCCAGTTATGGGTTAAATAGCAGGACAGAATGGGTTCTATAGCCTTGGTCGGCAACCAGTCTACCGCAGAAAGCAACGACAACCTACTGCGGAATAATCTTCTGCCCAGTCAGTCATGTACCTTTCGAGACATGATCGCCCAAGCGTGTATCACGTATGGCACTTAACTGACTGAATAGATAGAAAAAGAGACGAAAGTATTTAATTATTACAATAAGCGAGAAAAGAAAGTATTAATTATTAAAATAGCTAAGAAAAGGAGACGAACGTATTTAATTATTATAATAGCTAAAAGAAGACGAAAGTATTTAATTATTATAATAGCTAAGAAAAGGAGACGAAAGTATTTAATTATTATAATAGCTAAGAAAAGGAGACGAACGTATTTAATTATTATAATAGCTAAGAAAAGACGAAAGTATTTAATTATTATAATAGCTAGAAAAAGGAGACGAAAGTATTTAATTATTATAATAGCTAAGAAAAAGGAGACGAACGTATTTAATTATTATAATAGCTAAGAAAAGTAGACGAAAGTATTTAATTATTATAATAGCTAAGAAAGAGGAGACGAAAGTATTTAATTATTATAATAGCTAAGAAAAAGGGAAGACGAAAGTATTTGATTATTATAATAGCTAAGAAAAGTAGACGAATGTATTTAATTATTATAATAGCTAAGAAAAGGAGACGAAAGTATTTAATTATTATAATAGCTAAGAGAAAAGGAGACGAAAGTATTTAATTATTATAATAGCTAAGAAAAGGAGACGAAAGTATTTAATTATTATAATAGCTAGAAAAGGAGACGAACGTATTTAATTATTATAATAGCTAAGAAAAGAAGACGAAAGTATTTAATTATTATAATAGCTAAAGAAGAGGGAGACGAGAAATCTTTGATTATTATAATAGCTAAGAAAGTAGACAGATGTATTTAATTATTATAATAGCTAAAGAAGAGACGAAAGTATTTAATTATTATAATAGCTAAGAAAGGAGACGAAAGTATTTAATTATTATAATAGCTAAGAAAAAGGAGACGAAAGTATTTAATTATTATAATAGCTAAGGAAAGGGAGACGAACGTATTTAATTATTATAATAGCTAAGAAAAGAAGACGAAAGTATTTAATTATTATAATAGCTAAGAAAAGGAGACAGTATTTGATTATTATAATAGCTAAGAAAAGTAGACGAATGTATTTAATTATTATAATAGCTAAGAAAAAGAGAGACGAAAGTATTTAATTATTATAATAGCTAAGAAAAGGAGACGAAAAGTATTTAATTATTATAATAGCTAAAGAAGAAACGAAAGTATTTAATTATTATAATAGCTAAGAAAAGGAGACGAACGTATTTAATTATTATAATAGCTAAGAAAAGAAGACGAAAGTATTTAATTATTATAATAGCTAAGAAAGAGGGCAGAAAGTATTTAATTATTATAATAGCTAAGAAGGAGACGAACGTATTTAATTATTATAATAGCTAAGAAAAGAAGACGAAAGTATTTAATTATTATAATAGCTAAGAAAAGTAGACGAAAGTATTTAATTATTATAATAGCTAAGAAAGGAGACGAACGTATTTAATTATTATAATAGCTAAGAAAGAAAGAAGACGAAAGTATTTAATTATTATAATAGCTAAGAAAAGTAGACGAAAGTATTTAATTATTATAATAGCTAAGAAAAGGAGACGAAAGTATTTAATTATTATAATAGCTAAGAAAAGGAGACGAAAGTATTTGATTATTATAATAGCTAAGAAAAGTAGACGAATGTATTTAATTATTATAATAGCTAAGAAAAGGAGACAAAACTAATTATTATAGTAGCTCGGAAAATATACGAAAGTATTTAATCATTATAATAACTAGGAAAAGTAGTTAAAATATTTAATTATTATAATCGGTATGAAAAGAGACGAACGCTCATAACCAGGCTTCTCATCTTCGGTTAGTTTCTCACCGGCGAGTCTTCTACAGATATTTCCTTGGAATCTGTTCTGATGAGTATTTTCTTTAGTGCCTCGATTACATTAATCGTACGACTGGATTGGCAACTAGGTCTCAACGATTTAATATTGAACTAGTTAGATGCGGCTCTCTATTCTACTGACCCATTCTTTTTTCTCACATTTCTTGCCTGTGAAATCACTTCCGAATTTTTCATTCCCTGTCATCTATAATCATTAGAAATGGCCATTTTCTGTTTCCTTGAAAACTGTTCCTTTGATTTTTTTTTCTTCTTGCTTAAGTCTTCTCATTCTCTTTCACTTCCTGGAACACCTTGTATTCTAGTGACATTATAAACTTATTTGTAAAAATAATAAAAATATCATATAATAATTCTGCTTGTTCCTTCCTGAGTTACTTAGTTACTTCGTTCCTTCGTCCGTTACTCCACCGAAGAAAGATAACGCACTTACTCTCTATACGAGCTTTTCCTTCCCCTCTATCTTTTTAAACACTACTCTTCCCAGCTTTTATCTCACCTTTGCCAAACGGAAGGATAGTAAAGAGTCAGAGAATAGGAGGAGAGAGCCTATAGCATTACCGTAGCAGTAGCAGCTTAATCTGGTGGTTGTATCAGTAATTGTGCGTGTATATATGTGTGTACTGTACAATATAGTAAAAATAGGTAGGTTTGTTGTCATATCCCGCGACCTGATAACGAAATTTCTGGCCTCTACACCCTTGGTCATTACTCAGTTAGTCTTTTCTGTTTACAATGGACACAGGAACCATGATTTTTCAGTAATAAAACAATTTCTCTTTTAAAATCTCTCACAAAATAGCGTACAGTATTTTGGTTATGGTCTGTGCATACGCCGCTTAATATAATATAAGATTACAGTAAAGTAACTTCTATGGACATTACTTTTATAGATATTTTAATAAAATTACACTCTGTGTTATCGTTATTTTATTATCTAATACTTTTATATTTGAAGACGTTACTATCATTTGTAAAGTTTTTCCAGGAAATCACAATTATCCTTCCGTGGAAATTCCACGGGTTCCTCTAGTATATAATAAATTTCAATAAACTTTACCATAATAAAATCATATGTAATTATATTTATTAGAGTTAGATGCAATGAATTTCTATAAACTTCTTCTTCTTCTATGTGCCTTGTCCTTTCAGGACGTAGGCGATCATGGCTTTCCACATCTCCCTATCACTGGTGGCTCTTAGTACGTTTTCTCCTGTTACAGTACGCAACCCATGTTCTGTCATCCACCGGCTCAGACCCTTGAAATATGTTATCCGCTAACTTGCACTGAACTTGAACTCGAGCCGCTAAACTACCAGAATTCACGTTTTTCGGGGGTAAAAAACGCACTCGTAATTCTGTGAGTGAATATGACATTAAAGTTATTCGGTTTCAATTAATTGTTATTTCGTTACTGAGTAAGACATTAAAGTTTTTTTTGGGTTTTTTTTGTTTTTGTTTGTTTGTTTGTTTTTTTTTGTTTTTTTTTTTTTGGTGTTGCTGTTTTTGTTTTTATTATTCAAAGAAAAAGTTTTCATTTGAATTTGATTCGTATTCGGGTAACTCTAAAGACACGGATAAATATATCGCTTGGGCGATCATGCCTCGAAAAAGACATGAATGATTAGGCAGAGGATTTTCCCGCAGTAGGTTAGCATTGCTAACTTAGTTCCCCTTATAAAGGACCATAAATTTCCTGGCTTTACATATCGAGATCCGGATATAACAATAAGTCCAAAGGGTTAAACAAAACGTTTACGGTTTCTCACACTTTTTTCAGCTATACCAATTTCTCTCGTTGGAACAACCCCTATTTCTGTTATATATGCTACTGGCCATAATTATTAGGCCTCCCCAGTTTTTTTTTTCAAAAAATTATGTATTTCATACTATTTTTAGTATTCATTGCCAAGTGGATAATTCTAAATGAAAATAGAATGGTTCTTTTGTTATTATTACTTAGCAAAATTTTACAAGGCAAATAGCGACAATTTAGCCATCGCACCCTCTAGATTTGCTACACACACACACACACACACACACACATATATATATATATATATATATATATATATATATATGTACACACTACCGGTCATAATTATTAGGCCACCCCAGTTTTTTTTTTCAAGAAATGATGTATTTCATACTATTTTTAGTCTTGATTGCTGAATCAAAATAGAATGGTTCTTTTGTTATTATTACTTTGCAAAATTTTAGAAAGGAAATAGCGACAATTTACCCATCGCAACCTTTAGATTTGTTATACATATATATATATACTACCGGTCATAATTATTAGGCCACCCAAGTTGTTTTTTTGTTTTGTTTTTTCAAGAAATGATGCATTTCATACTATTTTTAGTATTGATGAAAATAGAATGGTTCTTTTGTAATTATAACTTTGAAAATTTTACAAGACAAGGAATCAAAATTAAACTCGTCCGAATCACTCTAAATTTTTCATGAATGTTATTGTGCAGTATTAACAAAAGAACCATTCTATTTTTATTAACAATTCTTCACATGGCAATAAATACTAAAAAATAGTATGAAATAGATCTTTTTTTTTAAACACTGGAGTGGCCTAATAATTATGGCCGGTAGTGTATATTTATATTGAACTTTCTTATTTAGTACTACTCAGTTATATATATTACTAAATGTCCGAGCCAAGCACATTAATTCACACAGCTGTTTCTCCGTGGGACAATCCGGAATCTAGAACCTGTAACTTTAAACTTAATATTATTCTTGCCGGCCTCTGTTTGAAGCTACTGCTTCTATTGGCGCGCATTGCCCACAGTTTCTCTTTCTTTACAAATTCTGCAAATGCAGCTTTGCGATTGTTTCTATTTATTTATTTTTGGCAAATGACATTTATTTCAATACAAGTCATGGGGTTTTTAAGATTATACTTCAGTTAGTGGTCGGTGTTACGTAATTACGAAACTGCTGCGTGTGCTTGGAGACTTGGTTCACATGCTTGATATATTTTGTTAATTCGCTCAATGCACTGATTACAATCTCATTTACGCATCGTCCATTCAGTAATGAATCAGACCACCCAAATTGACGTAGGTATACCTGGCATATCACACGCTAAAAGTCTGCCTCCTTCTACCAGGCGCCCATAGCTCAGAGGTAGAATCGCCGACTGGCGCCAATTCGGTCGTGTTTCAATCCTGCGTAAAAAGCAATCGGATATCTATCCGTGCTGATGAGCTGTGATAAAGCAGTCTGTGGATGACTATTTACGCTCTCACATCCTGATTAAGCACTCTGGAAGAATGGTAGACTTTGAAAAAACAGTAGCTCCTCTAGCATCTACGCATCGTTCATTCAGTAATGAATTAGAACACTTTAACTACAGGCGTATGTATACATGGTATATGACACGCTAAAAGACTGTCTCCTTCTACCGAGCGCCCATAGCACAGAGGTAGAATCGCCGACTGACGGTAGGGTTTCAATCTTCGGTAAAAAGCAATCGGATGTCTAACCGTACTGATGAGCTGCGATACAGCGAAACAGATCTGCCTGCGGATGACTACAGGAGAGAATGGCAGATCCGTAAAGATAGAGAGGATAATCCAAAAGATTTTATCCAATTAATATAAACTAGCAGTATAATCCGGCGATGCCCGGGTGTAATGAAAGCTTTCAAACTAATCCATGGTCCTGGAGCTCAGACTCTTTCGACTAAAAAGCAATAGTTGTTTCCAATTAAAGCGAAACCGTAGACTGAAAGAAAAATGAATGGATGTAAGTCAAATTTTGATTTCCTGGTATCGATATCAAATAAGTTTTTTCGTCGTAAACTGAATTTTGAAGGCTAAATAAGTCCTCTGAGTAAATGGTATCATGGCTGAGACTAAGAACTACAATTCTACCTACTTACAGCCAAACCCGAAGCAAAAACTAAAATAAAAAGGCTGATAAAAATACATGCATACAGGCAGATAAACAGACACACACACAAACATCTTGCTTTATATATATATATATATATATATATATATATATATATATATATTATCGATTTTCTGCACTATTGTAAGAACTGCAACCTTGAAACTTCTGAATTTCGTCTCTTATGTCTTTGTCTATAAGTGCATCAAATTTGATTAAAATTGGACCACTCCTTCTATAACCCGATTTTTTCGATTTTCGATTTTCGATATTTATCGGAGGTACCTCGACACAAAACCTAGCTAAGAACACTCGCAGACGCTTATAGTACAGATGCTGATAGTATTTCGGGTTTAAATAATACAGTCTTCACTTTCTATGTTAAAAACATTTTCTATCAATAATATGAGTTAATTTATTTATTTTTCAACGTTCTGAAAGAGACAATGTAAATTTTTATATTGTTGAAATACATCTTGATTTATAACCGTTTGACTATGTGTTGTGTTTTCCTCTCAATATATATATATATATTGATTGATTGTATAATACCTAGTCTTTGGCCAAAAGTAGGGTTACACCAGTACACATTTGTATTAAAAAGTGTTCGATACAATTATATTGTAGAACTTTTTAATATTTTCCATTTTAAACGAGTTATTACGCTAATAACGCAATGTTAATAACGTAATACGCTAATAGCTTAATAACTCGATTTAAAATGGAATATATATATATATATATATATATATATATATATATATATATATATATCATACATACAGTATGTATGTATGTAAATATATATATATATATATATATATATATATATATATATATATATATAACCCTACTTCTAACCCTAAATTATATTTTAGAACATGTACATAACTTCTCTATATATAGAGAGAAGTTATACATAGAGAGATATATAGTTATATATAGAGAACTTCTCTCTCTCTCTATATATATATATATATATATATATATATATATATATATATATATATATATATATATATATATTCTAGAACTTCTATATATATAACTTCTCTATATATAGAGATGTTATATATAGAGAGAAGACTAGGTATTATACAATCAATCAATATATATATATATATATTTAATTGGAGTAAATAGATCTATCTATCTCCCGGTTCACACTCCACCCACGTCTATTGAACAGGTTAAGAGGCTCATCCCTTGTTCCCTGTTTAGGATGTGGTTTCCGGCTTTGTCTTCTCCAATCTTTTCACTATTACGTAGCCCCCTGCACATCAGTGGCATTACCGCCTTGCTCGGGGTGATACGATTAAAAAAATATATATATATATATATATATATATATATATATATATATATATATATGTATATTTACATACATAGATACATACTGTATGCATATATATATATATATATATATATATATATATATATATATATATATATTCCATTTCAAATCGAGTTATTAAGCTATTAGCGTATTACGTTATTAACATTGCGTTATTAGCGTAATAACTCGTTTAAAATGGAAAATATTAAAAAGTTCTACAATATAATTGTATCGAACACTTTTTAATACAAATGTGTACTGGTGTAACCCTACTTTTGGCCAAAGACTAGGTATTATGCAATCAATATATAAAATAAATTTAAAATAAACCACATCACTTGACATAAATTTAAATTAGAATTTGAAATAAACCACAACAATTGACAAGACACAAGAAGTGTCAAAACAAAATAGCTACTTTTGTAGTGATATTATAACATATCCATGTTATAATGTCTGAATATATATATATATATATACGTTCATTATCTGTCTACTTCTGTCTATTCATAGCTATGTATATACCTCAGTCTGTTCATATCTATCTATAACTTTTCTCTTTTTATTTCAGTGTATTCATATATATATATATATATATTCAAATGTGCACTGGTCTAACCCTATTATAACCAAAGACTAAGTATTAAACACTATATATATATATATATATATATATATATATACCTATCTTTTTTCCGCTCCTCCATTTCTCTATATCGTGTACACCTTTTATCCCAGACCCTCAGACAGCAACCAAACTTCGTCTGTTGTTTATATTTCTCAGCAAACAGGATATTAGGAAATTAGACAATTTCCTGTCTGAGATAAATAAAAAAAAAAAAGAAGAGAAAAGAAAGAAAAGAAAAGAGTTCCCTTTAACAATTTATCAAATGTAAGAGAGAGGTGCTTCACTCCACTCTTCAGCAGGTATTTTCTGCGCAGAAACAATCATTGAAATTCTCAGGAGAAAATTAGAAGATTGGAGCGAAGCTTGATTGATTTGTAAATGAATACAACGAACCTGACTTGAATTGAAACTTTGTAAAATAAAGACGGAATCTGATGATGGTTCGCCTGAAATAGGCCCATACTTCCGATTTACCATGACATAACGTGTCTGCCTTAATTTTTCTGATATATATATATATATACTAACTGTACCCTGTGACGTAATAGCTCGAAATGATAAATCAGAAAGCCAAGTTTTAATTCAAGTCACGTTCGTTGTATTCACTTACTCGCAAATACCCTTGGGAAAGGCATGAATCCAACTTTCCCCACCCCTGGCTATGAATTAATTAGTAATACTTGTATCAATAAAAAAAACATTCTTTCTCTGTAAGTGTAATGTCCATTCAGGACGTAGGCGATTATGGATCTCCACTTACCCCTAACCCTTGTCGCTCTTAATACTTTTCCTCTTGATCAGTCAGTAAGTGCCATACGTGATACACGCTTTGGGCGATCATGTCTCGAAAAAGACATGACTGACAGGGTAGAAGATTATCCCGCAGTAGGTTGCCATTGCTTTCTGCGCTAAACTGGTTGCCAGCCAATGCAATATAACCCAATCTGTCCTATTATTTAACCCATAGCTATAGGGAGAAGAAATGTATTACATTATTAAGTAGTAATTAGTGGGGGATCAGTCTATTACTTCATAACAATAAAAAACCGATCCCCTACTCTAAACCTAGTAGAAAGCTTAATCATGTTTCCAACTATTATATTCAGTCAGTCAGTTAAGTGCCATACGTGATGCACGCTTTGAGTGATCGTGTCTCAAAAGATACATGACTGACAAGGCAGAAGATTATCCCGCACTAGGTTGCGATTGCTTTCTGTGCTAGAATGGTTGCCAGCCAAAGCTATAGAACCCAATCTGTTCTGTTATTTAACCCATAACTGGAGGGAAGAGACGGATTAATAACTTTCCCAAGGGTATTTGTGCATAAATGAATGCAAGGGATTTAACTGGAATTCGAACTCGGCTCCCTGATTTGTCTTTCAGAGTCGATATCCACTCCACCACAATCTTGGTATCTCTCCCAAAATCTGCTCCATCACCCACTTGCTCAAGCCCATTAAGTATGTTATGCGTTGGTTTTCCCCAGAAACCTCAGCTGTCTCTTCCTGATGCTAATTATAAGTTTCTTTGTCGTTTGCATCCTCTTCAAAACCTCGTCGTTGCTCATATGTTCGGTCCATGGAATCCTCAACATCCTTCTGTAGAAGCACATTTCGATTGCTTCGAGTCTTTTGAGGAGATCGTTCACTATTTTCTGCTATATAACAGGATAGATATTACCTAACAATCCAGCAGAGGGAATTGGGATACTCTATTCTTTGTTTCCAACGAAATCTTCCTGCCTCTCAAGACTCTGCTTAGCTTTTGAGATGAGTCCTTGGCCATGCCAATGAGCCTTTGTATATCAGTGTCGCACTTATCGTCCACTGTCAGAACACTTCCCAGGTATTTAAATTTTTATACCTGCTTGGTAGAATATATAAAACCGAGCAGTGTCATTTCTACGATAAAAAGCAGAGGGAATTGGGATACTCTTTTCTTTGTTTCCAACGAAATCTTTCTGCCTCTCAAGACTCTGCTTAGCTTTTGAAATGAGTCTTTGGCCATGCCAATGAGCCTTTGTATATCAGTGTCGCACTTATCGTCCACTGTCAGAACACTTCCCAGGTATTTAAATTTTTATACCTGCTTGGTAGAATATATAAAACCGAGCAGTGTCATTTCTACGATAAAAAGCAGAGGGAATTGGGATACTCTTTTCTTTGTTTCCAACGAAATCTTTCTGCCTCTCAAGACTCTGCTTAGCTTTTGAAATGAGTCCTTGGCCATGCCAATGAGCCTTTGTATCTCAGTGTCACAGAACATTTCCCAGTTATTTAAATTTCTTCGCCTGTTTGATTTTAGTATCCCTGAACTGTAGCTAGCATTTTGGGCTTCTCTTTTTGCTGATGGCCACGTTTTCAGTTTTTTTTTTTGTTTTTTTGTTTTTTTGTAGTTTATGCTGAGTCCTTTTTTCTTACTTTCCTTTGCTACATTCTGTAATATGTATAAAAAAAAATAAATTTCGGTTTTCAAAACTCCATAGAGGTTAACATACCTCTAAATAAAAGCCAATCAAAAACAAAAACCTTTCCTACATACCTAATTTACAAGCTTATCGCCATTTTATCGCTATTTCTATGACAAATGTTCGGATGAGTTCTTCACATATTTCATCAGTTCTAAGCTTTACTGTTATGACATGCCATGCTACTTCCACAGAGTTGAATTCCACACATTTCCCCCATATTCCATGGTTTTTAGAAGGATGTTCCACTCAGATGCCTATTTCCGTAGAATCATGGAGCAAATACAGTCTTGGGTGCTTCTCTGAACAATACAGACTTAACCTTTCAAATAAATTGGAATAGATAGACTAAACTATCGCCCGTTTCACACTCCACCCACGTCTATTGAACAGGTGAAAGGGCTCATCCCTTGTTTCCTGCTTAGGATGCGGTTTCCGGTTTTCTCTTTTCCAATCTTCTCATTTTTTTTTCAATTGGAGTAGATAGACTAAACTATCGCCCGGTTCACACTTCACCCACGTCTATTGAACAGGTGAAGGGGCTCATCCCTTGTTTCCTGTTTAGTATGCGGTTTCCGGTTTTCTCTTTTCCAATCTTCTCACTTTTTTTTTTCAATTGGAATAGATAGACTAAACTATCGCCCGGTTCACACTCCACCCACGTCTATTGATCAGGTGAAGAGGCTCATCCCTTGTTTCCTGTTTAGGATGCGGTTTCCGGTTTTCTCTTTTCCAATCTTTTCACTCCTATGTAGTCCCCTGCACATCAGTGGCGTTACCGCCTTGCTCGGGGTGATATGATTAAAAAAAGGGGTCAGTGCTATCTATCCTTCATATCAACAATACAATTTTCACTTCTTCAGGCCAAGTGTCAATCGCTGTATATCCTCCTTATTCGCATAATCTTCCCTTCCTTCTACTTTCTCTTACGTCCATATCACATACCTCATTTAATAACCGTCTACATCTACGTGGCTTGTACAGGGTTGATTTTATTGTCGCGTCCTGGCAATGACTATCGTCGTCCAGCAGTAAGGCCTCTGATCAGAAAGTTTTGAGGAGCGTGTAACCACTTTTTGATTGCTGTTGTTCCTAGGTCCATTCGGACCCGGGTGGAAGCACCTGTTCGGATCCCAAATGTGGGGAAATAGTTAACCAGTCAAAGTAAGACTATAAAAGTTTAAAAATATGTTTTCATAGTAATAATATCAGCAGTAAAAGAGGTTATTATTAAATGAACCTCTAAAAGTTACTTCTCGCGAAAAGGCTCAATATATGTCATGGTTTATTGAAACAAAATTGGATAGGCAGATTTACTACGTGCTGTCCGTCCTTCTATATGGCAGCGAATGCTGGACAATATCATCAAAGATGAAGGAAAAACTTAAAGCAACTGAAATGTGGTTCTACAGAAGGATGTTGCGAATATCATGGATCGAACATGTGAGCAATAATGAGCTCTTGGAAATGGTGGAAACAAAAAGGAAATTAATACTGAGCATCAGGAAGAGACAGCTGAAGTTTCTAGGACACGAAATGAGGAAGGAGGACTTGGAGAATCTGATAATAACAGGCCAGATAAAGGGAAAAAGAGACAGGGTAAAGCAGCGGATAACATATTTGAAGGACCTAATAAGGTGGATGATGAAACGAGGGTTGCATGGTGTAACAGGAGAAGGCGTGCTAACAGCCACCAGGGATAGGGAGACGTGGAAAGCCATGATCGCCTACGTCCTGAAGGGACAGGGCACATAGAAGAAGAAGATTCAGCGAAACTACAGAACAAAGCATGGAAGAGATCCACTGTTACGTTCGTCAAGTCGTGTATGGCACAAGAAATTTATGGAGACATTGTCAGATAAAAGAAATGAATAAATGATCAATAACATCTGAGGAAAATATCGATCAAGTACCGTCAGGATGTGCGTTGTGGTACAGTGGATACGAGAAATCGGGGAGCCGAGTTCGAATTCCAGTTGAATCCATTGTATTCACTTACGCGCAAATACCCTTGGGAAAGGATATTAATCCGTCTCTTCCTTCCAGTTATGGGTTAAATAACAGGACAGATTGGGTTCTATAGCCTTGGTCGGCAACCAGTCTACCGCAGAAAGCAATGGCAACCTATTGCGGGATAATCTTCTGCCCAGTCATATCTCAAAAGAGACATGATCGCCCAAGCGTGTATCACGTATGGCACTTAACTGACTGACTGACCGTATGGATGTACTTCATGCAACTAATGACGCCTATATAAAGGTCTATTAAATTAGTTTAAAAAACGTCTGTATTTACTCCAGACATTTTTCTTATATATCTTATTTCTACTCCTCATTCTGTATCAATTTTTAATTATTTGTTTGTTCATTTGCTTTTTAATAATCTTTTTAAACTGTAAAGAGATTTTATGGACACCTTGTATATTTTTGAAAAAAAATTCTCAGCAATAAATGCTTTTATTGTTTTCTTGGTGTAAAATAGTTGTAGCATCGAAAAAAAACACAGATTCTGGAGGCAATATTCATTAAAACACTTAAGCCGTCAATTAATAGAATCAGCTATGAATATTGTAGTAATGTTCTAAAATGTTTGTAAAACGAACAGTTTTTTTATGCTTTAACACGTGCATGACCATGACATTTTCGATAATTTTCACATTCTAATAAACGTTAGCAATTTGTCAAATTTGTCAATTTGTTATATTTTAAAGGCCTTCCAAAGTGTGGGTTACTTTCAACTGATGCAAATGATTACAGGGGTCATGAAAAAAACACCACTAAAACTCACCAGATCTCAAAACCATTGGGAACTTTTTAATATCAAATGTTAGCCCAATATAAGGCGTAAGAGACACTCAAATCAGTGAGTCTCTTAGGTTGTTGTTTTTACGTAAGTGCAGATAATGAGGATACATAGTATAGATAACGGTTTTTCCTAGTGTTGAAAAATTTAAGATTGTTGTGATTGTGAAAGCATTATCACGGGAGCCAGTTCCTGAAGTAATTGTTATGAAGAAGAAGTATGGAACACCTTGGAACATGGGTGTTTTCATAACGGAATCGCTTACAGTTCTTGAACTGTTTTTGTCTCTTGATCCGTGAGACTCCCACTTTCAATTCGATCATGTCTCGTATTCCGTTTAAATTGGAGTGTGAATATATGCCAACATTTCAACACGGTACCGATTTCGAATCCCAGTTGGGTTTCTTACGTTCACTTACGCGCAAATACTCTTGGAAAAGGTATGAATCCACCCCTTATTTTACCGGTTATGGATTGAAAAACAGTACAGAATAGATTCTATAGCCTTGGTTAGCAACCAGTCTACCGCAGAAAGAAATGGCCACCTACTGCGGGTAAATCTTCTCTTTAGTCAGTCATAGATCGAAAGAGACATGATCACCAAAGCATGTATCGTGTATGGCACTTCATTGACAGACAGAAAGATTACATCAGTTGGCAACGCAAAAGAAGGAAGAGTGGAGGCTAGTGAACACGGTTACAAGCCACGTTCCAGTGATTCAAAAACTCTTCTTCTCTACCAACTCTGTATATATTTTTTTTCAGGCTGGTACCCTCTTGTTTTAAAAATACACTAGAGCCATGTTCATGCAACAGATCTGATATCATATTTGTTTTGTTTTCATTATAATAGAGAATATTTCCGGTAAATAGGATATTTCGTTACTCCAATCACCGGAAGAGGAAGAGCTCGGCGGTATTCACCGTACCAGATTACAGAAATTGCTAATCTTATAGTTTGAATATTTTTGCTCTACGTAAATATTACAGTTGCATCTTAATTAGATAGCTCCTCTAATTCGTTAAAAAAAGCATAGTATGAAGAAAAAAGCCCCAAACCTCATAAAAACAAAGTTTTTCCAACAAAATATTCATGTTATTTTTAAGAAAAAATTATTTTTTTAAATTTTTTTTAGAATTTTTTAAACCCTTTATAACACGTTTTAAATTTTTGTAAAATGCTTGTTTTGTTTTCGTTAGCGGGTAACCAAATCGTTATGAGAATTTACAAATGATATTGTAAGATTACATAACTAAGTTTTTTTTTCGGTAAAAAACACATTGATTTTGCAATTCTTGCAAAAATTAAGCAATTGTCAGATTTTAATGAATCTTTTAGGACTTATTCACAAATTAATTAAATTATTTGTGAAATTATTTTTAAAAAATCTTGGAAAAAATTTTTTTTTTACATCTATAACACCATTCTACGTAATTCATGAATTTTTAAGAAATTAAATTTTGTTTCGAAAATTCGTTTCATTAGGTAAACGCAGGACTCCTTGGAGAGTATAAACCATCTATTATTTTTTTTCGAAAAGTTGGCCGAAAATCTGCTCCGAGTAGTAAAGTCGAAAATGCAATAAAACTATGGTATTGTTTATTTAGATAATTTTTTAATTGCTTTTAAATGTAGTAGTAATAGTCCTTCGTTGATCATGGGTAACATCCTAATAGTCTGCTTGGCTGGAGCATCGGCGTCTGTGACTGTAGAAACTAATGCAGGAGTGACAGTCTTTGTTGCAGAGGCTGCATTTATGTTTTGTTTCTGGTCTGTTGGAGCTGTCATTTTGCTTTCTGCGAACCCGCCTCTCCATGGCGACTTGTGTCAGCTGCTCCTCCCTTGATTTGTGTCGTTGGGACAGGGTTCCTCTCAATTTGGTTCGGTTGACTGCTACGCTCTCCTATCACTTCATGTTGATGCCCACAGCTTTCATATTGCGTTTTATGATATCATGATACAACCCAGTGTGTAATCATCCAGAGGCCAGCTCTCCATACAGGAGGTCTTTTGGAATGTGAACGTCTGGTATGCAGTGGTCATGGCCTAGCCAGCAGTGTCTGCGTTGTTTAAGGAGTGTGAGCATGGTAGGTAGACCCGCGAGAGACAGAACCTCAGTGTTGGGCACCTTGTCTTGCCATGAGATTTCCAATATACGTTGGATACTTCTCACGTGGAAGGGTGTTCAGACGCCTCTCTTGCCTGGCGTACGTGGTTCATGTCTCACTGCCGTATAGCAGTGTACTAATGACATATATATATGTGTGTGTGTGTGTGTGTGTGTGTGTGTGTGTGTGTGTGTGTGTAAAATGTATAGATTTATTGATTCGTATTATTTTTGTCATTTCCAGGAGAATCAGATATTGAACAAAATACAATTTTTTCATCATAAGCCCCTGTTTAGAAATACAAAATGTTTATTATTCTGTATGATTTTATTATGTTGGCCAGAAAGCCGTGACTCACTTGCAAAGCGGGAAATTTTTTTTTTTCTAGCAATATCATCATTTATTCTTCAAAATAAAGTCTTTCATTCTGGATGATCTGCTAGCGATCAGCCGGCATCCGACTCTGTCCAACGGAGCAGCGTTGGAACTGAATGGTGGATGTGAAAGAATCTCAACAGCGTCCATTTATTTGAACTTCACGTTAGTGAGTCTGGAAGTGTGTTGCTGAAACAAAACCCGACCTCGATTGATCAAAGCAAAATACTCTTTCTTTATTTTGTGGTCTAGCTGATGGCCATACGGCTTAGTGTTAATAGCGCGACGTGTGGAACAAAGACTCTATTGACCAAAGCAGGAAACCTCTTTAGTTTGTAGTACACATGGCCTAACTACGTTGCAATACGGCCTAGTGTTGAACAAAGAACAAAGACTTCTCTCTATTGACCAAAGCAGGAAAAATTCTTTAGTTTGTCGTACACACGGCTTAGCTACTTGGCAATATGGCTTAGTGTTCATGGTGCGACATGTGGAACAGAGACCTCTCTCTGTATTGACCAAAGCAGGAAACTTCTTTAGTTTGTCGTATACACGGCTTAGGTACTTGGCAATACGGCTTAGTGTTGATGGTGCAAAATGTGGAACAAAGACCTCTCTCTATTGACCAAAGCAGGAAAGTTCTGTAGTTTGTCGTACACACGGCCTAGGTACTTGACAATACGGCATAACGTTGATGGCGCGACTAATGAAACAAAGACCTCTCTCTGTATTGAGCAAAGCAGGAAACTTCTTTAGTTTGTCGTACACACGGCCTATACTATTTGGCAATACGGCTTAGTGTTGATGGCGCGACGTGTGGAACAAGCTGGAAATGCAATACTTCTTGGAAATTCTACCGGACAGTAATCTAGATTCGTTATTTTCGTTTTACCTCCTAATTTAGTCAAGATTTGCTAGTAGCCAGCATAATATTTCGGTGTATCCTATCGTATTTATTCTATTAATAAAGCCGTAAATATTTCTTCTATAGTTTTGGTTGGGAAGTTAGTAAATACTCGGTTCTATAGCCTTGGTTGGCAACCAGTCTTCCGCAGAAAGTAATGGCAACCTAATGTAAGAAAATCACTTGCCTAGTCAGTCATGTCTCTTTCGAGACATGATCACCCAAGCGTGTATCACAAATGGCAATTAACTGACTCATCTGGATAAAAGGGTTGAATAACATAACAGATTGGGTTCTATAACCTTGGTTGGCAACCGGTCTACAAAAAAAAAGAAATAGCAACCTACAGCAGGAAAATCTTCTTCTAATGACATGTCTCTTTTGAGATATAATTGTCAAAGCGTGTATTACGTATGGCAATTAACTGACAAATTTGGATAAAATGGTTGAATAGACAGACTGGGTTCTATAGCCTTGGTTGGAAACCGGTCTACCACAGAAATAAATGGCAACCGACAGCAAGAAAACTTTTTGCCTAATGACATGTCTCATTGAAGACATGATCGTCCAAGAGTGTATCACGTACGGCAATTAGCTGACTGATCTGGATAAAAGCAGGACAGATTAGGATCTTTAACCTTGGTAAGCAACCAGTTTACCGCAGAAAGTAATGGCAACCTACTGCGGTAAAATCTTCTGCCCAGTCAGTCATATCTCTTTCTAGACATGATCGCCTAACTTACTGAAATATTTGTTTATAAATCATGTCGAAAAAATATTTGTAGATTGTAGAAACATCCAGAAACCAGTATGCACCCGCTGACCTTTGTAAATTAGGTTTGTGTATCTCTTAATATTTCTACCCCCCCACCACCACCACCATCACCACCACCGTTCACGAATTCGAATTCTTTCCTCGGTCGGCTTAACCGTATTTTCATCGTTTGTATTTTCTGTTACTGAAGGTTACTCAGCATTAATATTAACAAAAATAAAAATAATGGCCTACCTGGCGCAATGTCGCTTTAATCTTCTTTAAAATAAACATCTTGGGATTTTATACACTTAACCTTCTTCTTCTTCTATGTAACTTGTCCTTTCAGGACGTAGGCGATCATGGCCTTCCACATCTCCCTCTCCCTGGTGGCTCTTATCACGCCTTCTCCTGTTACCCCACACAACCCTCGTTCTGTCATCCACCTGCTAAGGCCCTCCAAATATATTATCCACTGCTTTTCTCTCTCTTTTTTTCAATCTATCTGGCCTGTTAGTATCAGATTTTCCAAGCCCTCCTTCCTCATTGCATGCCCTAGGAACTTCAGTTGTCTCTTCCTGATGCTCAGTATTAATTTCCTTTTCGTTTCCATCATTTCTAGGACCTCATCATTGCTCACATGCTCGATCCATGATATTCGCAGCATCCTTCTGTAGAACCACATTTCAGTTGCTTCAAGTTTTTTCTTCATCTTTGATGATATTTTCCAGCATTCACTGTCATGTTGAAAAATTGATATCACATAGCAATCCAGTACTCTCCTCTTTGTTTCTAGCGAAATTTTCCTGTCTCTTAATGCTCAACTTAGATTCTGGAAGCGTCCTTTGTCATGCCAATTCCTCTTCGAATCTCTGCGTCGCACTTTCTGTCTTTTGTTAGATCACTTCCCAGATATTTAAATTTTTGTATCTGCTTGATTTTAGTATCCTCCACCCGTATTTGGCATTTTGGGTTGCTCTTTTTGCTGATAACCATGTATTCGATTTTCTTGCAGTTTATTTGTAGTCCTTTCTTGTCACACTCTTCAGTTACCTTCTGTAAGAGGTCTTGTACTTTACTTTCCGTGTCTGCTATCAACACTGTATCATCTGCGTACCTTTTTGTCTTCCAGATTGTGGCCTTCGATGACGAATCCTGGCATAATTTCTAGGGTCTTCATAATAGTTTCGCTGTACAAGTTGAATAGATCCGGTGAAAAGACACATCCTTGTCTTACGTCCCTTTCTATCTACAGAATTTGTTACCTGTCCGTACGCAGGCGATTTGCTGCCAGTAGAGATTCCTGATTACTCTAATGTCTTCCCTAAATGTCGAGGTTGCTGAGCATTTCTATCAATTCCATGCGGCGTACTTTGTCGAACGCCTTCTACAAAACATACCGAACAATAAAAAAGATCGTTCGTACAATATAGATGAAGGTTCAATAAAAACTTGGCAGAACGCGGAATATCGAATATATATATATATATATATATATATATATATATATATATATATATATATATATAGGACAAAGAGAAAATTCGACTCATACAATATCTTTCAACAGAAACTAGGAAAAAATTTTCAAAAATAAATCCTTCATACCATAAAGTCAATGGTTCAATAAAAAGCTTGCCAGAACGCAGAATATAGAATATATATTTTTTATTCGTAAACGCTTTATTACGCAAACTAGGTTTCTACTTTTCGGTGTCTTCAAGCCATTTACAAAAACTGATTTTATCGTTTTTTAGAAAACACTCACGTAACAGGGATCTTTTCTAAACGTACAAATTTCAAAATAAGAAATTGCTTAAAAGTATTACAACATTTTCATCTATGACTGTATGACCTAATACGTATATATATATATATATATATATATATATATATATATAACCATACCAACAAATACGTATTTGGTCATACAGTCATATATAAAGGACGAAGGAGAAAATTAAAATGACTCATCTACATCTAAACATATTTATAAATGGAACTTTATCTCTGTATGTGTGCATGTCTGTGTGCGTGTTTGTGTGTGTGTGTCCGTTACCTATAGACTCCAAAACGGCTAAACCGATTTTCTTGAAAATTTACACAGTTGTACTCTAAGCGTCCGCGAGTGTTCTTAGCTAGGTTTTGTGTCGAGGTACCCCCAATAAATATCGAAAATCGATAATCAAACAAATCAGGTTATGGAAGGAGTGGTCCGATTTTAATCAAATTTGATACACCCATAGACAAAAACATAAGAAATGATATTCAGAAGTTTCAAGGTTACAGTTCTTGCAATAGTGCAGAAAATCGATAATATATATATATATATATAAAGGCAAGATGTTTGTGTGTGTGTCTGTTTATCTGCCTGTATGTATGTATATGTTTTTAGCCCTTTTATTTTAGTTTTTGCTTCGGGTTTGACTCTAAGTAGGTATAATTGTATGGTCCTGGAGCTCAGACTCTTTGGACGTTGGCACGAAAGACTAAAAAGCAATAGTTGTTTCCAGTTAAAGCGAAACCGTAGACTGAAAGAAAAATGAATGAATGTATATCAAATTTTGATTTCCTGCTATCGATATCAAATAAGTTTTTTCGTCGTAAACTGAATTTTGAAGGCTAAATAAGTCTTCCGAGTAAATGGTGTCATGGCTGAGACTAAGAACTACAATTATACCTACTTAGAGCCAAACCCGAAGCAAAAACTCAAATAAAAGGGCTGAAAAATATAGACATACAGGCAGATAAACAGACACACGCACAAACATCTTGCCTTTTATATATATATATATATATATATATATATATATATATATTATCGATTTTCTGCCCTATTGTTAGTACTGCAACCTTGAAACTTCTGAATATTGTTTCTTATGTCTTTGTCTATGAGTGTATCAAATTTGATTAAAATCGGACCACTCCTTCTATAACCCGATTTTTTCGATTATGGATTTTCGATATTTATCGGGGGGTCAGTCAGTCAGTTAAGTGTCATACGTGATGCACTCTTGGGCGATCATGTCTCGAAAGAGACATGACTGACTTGGCAGAAGATTATCCCGCAGTAGGTTGCCATTGCTTTCTGCGGTAGACTGGTTGCCGACCAAGGCTATAGAATCCAATCTGTCCTGTTGTTTAGCCCATAACTGGAAGGAATAGACGGATTAATAACTTTCTCAAGGGTATTTGCGCGTAAGCGAATGCAATGAATTCAGCTGGAATTCGAACTCAGCTCCCCGGTTTCTCGTTCCGAGCCGATATCCAATGCACCACAACGCACATCCTATCGAGGGGTACCTCGACACAAGACCTAGCTAAGAACACTCGCAGGCGCTTATAGTACAACTGTGTAAATTTTCAAGAAAATCGGTTTAGATGTTTCGGAGTCTATAGGTAACGGACACACACACACAGGGACTGACACACACACAGAGACTGACACACACACACACACACACACACACACACACACACACATACACATACACATACAAACACAGACAGGCAAAATTCCATTTATAAATAAGTTTAGATATTTTCAAAAACTATTCACCATAAAACGTTTATAGTTACCATTACTTTTCTTTTTAATTCTGCAAAAAAAACAACAGAAATTTTCGTTAATCTTGAAATTATTTCGAAATTTGTTCTCATCTTGGTTGAGATAGGTGTTATAATAGACACAACGTTTCGACCTAATACCCTCCGGTCATCATCAGGTGTCCAAAGATTGGTTGATGCAGATTATCTCGCCGATTATTACGAAATATCCTGTGAAATAAATTATTGCTCTTTCAACTTAGAATTTGGTTCGTCATTACCAAGTCCAAGGATCGAACTCATGATGACCGCTAGATGTGTAGCGGAAAAGAAATTAATTAAAATCAACCTTCTTTCTCACTTTTACAAAACTTCACAATGACGTGTGAAATCCTGTTTTTTTTCCCCCCTAATAGAAAAAGGATTAACCATGTGCTTAAAGAAAAAATCGAAACCAGATTTCGCAAGGTGGTGTTAAAAGAATTTTCGACCAATGGGAGCGACTTGCAACACCAAAAAGGACTTCGCGAGTAAGTGCGAAAACTCTAGATTACAATAAAAGGACTTCATCCGCGTCAGTCAGTCAGAGAGTCAAATGGAAGCCGCGAGACGAAACAACTTCAACTTCAAATCGACCCGGAGATAAGGTCAGGTCGCACCTTGTTTTCTTTCTCCTTATCTCTTTCAACAATTACTACTACGAACATTTTCTACAACTCTTGATACCCATAACTTTATCATGGAACACGCACTCTACCCTTAACTTCTTAATAATGTTTCTAATTGCACATTAACTTCTACAACTTGTGTTATTCTTTCCTTTTAATAAATTTCTAGTTTAAAATGCAAAATGTATATTTTATTCTTACACTATTCCATACATTCCATCCTGCCGACAACCAACCTTCTGATAATACTGATTATGATAATTCTGCATAAATCCTGTAAGCTGTAGGGAGTTCAGTTATGTTTGACACAAGGCCAAATAAAAGAAACATTAACCTGCCCCCTACGCTATGATGATACCAAAACATGCATAACCAACTACTATATCCACTACGCCGAAGGACTTTAATGGTGTATATTTGGAGCCTTTTATATTCAGTGTCAGGTGGATTTTGACAAGTGGATTATGCTAGTGGGTTCGTGCCACTTGTCGTAATTTGTATTTATTTCTGAGATGAGTAATTTTCAATAATCTTGGAATTATTTCGAATTTTTGTTTTCATCTTGGTTGGTATAGGTGCTGTAATAGACAAAACGTTTCAACCAAGTACCCTCTTGTCATCATCAGTTGTCCATAGATTGGCTGATATGGATACAGGGGTAGGATTTGCAGAGACGTGCTTAAAGATAGAGACAGAGTTTATCTTGGAATTATTTCGAACTTTTGTTTTCATCTTGGTTGATATAGCTGTTATAATAGGCACAACGTTTCGACAAAGTACCCTTTTTGTCATCATCAGGTCCATAGATTGATATGGATTATCTTGTTGATTATTACGAAATATCCTTTGAAATCAGTTATTGTTATTTCATGTTGGATTTTAGTTCGTTACTACCAATTCCTAGGATTGAACTCATGACCACTAGATGATAATAAAACATGTATAACCAGCTTCTATATCCACTACGAAGGACTTTAGTGGTGTATATTTGGAGCTTTTTATATTCAGTGTCAGAAGGATTTTGACAACTGGATTATGTTAGTGGGTTCGTGCCACTTGTCGTAATTCGTATTTATTTCTGAGATGAGAAATTTTCAATATCAACCAAGGTGAGAACAAAAGTTTGAAATATTTCCAAGATTACTGAAAATTACTCATCTCAGAAATGAAAATCTCGTGTTTATAGACTTGATGGCGAGACCGCAAAGACTAGAAAACGCGTGATCGACGTCATAACAAAAATTACTAACCGTGGTCAGCAATCAATGTGTTAACAGGGTAACGGAAAATGAGGTACCGAAATCCGAAGCAGATTGACATGGTGATGATAACCGTTGCTCAAATTTGTTGCTCATGTCTTCTATTTCTGTGCACGAACTGCATATAAGACAAATAAAAATCGCCATTTTCTAAACTGAGATCCTTTTAGTGCAAATCCACAAGTAGGAGTTGTTCAGATAGAATTGAAATCATAACTAGTACTGATCAGCCAAAACTAGGCTTGTTAACCATTACTCGGACATCGAGGCTCGCAAAACAAAGTCGCTTATAATGTAAAAGGCGAAGATCTCTCCGCACTGCACTAGGCAATCGACGCCATTTCTTTAGAATATAAAAAAACACGGATTAACAAAGATTGTGTATGACAAAATATTTTAGGCGTTCCCCTCTAAAAAGGAATTAGTGAAAGCCAGCGTTAATTTAATCAACATTATTTTAAATAATATATAAATCAGATTACAGTTTTATATCGAACCGAATTAAACGCGCACATAATCAATGAAGCAAACGACTAAACAGTTGAGTGAAGGTCTTCTCGGCGCCATTTGCATTAACTTAACCTTCCATTCAGCAACAAATCGTTGCTAATAAATTCAATAGTCGTATTTCACAACGAGATCTAAATCTATTGTAGATGTCTAAAAACTCTTGTTTCTATATTTGAACCTGCTATATCTCCATGACCTTTAATTTTCAAGATAGTAAACGTGTGAACCAACTGAGCTGGTGGGAGTTGAAGCAAAGAAATCTATATATATATAAAAGGCAATCTGTGGGTCCGTGTGTGACTGTTCCCTATGCACGCCTACATTTTTTAAGATACGCCATTCAAACTTTCTAGGAACACATATCTACAGGGAAGCCTGGTCGACACATACTTTTTGAGTTTAAGTTCAGCTATTTTCCCTTTCGCACTTTTTGGCTAATGGAGCCGATTGTTTACATTTCCTCCGTAAAACATCTAAGATCTAAGATGTTTGCTAAATTACGTCAAATAACACGTGTCAAACGCGACTAAAATATTTTTTTAATAACAAAAGAAGAAAAATGAGCCTTTATATTTAATTTTTATTCCGACGTTTTAAAAATTCATTTGGTCAACAACAAAAATGTAAATATTTTTCCCCGTAATTTTGAAACAAAAGAAATATTTTTAAAAAATGTGTTTTTTCAAACAAAAATAAAATATGTAAAAAAGAAAAAAGGAAAAAACAGTGCCAATGGTTAATTTAATTATTTCAGTTTTTGTTTTCAGATTTCAGATTTCATACTTCAGAAAACAAAATTAAAAAAAATAAAACTTTAACAAAATAAATGATTTTTATTTTTATGTTAAATTCATTTAGTCAACAAAAACACAGGCAACGCCGGGCTATGATGCTAGTAACTACTAAAGTAAAAACTGTCGTAACAAAACCAGTTCTGGCATCTTGACTTCAGTTACTTTTCTGCTGTCAAGACGTGACTTACCTCCGTCTTGTCTATAAATAATTTCACGGCAGTTGTTCTATAAAGCTCTCCTCTTTGGTATCTCGACCGCGGGAATTTAAGTGTACTACTGTTGAAATAGCTATATTGTAATGTACAAAGTATAAACGGCGATGCGTGGGATTGAACACTGATCACCAGTAAAAAAAATAATACAAGAAAAATGGACAGTATTTACATTATTCGGACAATTGTCCTCATCTTTATTGCCATTGTACGTTCCGGCCTTCTTCAGGCTATAGTACTAGTATAATATAATCCCTCTTTTCTCCCTTTAGCTAAATAGCATCACAGATTGGGTTCTATAGCCTTGATTGGTAACCAGTCTATTGCAGGAAAATCTTCTGCCCAGTCTGGAAAGTGTGTATCACGTATGGCACTTAACTGACTTACTAAATAAGAATCAACGATAATCAACAATAATTTTAATGAAAAATTTTGTATTTATTTTTTTATTTTAGAAAACTGCAAATATCTTCTGGTTTTGTATTAAAATAATATTTTGCTGAGAATAATTGTTTTTCTTTCTAAAATGTCTTATGGAAATAATTTTTTCTTCAAAAATTTTTCTATAAAAGTTTATTTTTATGTATATATTTCTGTAAAAGTATATTTTTATAATTTCATAGTGTTTTGACCCTAGTTTGGGGGTTAACTATTTGCCCATAGCTGGGACCCTAACAGGTGCTACTACTCCGGGTCAGGGTGGGCCTGAGAACAACAGCAATTAAGAGGTGGTTCCATGCTACTCACAACCTCCCAGTCAGAGGCCTTGCAGCCGGATGCAGTTTACCGTCATGCCCAGAACCCTCCCCCATTTTGAAATAAACAGCCTGCAGACACTGACTTATATAGGCAACCCATGCCCCTCTGTCACGCATTTGATTGGAAGTTGAACTCTTTTTAAATTGATTACAGCAGTAAATTATTATCTTTTGTTTCCCGTGGTGGATTAGTCAATTTCGTCCTCACATTTGCATGCACACAACTGTTTCGACTTGAAATTGAAGTGGTAGCATTTACATCACCCTCAGCTATTCGTCTTGCACCCACATTTTGTTAACTGCTGACAATTCTGGGCAATGCGTTGAAGGGTTGTTCAAAAAACTTGACAAATCTCATCATCTTTCTGCCACTCCCATGATGCATATAATGGATATCGTACTTATAAGTGTATAATTGGACAATTGATTGACCTAATCCAGTCATTCCTTTCAAACCGCACAGTGAAGGTAGTATCCAACAGACAAGCCTCCCAATACTATCACACAATGCGGGTGTCCCGCAAGACTCTATTCTAGGACCTACGCTTTTCCTTATCTATATTAACGATCACCCCGATGTAATAAGATCCCAAGTAGGCATATACGCTGACGACACTACAGTTTACTCTCGTCTCGATCAAAAATCTGCCGTGGCTGACAAAGCGAACCTCGCTGCTGAGCTTGAAAAGGATCTCCAGTCCGTGGTGGACTAGGGTAAGAAACGGCTCGTAAATTTTAATACTTCCAAAACGAAGCTGCTATCTATTAGCCATCACAGACAATCGTTCCTACCGCCCATTAGCATGGTAAAACACTGTGCCTCCTCAGATTAACTCTCACATTAGATCTCAAGTGGAATAACTATATAGAATCCATAGCTAAATCCGCTGCTAAGAAGGTCAATTCGCTGTGCAGGGCCAAGCAGTTTTTCCCATCCGAAACAATCTTGCACATATACAAATCTACCCGTGCATTGAATACTGCTGTCATAACAGGTCGGGTGCTACTGCTGTCCGCCTAGGTGTCCTTGACAAAATCCAACGAAGAATCTGTAATGTGATCAATCCCGACTTGGCAGCTAGGATACAGCCGCGTTCTCACCGACGCAGTTTGGCTTCCCTGTGTATCTTCTACAAATACTTTCACTGCGTCTACTCCGATGAACTTAGCCCAATGGTACCCCCTATATTTGAATTTTCTGGAGCCACAAGATTAGCAACTAGATCCCACCCTTTTACTGTGAAGCCGATAAATTGTAAACACAAATTCTACTTCATCAGCTTCTTTTCTCGCACTTTCCGCCTGTGGAATTCCCTTCCATTTACTTGCATCCCCGACAACTACAATCTTCAAGAATTTAAATGTAAAGTCAATAGTCATCTCCCATCTCACTAACCTGCATCCTCTCTCTCTCTCTCTCTCTCTCTCTCTCTCTCTCTCTCATGCTGCTTTCTCCGTTCAACCCACTCTCATCAGCATTCTCATCCTTCTCATACCCTCTTTTTGACACCTCCTATGTGACACCTTGCTCCGGTTGGCTCTCTGCCCTTGGTCTAGAACCTGTTGTGTTGATGATGACCGGAACCTGAGTTGGTTGATGACGGCGCCTTTCAGTGACTAAAAAAATGCGTATATTCAAAGTATTATTCTTCTTTTTTTTTTTACAAAGTGTAGGGCTAAAGGCACCTGTCGTCATTTAATTCCGGCCGTAACATCCTAATTTTTATTGATTACGATATTGTAAATGCAGAAATGGATTTTTCTAGCTCAAAAACATATATTTCGGTGCATATAACTTTAAAATAGCAATATTAAATCAAAATTAGGCTCAAACACAGATTCATACAACTTCAAACGGAAGCCATCTTTTAAAATGGAGGCCATTTTGTTTTTCTTTTTTCAGAAAGAATACGTTTTAAAGCATATGCATACCAAATTTTGGTGCATGTACTACCAGGTGAAAGATTATTGTGCGTGGGTGGTGCATTGGATATCGGCTCGGAACGAGAAATCAGGGAGCCGATTTCGAATTCCAGCTGAATTCATTGCATTCTCTTACGCGCAATACCCTTGGGAAAGGTATTAATCCATCTCTTCCTTCCAGTTATGGGTTAAATAACAGGACAGATTGGGTTCTATAGCCTTGGTCGGCAACCAGTCTACCGCAGAAATCAATGACAACCTAATGCGGGATAATCTTCTGCCCAGTCAGTCATGTCTCTTTCGAGACATGATCGCCCAAGCGTGTATCACGTATGGCTCTTTACTGACTGCATTAAAACTCTAATATCAAATTGAGAAAGAAACAATATCAAATATATACAGTTATTTTATGTCCCCAAACATGTGCTCTATTTATGTATATGTTTTTTTATTATTGTCTTAATTTGACATTAAAATTTGAATTAAAAGTTTCATTAATTTTTTTATAATTCAGTTTCCTAAATAATTAGGATATTGTCTACTTCTAGGATAAGAGCTTGGAATTTTGCTTGTTTTTTTTTTTTTTTTTTTTTCGCCCACTTGTTTTTTGTCCAGTGGGTTTTTGTCATGGATTCTTGAAGAAATTTATGATAAAGAATTCTGATTGTATTCAAGCAACACACATTTTCCTCTGCTGATTTCTTTTAGATGTTGGAAACAGTCTGGAAATTAGTCACTGTTTTCTTCGTTTCATCTCCATATATATTTTTTATGTTTTATTTCTGCGTCGAGCCAAGAAGAGAGAGACAAAGTTATAAACGCTGACCGATATTTGTTTCAGTGAGTTCATGTGGAAGTCATTTTCCGATCTTACGGATTTTTCATTAGGCTTGGAATGAAAAAATAAAAGGAATGAAAGAATGAATGAAAGGATAATGAAATACGAACAGAAAGAAAGAAAGAATGAAACAATGAGGAATTAAATAAGTAAGAGAAAGAAATACAGAGAAAGAAAAAAACAATCGCGAAAAAGAAAAAAGAGAATGAAAAGGAAAAATATCAGAAGAAAGACAAAGAAAAAAAATTTCCAGGAAAAGCAACAAGAAAATGAAAGAAGTACAAAATGAAAAAGAATGTAAAAAAAGAAAACGAAAAAGATGCTAAGAAAGAAAAGATAAAAAAGAAAGAATGAAAAATAAAGAAGAAAAAAGAAAGAAAACAAAAAGGCGAAAAGAAAGAAAAAAGACAAGATGAAAAAGGAAGAAAATGAAAAAGTTCTGAGGAAAAGATTCAGAGAAAGACAAAGAAACGAAAATATCATTTAAAAGGAAGGAAGGAAGGAAGGAAGGAAGGAAGGAAGGAAGGAAGGAAGGAAATGAAAAGGAAGGAAGGAAGGAAGGAAGGAAGGAAGGAAGGAAGAAAAAATGAAAAGACGCTAAGAAAGAATGAAAAAGAAAGAATAAAAAGAAGGAATGAAAAAGAAACAATGAAAAAGAAAGAAAAAAGAAACAATGAAAAAGAAACAATGAAAAAGAAAGAATGAAATAGAAAGAATGAAAAAAAAAATGAAAAATTCTAAGAAATCAAGAATGAAAAAGAAAGAAGAAAAAGAAAGAAAACAAAAAGACAAAAAGAAAGAATAAAAAGACAAAATGAAAAAGAAAGAATGAAAAAGTAAGAAAACGAAAAAGTGCTAAGAAAAAATTCAGAGAAATACAAACGAAAATATCAAGTAAAAGCAACAAGGAAGGAAGGAAGGAAGGAAGGAAGGAAGGAAGGAAGGAAGGAAGGAAAATGAAAACGTGCTAAGAAAGAATAAAAAAGAAAGAATGAAAAACAAAGAAAATGAAAACGTGCTAAGAAATAAATTCGAAGAAAGAAAACATCGAAGAAAAAAAGAAAGAAAACAGAAAATTTTGAGAAAGAAATGATGCGATGGAAAAAGACAACGGCGAAGAAAAGAAATAAAGAATAAAAGAAAATGAAAAAGAAATACAGGGAAAGAAAGAGAAACATTGAAGAAAAGCAAGCAAGCAATAAAGAAAATATGGAAAAGCGTTAAGAAATTCAGATAACGAAAAAAGAAAACAACGAAGAAAAAGAAAGAAAAGAAAGAATAAGATTAAAACTTGCCAAGAAAGAAATCCCTCTGCTTAAAGGCACCAATTGTAACTATTTCTGTCAACTGGTGATAAAGAATTGCCTTTGTATCCGAGGAACACACAGTGACAGACCCTCGTAAAATTCTTTTCACTGTTGGGAGCGGCCTGTAATTTAGTCACGACTCTTTTCGCTTGGGATTCTCGTAATGATTCCATTTTTCATCACCTGTAACCATCTTTTGTCCAAATATGATTTTTGTTTCTGTGTCGAACGAAGAAGAGAGAGACAAGTTTGTTTAACGCTTGACCGATATTTGTTTCATTTTCCTATCTACTGAAGCTGTAGGAAGGAAGGAAGGAAGGAAGGAAGGAAGGAAGGAAGACACATGTAAAGACAGAAAAAGAAAGAACAATGAATCACTAACAAAGAAAAAAGAAGGGACAATGGAATACGAAAAGAAAGAAAGAAAGAAAGAAATGACAATGAATCACGAAGAAAGAAAGAAAGAAAGAAAGAAAGAAATGACAATGAATCACGAAGAAAGAAAGAAAGAAAGAAAGAAAGAAAGAAAGAAAAGACAATGAATCACAGAGAAAAAAAGAAAGAAAGAAAGAAAGAACGAATGGACAATGAATCACGGAGAAAGAAAGAAAGAAAGAAAGAAAGAAAGAAAGAATCACGGAGAAAGAAAGAAAGAAAGAAATTTTACTAATTAACCCATAGATAGGGGAAGAAGAGAAGAATACATATATTTGTGCGTAAGTGAGTATAACGGACTTAACTGGAATTGGAACTCAGCTCTCCAATTAACAATTCCGAGCCATTATCCTTTACATTGGTAGATTATGTGTTGTTTTCCTCTTTCAATCTGTTCTATGAGTATTGAATTTTCCAAGCCGTCTTTCCACACTGTGTGTCCGAGAAATTTTAACTATCTCATACTATACAATGTAATATATACCTGATTAAACGAGAGTTTTATTATTCTGCATATTAATATTGGTTCCCTGACATTCTATAACTTGCATCAAATAATACAGCCTCGAATTTTTAAAAACATTTGTTTTAAAAGTATTTATAGACGAAACCCAAAAGTGTAAAAATTAATAATACGTTTTTCTGTTCTTTTGTTTTGGTTGTTGTTTTCCACCACATTTTTTTTCTTTTTCGTTCCCTTTTCTTTATCTGTGGCTTTTTTCTTTCCTTTTCTTTTCTGTTTCTTTTTCCTTACTTTTTCTTTATATTTTTTACCCTCCGTTTTTTCTGTTTCCGGTTTATTTTAAATTCGTTTTTATATTTATTCTTTTATTTTTTGCTTCCTATTTATGTCCTATTTTTCAGTATTTTTCTTTTTCATTTTCTTTTTTCACGTTTTTTTATTTCCATTTCTCTGTTTCTTTATCGTTTCGTCTACTTTATTCTGTTTGCTTTTCTTTTTTGTTCATTTTTTCCTTCTGATTTATTTATTACTTCTTTTTCCTTCCTTTTCTTTTTATATTTCTTTTTCCTGCTTTTCTTTTTCTATTTCTTTTTTTCGGCTAGTTTTCCTTCCATTTCTTTTTCTGTTTCTTTTTTCTTCTTTCCTTTTTTTCCTTTTTCTTTCTTTTCTTTTCTGTTTCTTTTTTCCTTCTTTTCTTTTTCTATTTCTTTTTTCGTTCTTTTCTTTTCGGCTAGTTTTTCCTTCCATTTCTTTTTCTGTTTCTTTTTCTTTCCTTTTCTTTTTCTGTTTCTTTTTCACTTCCTTTTCTTTTTCTGTTTCTTTTTTCTTCTTTTCTTTTTCTTTTTCTGTTTCTTTTTCCCTTCCTTTGCTATTTTTGTTTCTTTTCCTTCCTTTTAATTTTCTGTTTCTTTTTCCCTTCTTTTTTTTCTGTTTCATTTCTTTCCTTTTCTTTTTCTGTTTCATTTTCCCTTCCATTTCTTTTTCAGTTTCTTTTTCCTTCCTTTTCTTTTTCTGTTTCTTTTTCCCTTCCTTTTTTTTCTGTTTCATTTCCTTCCTTTTCTTTTTCTGTTTCATTTTCCCTTCCATTTCTTTTTCAGTTTCTTTTTCCTTCCTTTTCTTTTTCTGTTTCTTTTTTCCTTCCATTTTTTCTGTTTCGTTTTACTTCCTTTTCTTTTTCTATTTTTCCCCTTCTTTTTTCTTTCTTTTTTCCTTCCTATTCTTTTTCTGTTTCTTATTCCTTTCATTTTCTTTTTCTGTTTCTGTTTCTTTTTCGCTTCTTTTTCTTTTTTCTGTATCTTTTCCCTTTCTTTTTCTTTTTCTTATTCCTCTCGTTTTCTTTTTTCTGTTTCTGTTTCTTTTTTCCTTTCTTTTCTTTTTCTGTTTCTTTTTCCTTCCTTTTCTTTTTCTGTTTCTTTTAGCTTTCTTTTCTTTTTTTCCTTTCATTTTCTTTTCTGTTTCTTTTTCGCTTTTTTCCTTTTTCTGTTTCTTGTTCGTCTCCTTCTATTCTGCTTTTTTTTTCCTTTCTGCTTCTTTTTTTCTTGACTATTTTATGCTTTCTGTATTTTAATTCGCTTTTTATATTTTTTCTCGTTTGTTTCTTTCTTATATGTAGTTCTTTTTTCTGTATCATTACCATTTTTTATTTTTTCCGTTTCTTTCTATTTCTCTGGGTTTTTTTCTTTCTTTTCTTTTTTTTGCGTTTTTCTGTTGTTGCTTTTTTCCTTGCTTTTCTTTTTTCTGTTTCTTTTCTGATTGTTTTTTCTGTTTCGTTTCTCTTCCTTTTTCTCTATCCGTTTTCTATTACTTGCATTTTTTTAATTCGTTTTAAATTTTTTGCTTTTTTTATTGTTCATTTTTGTTCTTTTTTCTGTATTTTCCTTTTTCATTTTTCTGTTTCGTTTTCTGATCCTTTTCCTTTCTTTTTACTTTTTTATTTTTCTGTTTTTTCTTTCTTTTTTTTTTCACTCCTTTTCCTATTTTCCGCATTTTCTTAATTCTTTTTTATATTTCTTCTTTCTGTTTAGCTTCTTTTTTATACCTGTTTTTTTTTCTGTATTTTCTACACTTTCATTTGTGTTTCTTTTTCCTTTTCTTTTTCTAGTTTTTTTTTGGGGGGGGGCGTATTTTGTTTGTTTTTTCTACTTTTTCTATTGCTTTTTTTTTTTTGCTTCATTTTTCTTCCTTTTTTTTTCTTTATATTCCGACGGTATTTCTTCGCTTTTTCTTTCTTTTTTTGTTCATTTTTTTTTTCGTTCCTTTGCTACTTTTTTCTTTCAGATTCTGTTTTCTTTCTTTCTTTCTTTCTTTATCTGATTTTTTTCTTTCTTTCTTTTCAAGCTAAATGAAAAATCCAGAAGATATGAAAATGACTTTCACATGAACGCCATCGAAACAAATAATCGGTCAGCGGTTACAAAACTGTCTGTCTCTTTTTGGCTCGTCGTAAAAATAAAGTCATATTGAGATAAAACGAAGAAAATAGTGACTAATTTCAAGGCAGCTTCAAAACATCTAAAAGAAGTAAGCGGTGTAAAATACGTGTTGCTTTAATACAACCGGAATTCTTTGTGACAGATTGCTATAACTATACGGTGGCTTGATCATTTTCTGGACAAAGGAAATCGACATGATTTTTTGGCTTGATAACATCCGTTCTCCTGTTACAAATTCGACTTAGCAAGCAGCGATGTCTCTGGGATTATAGTATAGTGGGTTATCCGTTATAGTGAAGTATATTTGTGTGTTGAAACAGATTAGTTTGATTTGTCCTTGTTAGTAATATAGCCCACTATAAGAGGGGGTTTCCTCCAGTTATGGGTTAAATAACAGGACAGATTGGGTTCTATAGCCTTGGCTGGCAACCAGTCTACTGCAGAAAGCAGTGGCAACCTACTGCGAGATAATCTTCTGCCCAGTCAGTCATGTCTCAAAAGAGACATGATTGCCCAAAGCGTGTATCACGTATGGTACTTAACTGACTGACTGAATATAATAGTTGGAAACATGGTTAAGGATTCTACTGGGCAAAAGTGGGGGTCGGTTTTCTATTGTTATGAAGTAATAAACTGATCCCTCACTATTTAATAGTTAATAATATAATTCATCTCTTTCCCCTCTAGCTATGAGTCAAAATAACATGACAGATTACTGCCAAATTGTGTCTGGATCTTTAGCTTATAGTGGATTATCCGTTATAGTGAAGTGTGTGTGTGTGTTGAACCAGATTAGTTTGATTTGGCCTTGTTACTAGATAGCCCACTATAAGAGGGGTATAAAACAAGAAAATCAAATTGTGTATAGAAACACACACACACACACACACACACACACACACACACACATATATATATATATATATATATATATATATCCGAGTGAATACAGAACGAAGAAGGAATTCTTACAACGTCCAAAACATTAATTTAAAACAGTGCTCGATATATAATATATAGAGCTGTGAATATTTATTATAAATTATATTTTAGAACATGTACATAATCATTCTATATATATATATCCGCTACAAAGGTACGATTGTTTCGAACTTGAAACTTAAATGTCTCATCAGGCAGTGTGTAAATCGTACCTTTGTAGCGGATATATATAGAATAATTATGTACATGTTCTAAAATATAATCTATAATATATATATATATATATATATATATATATATATATATATATTATTATTATTATTATTATTATTATTATTATTATTAAATTACTTTAATCCGAAACGGAAAAGTAGGAAGGTAAATTCCAAGAACCTGATCCTAATTAATATTAAAAATTTTAATATTAAAAAATGATACAGGAGGAGAGCTCAATGTAATTAAAATTACAGAGCTAACCCTATTTTATATTATATTATATTTTATATTTTTATATTATATTTTGTTTATCCCTATTCTCAATTTAACACCACTCCTAACCCCTTTCCTTTGTAAGCGAGACGAAACCACATTTTCCATTTCTTCACTTACAACTCTATCTAAAAGTTAAAATCCAAAATTAGACATGAATTACTTCCGAAATTTTTTGTGACGAAAGTTTTCTCAAATCTTAACCGTCATTTTTTATTTTATTTTTTATTTCTTTTTCTTTGTATCTTTCTCTCTGTTTATTTTTATTCTTGTTTTTATTTCCATTTTAAAAGAAGTACATTGCTGAGGAGATGTAAAATCTCTCTTAGGGATTTTATGCCGAAATGCTCATTCAACATTTTTGAATATTGAAAAATTATAATATATATATATATATATATATATATATATATATATATATATATATATATATCAAAGTCTACCATTCTTCCATATATATATACTGATTGAGGACTATAGAATTATGGTAGACTATGAAAAACAATAGCTACTCTGGCACGTACGCATCATTCATTCGGTAATGAATGAGAACACTCTCAGCTATTGGCTCTCAGATATTGATAATGTACACGCTAAAAAGTCTGCCTCCTTCCACCGAGCGCCCATAGCTCAGAGGTAGAATGGCCGAGTAACGCCAATTCGGTCGGGTTTAAATCCTGGGTTAAAAAGCAATAGGAGTCTAACCTACTGATGAGCTGTGTTACAGCGAAAGAGATCCGTCTGTGGATGACTATATATATATATATATATATATATATATATATATATATATATATATATATCAATTAAGGATTTTTACAAATAAAGGTAATGTCTTATGGTTAGTACAAAGGTCGTTAAAATGTTCATAGCAGTAAATGCCGAAAAGAGTTTGTGCGTATGTATGTGTGTGCGTTTGTTTGTTTGTTAGGAGTGTCTTTGAAGTCTCCGCTTGGTCCTTCGGGTACCGGTCAGTTATTAAGTGGCTCAGTGAACCGTGAAGAAGATGAGAGAGAAAGGAGAGGCAACATAATACGATCGCTTGACGTTTGTCAAGAGACGTGTTAATTATTCTCGTATTTTCTCTACTGTCGATTGTTTTATTGTGTCGTCCTTTTATTTCGTTTTCGGGGCCCCGAACAAGTCATTTGGAAATTCACATCCGGATTTAATTCTGGGCTTCCCATCGGACGATAAACAAAATTCACGTCGGCTCGCAAAAAGGGTCCGTAAAAGGAATTTGATATTTATTTTTGGTTTACCACCGGAACTTCTACGTGGAGCCCAGATGCGCAAAGACCAGTTTTGGTCATTTGCTTTCTGAACCTCTGAGAGCAAACATCTGGTCTATCGCTTTCTCGGTATCGCCACAATAGATTCTTCCTCATTCGGTATCTTTCCCAAGTCAGTTGTTTTGTTTATTATTCTAGCTGAGTGGAGCTCAGAGCTTGTCTGACTTCTGATGCGGTGGTCTCTGGGTAACTTCGGTATCTCTCGTTAACTTACGTATCAGTTCCGGTACAATCCGATAACTGTAACGGATCTCTCTCTCCCTCCCTCCCTCTCTCTCTCTCTCTCTCTCTCTCTCTCTCTCTCTCTCAGCTCTATGGCAGCAACTGGTGTTCTCTCTATGGCAGGAGTATATGTATACTCAGTCGAGTCCATTATCATATACATAGGGGAGATCCCACAACAGATTTGTTACTGAGAGACAAGAAAATTTCGCTAGAATAAAGGAGAGAGTACTGAGTTAGTAAGTGAGGTTTGTTCTTCAATATGACAGTGAATGCTGGACAATCTCCTCAAAGATGAAGAAGAGACTTGAAGTAACCGAAATGTGGTTCTACAGAAGGACGCTGAGGATGCCATATACCGAGCATGTGAGCAACGTGGAGGTTTTGGAGAGGATGGAAACAAAAAAAAGAAATTATACTTAACATCAGGAAAAGACACCTGGGGTTTCTGGGACATGTAATGAGGAAGGAGGGCTTGGAGAATCTGATACTCACATGTCAGATAGAAGATGGAAACAAAAAGAGAAATGATACTTAATATCAGGTAAAGACAGCTGAAGTTTTTGTGACATGTAATGAGGAAGAAGGGCTCGGAGAATCCGATACTCACAAGTCAGATAGAGGATGAAAATGAAAAGGAAACTAATACTTAACATCAGGAAAAGACAGCTGAAGTTTCTGAAACATGTAATGAGGAAGGAGGGATTGGAGAATCTTATACACACAGGACAGGTTGAGGGAAAGAGAAACAGACAAAAGTAATGCATGCCATACTTGATAGACTTGAGAAAATGGATGACAGAGCAGGGTTTGGGAAGGGTAACAAGATGAAGGGTGTTAATAGCTACAAGGGACAGGGTGATATGAAAGGCTATGGCCGCCTACGTACCGAAGGGACACAGCACAGAGAAGGAGCCACGCCTAAACATAGAAAACTTATTAATGTTCCAGTCAAATATAAAGTGGGGATCAATTCTATATTATAATCAATATAGAAACTGATCCCTCATTTTGTGGCTATGATATGCATTTATATTGTAGATTTATGGGCTTGAGCAAATGGATGGCAGAGCAAGGTTTTGGATGGATAAAATGAGAAAGAGTGTTAAGAGCTACAAGGGATAGGGAGATGTGGAGGGCCATGATTGTCTATGTCCTGAAGGGAGACGGCACATAGAAGAGAAAAAAGAAGCTTCCCTAGACATGAAAAACATATTTACTAAAGTTCCAGTCAAATATGAAGTGGGGGATCAATTTTATATTATAATCAATATATAAACTGATCCCACAATTTGTGATCATGCTAATTTCTATACATTTATATTCTGGATTTATGGGCTTGAACAAATGAATGGCAGAGCAGGGTTTTGGAGCGGTAAAATGAGAAAGGGTGTTAGGAGCTACAAGGGATAGGAAGATGTGGAGGGCCATGATAGCTTATGTCCTGAAGGGACACGGCACATAGAAGGAAAAGAAGCTTCCCTAGACGTAAAAAACATTCACTAAAGTTCCATTCGAATATGAAGTGAGGGATCAATTTTAGATTATAATCAATATATAAACTGATCCCTCATTTTGTGGCTATGATATGCATTTATATTGTAGATTTATGGGCTTGAGCAAATGGATGGCAGAGCAAGGTTTAACAAGAGAAAGCGTGTAAAGAGCTATAAGGGATAGGAAGATGTGGAAGGCCATGATCAAATGTTCTTCATCTAATGTAACAGAGCTATTAAGTATATTAAGTATAAGATCGATCCCGACTTGGCAGCTCAGATACAGTCACTTTCTCACCGGCGCAATGTGGTTTCCCTGTGTCTCTTCTACAAATTCTTTCACGACTTCTGCCCCGATGAACTTAGCTCACTGGTGCCCCCCATATATAAATTTTCTCGAGCCACAAGATTAGCAACTAGGTCCCACCCTTTTACTGTGAAACGAATAACACATCTGGAAGAATGGTATACTTTGAACAAGCATTAGCTACTCTAGCATCTACGCATCGTTCATTCAGTAATGAATTAGAACACTCTTAGCTACTGGCGTGTTTACATGGTATATCACACGCTAAGCGTCTAACTTTTTCTACCGAGCGCCCATAGCTAGAATCGCCGACTGATGACAATTCGGTCGGGTTTCAATCCTGTCTAAAAGCAATTGGAGGTCTAACCGTACTGATGAGCTGTGATACAGATCTGTCTGCGGATATATATATATATATATATATATATATATATATATATATATATATATATATATATATATATATATATATATATATATCACGGTTAGTAGATTCGAATATACTCATCTTGATGTGCGTTGTGGTGAAGTGGATATCGACTCGGAACGACAAATTGGTGTGCCGAGTTCGAATTCCAGTTGAATTCCTTGCATTCACCTATGCACAAGTACCCTTGGGAAAGGTATTAATCTGTCTCTTCCCTCCAGTTATGGGTTAAATAATAGAACATATTGGGTTCTATAGCCTTGGGTGGCAACCAGTCTAAAAGCAATGGTAACCTACTGTGGGATAATCTTCTGCCCAGTCAGTTATGTCTCTTTCGAGACATGATCTCTCAAAGAGTGTATCACGTATGGCACTTAACTGAATGATTTAATATAATAGTTGGAAACATGATTAAGGCTTCTACTGGGCATGAAGTGGGCGATCGGTTTTATATTGTTCTGAAGTAATAAACTGATCCCCCACTAATTACTACTTAATAATATAATACATCTCTTCCCCCTCTAGCTATGAATCAAATAACGGGACAGATTGGGTTCTATAGCCATGGCAACCAGTCTTCCACAGAAAGTAATGGCAACCTACTGCAAGATAATCTTCTGCCCAGTCAGTCATGTCTCTTTCGAGACATATCGCCCAAAGCATGTATCACGTATGACTGACTGAGATACTCTTCTGAGTATTTATTAAACAGTATATTTATTTATCTTCCTCCACCGACCTGAATATTCGAGAAATCTTATTAAATAAAAATAAGCACGCTCCAGCAGGATCCGAACCTGCGTCACCATGAACAGAGGAAGCTGAAATATTGGGGGGGGGGCTCATATTGACTCAGCCACGAAAGCTGATGCCACTGATGGTCACTTTAAGTGAATTCGTTCTGGTCATAGATTCCCACAACCGGATCTACAAAGACTGGTAATCATGAGGATCTTATTCTGTTTATTTTCTATTCAGTCTGAGAATGGAAACAAATCACTTTATAGTATGAAAATAAATGGGCGGACCTGAAAGAGACTACCACCACATTTAAATTTGTTGTTTTTCATTTTTTTTTTTTCAACTTTTTTCGGCGCACTCTTATCGGTTATTACATAAAGTTTCCGATTATCAAAAAATTTGAAAAAAATTCAGTATTTAAACAATTTTAGGTGTGGAGCTCAGTTTCTCATACAACATTATAGTAAATTAATCCCCCATTTTGGAATCACTCGCGTTGGGGTCGCTTTATTTTGTTTTCGTTTTTTGGGGCGAGTTGTTGCTCTTGTTTTTGTCTTTTTCAAGTTTTCTTCAGTTCTTACGATGGCAATTTCCTGGGAAAACCCAAGAATGGCTTTATTCAAAAATTTCGCAAAGGATTCAGTTGTTGAATATGCGCAAATAAAAAGTTAATTGCACAGGATCGATTTACTATAAGGTTGTATGAAAAACTGAGCCTCCCACCCCAAAAATTGTTTAAATGTTGAAATTTTTACAATTTTTTTTGTCAGTCGGATAGTTTAGGGTTTAATCGATAAGATTGCACTGAAAAAGAAGCAAAAAAAAAAATATTGATAATCAACCAATTTACAGATGGTGGTAATGTCGTACCGGTGAGTGGACCCAAAATGGAGGATCGATTTACTATAAAGTTGTATGAAAAACTGAGCCCCTAACCCGAAAATTGTTGAAATATTGAAATATTTCCGAATTTTTTTATTATTCGAAAAGTTTAGGGTGTAATCGATAAGATTGCACTGAAAAAAGTAAAAAAAAAAATTAAGAAAAAAATTTTAAAGGTGGTGGTAGTCTCCTTCAGGTCCGCCAAAGAATTAAACCATTTCGATAATTAAATAGAAAACGATTGTTCTCACCGACGGGATGTGGCTTCTCTCTGTCTTTTCTACAAATATTTTCACGGCTTCTGCTCAAATGAGCTTTATTCCCTGATGTCACGCTCTCACGAATCTACTCGTACTACTATATTGGCAATTAGGTCCCACCCTTTTACCCACAAAATAGGCAAATGTAACAAACTTGGCTCCCCGATTTGTCGTTCGGAGTCGATATCTACTGGCCCACAACGCATATCCTAATGAGGGGACAAATAACCCAAAAAGATTCAGGCGCGATACGCCGAGTATATATGTCTCGTCAGCCTAGACGTTTGGGCGACAGAACTCCTCCTTGGGTCTGAAATATCGCACAGACCAGAGACCAAGAGTACCGAGGTAAGCTCGCTCATATACATGAGGACTGAAAGACCCATTGGGAGAAGAGGGTTGACGAAATTCTCTCAGGAGCATGTACACCCTCTACCTCTGTGTTAGTATCAGAAGCATAGTCGTTAGGCTAGGATTATACAGAGGTAAGTTACTTATTGTATATGAGAGAGAGAAAAAAGAGTTTAGAAACAAATGCATTTTTTATAACTACTCGAATTCATAAAAAAAAGATACTAAATGAATTCGACTAGATATAAAAACAATTTCTAAAAACAAAAATTTTTAATTCCCAACACCCCTCGTTCACGCGTGCAAATTTAGTTCAATCATGTCCTGAAGGACGAAACGCGTTGCATGTAAACTTTTTCCACTTCGTCTCACACACACACACACACACACACACACACACACACTGAGTGCGATGGGTAAATTGTTGCCATTTTATATTTTTAATTATGCGCATTGTTTTTTTTAATTTTTCGACTGTACAGTATGATAGGGTCAGTCGGGCACCGTCTGTGTGTGTGTGTGTGTGTGTGTGTGTGTGTGTGTGTGTGTGTGTGTGTGTGTGTGTGTGTGTGTAAATATTTACATGTCCTCATCCTTTCCAATTAGTAAATATACAAAGTTGTTTCTGTTTCTCATAGCAGCATTTTCAAAATGGCGTCACCTTTAATTTCCGTTTCCGTTTGACAGTGATTGAAGACGATACTCAAATGAGTTTCCTGTCGTCGGAAGTCCACTTTTCCCCTCAAGTACCAAATTACAATATTATTGGTCACATGATAGACTCGTGATATAAACAGACACTGAATTTGAAGATTTGAAGCAATAATGTTGTGTAGTAAAACAAGAAATACTTACCATGCGGAAATAATTATATATATATGAAATGAAATGTTTGAACATTATTTTTTATCGATACTCGTATTTAAGTAGATATTCTGTTTTTTAATTAAACAGTATTATATATTTATATCTACCGGCCTGATTATTTACGATAAATTGTTATTACGAAAATGTGTGCCATTCGGCAGGATTCGAACCTGCGACCCCTATTTACATAGGGGGAGCTACCATTTGATCTGGCAATGTCTTAGATCGCTCGACCACGAATAGCCTCCAGTCTAAACGAGGTTTTTATCAAGCCTATATAACACAATTTTCGATTCATTTGTTGACATTACCATACATTTTAGAGCAGATATGGTTGTTTGCGATGAATCGAAAATTATGCTATATAGGCTTGATAAAAACCTCGTTTGGACTGGAGGCCATTCGTGGTCGAGCGGTCTAAGACATTGCCAGACCAAATGGTAGCTTCCCCTATGTAAATAGGGGTCGCAGTTTCGAAACCTGCCGAATGGCACACATTTTCGCAATAACAATTTATTGTAAATAATCAGGCCGGTAGATATAAATATGTAATACTGTTTAATTAAAAAAACAGAATATCTACTTAAATACGAGTATCGATAAAAAATAATGTTCAAACAATTCATTTCAAATTGTCGGCTGTTTATAACCAAGTTTCGTTAAAATTCGTTAATTTCCGTAACATGTTCACAAATATATATATATATATATATATATATATATATATATATTCAGTGTATCGAGAGAGCAGATAATCTTCTAAACATATACTGTTAAATATAAAAGATAATGAATGTCTATTATGTTTAATCATGAGCCGTTCTAAACTATTGAAATTATTACGGAGTCGCCGATTGGGTGCCCCGTGATTGAATGAAAAACAACCAATCAAGGGGTACCTTTTTAGATTTTCAACAAACTCCCCACGTGAGTGGGTTTTAAAAAACTCTCTTCCTGTTTTGCTTGTTTGGACCTAACAGACAAGACGTCCCCGTCTGCTCTCTTTCATCTAGATCCAGGATACGTGAGAGTATTAGATAGCAAGTGAAGCACAGAAGTCGTGGCTCTACATTTTCAAGCCTGTCATAACGACACAGGAAATCTAAACTGTTAAAAGGACGCTTCTTTCAGATAAGTTCCGCAAACCCGACTGTTTGCAAGAGACTATCCTTTCTTCTTTTTCTCTCTTTTCCTGCAAATACAAGTTTTATAACATTTTCATCTGTGTTGTGTTCCTTTCTTCTTGCCGGCGTTGCGATATTGTTCCCAATTAAAATTGGGAAATTCCCAATAAAACATTGTATTTTGGCTTTAGTTTCAGGTGATAATAAAGACAAAATTTCTCCAATATTTGGATAATTTTTTATTAAGTTGGTTCTAATATATATATATATAGAAAGAGAGAGAGAGAGAGAGAGAGAGAGGAGAGAGAGAGAGAGAGTATACTAAAACTGTTTTACAGGCAAAGTTTATCTTGACCAGGAAACGGTTATGTATGTTTTTAAAGTGGCCAATACACAATTCAGAATATTTAAAATGTAGAGCAAGTTAATATTTAAAATATTACAAACACTAAACTTTTCCGAAGTTAGTGTATATATATATTATTGCAAATCGCTTGAAGACACCACATGGTAGAAACCTAGGTCGCATAATAACTCGTTTACAAATGAAGAAAAGTTCGACAATATAATTGTATTGAACACTTTTTAATACAACTGTGTACAGGTCTAATTTTATTATGACCAAAAACTAAGTAATTAAATAATCAATATATATATATATGTTCATGGTTAAGCAAAAAGAAGAGGAAAACTGAATTTAAATCGCCTACGCGATCCGTCCTGTAATGGACTTTATCAAGGCAAAAAGTCTATGCTTATGGAAATTATGCTAAAACCGACTAACATACATAATAAATAGTCCAAAGAAAACGGTTGAAGTTCCTTTCCTTTTAACATCTCGTGATGTTGCACTACACATGAAGGAATTCTAAACGTAAAATATTCTGTTAATCTTTTTGAATAATTTGTGAACATTTTTATAGTTGCCAACACCGTTTGTTTATAGATACGTAATCTATCTAAACTTATTTATAAATGGAACTTTGTCTGTGTGTGTGTGTGTGTGTGTGTGTGTGTGTGTGTGTGTGTGTGTGTATCCGTTACCAATAGACTCCGAAACGGCTGAACTGATTTTCTTGAAAATTTACACAGTTGTACTATAAGCGTCTGCGAGTGTTTTTAGCTAGGTTTTGTCGAGGTATCCCTGATAAATATCGAAAATCGATAATCGAAAAAATCGGATTATAGAAGGAGTGGTCCGATTTTAATCAAGTTTGATACACTCATAGACAAAGACATTAGAAACGATATTCAGAAGTTTCAAGGTTGCAGTTCTTACAATAGTGCAGAAAATCGATAATATATATATATATAAAAAGCAAGATACCGGGTCTGATCAAAATAAGTTTTTCAGCCCTTTTATTTTAGTTTTTGCTTCGGGTTTGGCTCTAAGTAGGTATAATTGTAGTTCTTAGTCTCAGCCATGATACCATTTACTCAGAGGACTTATTTAGCCTTCAAAATTCAGTTTACAACGAAAGAAACTTATTTGATATCGATACCAGGAAATCAAAATTTGACTTACATCCATTCATTTTTCTTTCAGTCTACGGTTTCGCTTTAACTGGAAACAACTATTGCTTTTTAGTCTTTCGCGCCAACGTTCAAAGAGTCTGAGCTCCAGGACCATGGATTAGTTTTAAAGCTTTCATTACTCCCGAGCAACGCCGGGCTATACTGCTAGTTTAGAATAAAGCTCATTTCGTCTTTTTGCCTTTGTAACACTTCAGTGGACGGTCCGAACAGTTTCTCCGGCGGCCGTTCTCCACGCTGTGATGTTTGCCGGAAGTTTGTTGAAAAAGTCGGAGCCTCAAGCTGGGGGTACAAGATTAAACTATAAGGAACGAACTTTCACGACTTGGATGAGTTGAAACGACGCTTTATTTTGTTTAGAGTTGGTCTTGCGGTTGGGGCAGGCGATGTGACACTCAACTCTAACTCTAATTAATGGAGATCAAATGCCAAACCGACCGACTCAAGACGAACGGAGTTTCTACTTCAAGCACACACACGGCTGAACTAACTAACTCAACTGAAACTAAACTGAAAAAACCTGCTCGGCTCGGAAAAATGAATAGTATTTATTGAAATAACCGGATGTCTACTCGAGACCCCCGGGCTAAGACCCCCGGGCTAAAAGATAAGCATTGGCCACTGTAAGTCCGAAATTTCAAGGTACTTAAATTTTCCTTCTTTTGATGTGTAAACATCTCGCAGACATCCGTCTGCACTTAGCCTTAGTATTTTCCAGGATTTTTTTATCTTTTTATCTTAATAAAGCTTCCGCCGGATGTTTTTATAGCTCTGACACTTTACGCGCAACCAGACGTTTTTTTATTGCCTGGAGAAAGGGAAAATTCTATTATCTTTTCTTAATGTGTGGTCAATATACAGTAAAGACAGTTTTTGACCTGGTCACTCAAAAATCTATTTCCTCAACTTTATCACATCAAATCATTTAGTCAAATATTTATTGGAAGACTGGTAGGATTTAACAGTCATCTGATACCCTTTTCTCTTCCACAAATTTCCTTATAAAAGAATAAATCGTTTATTTATTTATTTATTTCCTCATCTTTTTCACTTTCGTTTAAAGAAACACATGTTTTTAAACTATTTTCTATTCTTAACCATTTTCTATTTTAATCTATTATAATAAAATACATATTTTACAAATCCACCTTAATATACGCCTAGTTATCGTGTCACACCTTGATAAAGTCCATCGCAGGACGAAACGCGTAGGCGATTTAAATACAGTTTTCTTCTTGTCTTCTTTTTATTTAACCATCCTGTTCTTAATCTCAGATCATAACTGAGTATATTTTTGCATATATATATATATATATGTGTATGTGTGTGTGTGTGTGTGTGTGTGTGTGTGTGTGTGTGTGTGTGTGTAAATTTTTTGTTCAGATCAAGTGTACCGGTCAAGAAACAAAATGGTTAAAACGACAGAGTAAACTATTTTTATCCGATGCGTTTCGACCTCTGAAGAACTTTATTATTTTCTATGGATAAATCTATATATATATATATATATGTGTGTGTGTGTGTGTGTGTGTGTGTGTGTGTGTGTGTGTGTGTGTGTGTGTGTATAGAATTTTTGTTCAGATCAAGTGTATAGGTCAAGAAACTAAAATGGTTAAAACGACAAGAAATAAAAAACTATTTTTATCCGATGCGTTTCGACCTCTGAAGAACTTCTTCATTTTATTGGATAAATCCATATATATGTATATATATGTGTGTGTGTGTGTGTGTGTGTGTGTGTGTGTGTGTGTGTGTGTGTATAAATTTTTTGTTCAGATCAAGTGTATAGGTCAAAGCAAAATGAACCGTGACAAGAGTAAGCTATTTTTGTCAGTCATTTACAAACCTCTGAAAGACTTTATTATTTTCTATCGATAAGTCTCTATATATATGTGTGTGTGTGTGTGTGTGTGTGTGTGTGTGTGTGTGTGTGTGTGTGTGTGTGTGTGTGTAGAATTTTTGTTCCAGATCAAGTGTATGAGTCAGAAAACAAAATGGTTAAAACAGCAAAAAGTAAACTATTTTTATCCGATGCAGTTTTCGACCTCTGAAGACTTTATTATTTTCTATCATTAAATCTCTGTGTGTGTGTGTGTGTGTGTGTGTGTGTGTGTGTGTGTGTGTGTGTGTAAATTTTTTGTTCAGATCAAGTGTATAGGTCTGAAAACAAAAATGGTTAAAACATTAAAGAGTAAAACTATTTTTATCCGATGCGTTTCGACCTCTGAAAAACTTGTACTTTCTATCGATAAATCTATATATATGTGTGTGTGTGTGTGTGTGTGTGTGTGTGTGTGTGTGTGTGTGTGTGTGTGTGTAAATTTTTGTTCAGATCAAGTGTATAGGTCAAAAACAAAAGTATTTACACATTGTTAGAATAGCTATTTTTATCCGATGCGTTTCGACCTCTGAAGAACTTTATTACTTTTCTATCGATAAATCTATATATATGTGTGTGTGTGTGTGTGTGTGTGTGTGTGTGTGTGTGTGTGTGTGTGTGTGTGTGTGTGTGTAAATTTTTGTTCAAGGATCAAGTGTATAGGTCAGAAACAAAATGGTTAAAACGACAAAGTAAACTATTTTTATCGAATGCGTTTCGACCTCTGAAGAACTTTGTACTTTTCTATCGATAAATCTCTGATACGACGAGACACGTCAACTAACAATAATTTTTCCTCTTATCTTTTAATTCTTTCTTAGGAGTGGGCCCGTGCCGTCTTAAATGACGGTAACATATTTATTACGTACCTACTTTAAGTATTTTACATTAAGACATAAGAAAAAAAATACAATTCCTGAACGAGACAGGAGGATATATATATATATATATATATATATATATATATATATATATACTGTTAAAAATAAGTGACAATGAATGTCTATTATGCTTAATCATGAGCCGTTCTAAACGTCGTATTTTGACTTTACTTTCAGTTAAAAATAAAGACAAAAATTCTCCAACATTTGTACAATTTTTTATTAAGTTGGTTCTAAGTTTTCGGTTCACAGAGAGGTTATAAGGACGTTAACACAAAAACATCCACCATCAGCGATGATTATGTATGTGTGTGTGTGTGTGTGTGTGTGTGTGTGTGTGTGTGTGTGTGTGTGTGTGTAGTCGTCTCAACTGAACAACACTGTTAAAAAGCGAACACGCCGCAAGAGATTTCATAACTGGTAGTAAAGTTTAATAACTGGTAGTAAAGAGAATGAACGGAGTAGACCCTACTACGCTATTGTTTCTCTCTCTCCCCCCCATGAGCGTGACAGAAGGTATATATATATATATATATATATATATATATATATATATATATATATTGTAATAGTTGTTACAATGGTTTATAAATTCATAGTATCACTACACAAAATTTTCGAGTTTCGAAGCTGCTTCGTGCGCTTCTCATCGGGTGATAAGTTGAAATGCAAGAGAAACGCACGAAGCAGATTCGAAGCGCGAAAATTTTTGTGTAGAGATTCTATGAATTTATAAACCATAGTAACGACCATTACAATATAACGCTCTACGTTGTATCGAGCACTCTTTCTAAAAGTAAATGCATGAACAGTAGGTAAAAAAACCTACGAGTTCCACAACGTTGTTACAATAGATAGATAGATAGATAGATAGATAGATAGATAGATAGATAGATAGATAGAAACAGAATGACATAGATAGAAACAGAATGAGATAGATAGATAGATAGATAGATAGATAGATAGATAGATAGATAGATAGACAGAATGAGATAGATAGATAGATAGATAGCTAGATAGATAGATAGATAGATAGATAGATAGATAGATAGATAGAAATAGAAACAGAATGAGATAGATAGATAGATAGATAGCTAGATAGATAGATAGATAGATAGATAGATAGATAGATAGATAGATAGATAGATAACAATCTTTATTGTAATAAAGAGGACTATTTGGCCATGACGGTAAAGTATTTATATCGATATGCCTTCTAAATATTTGTAGAAGACAGTGGAAACTTACATTCCGTCGGTGAGAAAATGACTGTTCAGGCTCCCAAATCGGGATCTATTACGTTGAAGATCTGCCTTTAGATTTTGTTGAGAACCACGAGATGAATAGCAGGAGCACCCGCCCTGATACAGCAACAATATTCAAAGCCCGACAGTACTTTTTTTTCTATGAAACTCGTATCTCATTGCCATATTTCCCGTCCTTATTACTACTTTTGGCTCAGAATATCAATTGTTCCGATTCTGGTTCTGCCTTTAAGTCACCCTGTGTGACCCGACGAGAAAAATTATTCCATTAATTAACCAATGTCAGCCTCGCGGCCAAACAACTGATAGAAACAGGAGGCGTTTTAATTCCAACAGAGTTGTCTCCTTTCGTTTGTGGATAGTCAATCGTCAAGTAGCTTTCGCCTGATGTCATATGATTTGAATGTCACATGTTCAACACCTACAATTTTGTTCCCTGCTGTTACCCTGACCATTGACGTCATCACAAAACGTGATCAACATGATTGTCATCTCTATTTCATTAACATATAGATCGTTGTTATTAACATAACATCTGCATTTTGTTCATTAATATCTCTATTATAATTCTGCTTGTCCCTACCTTCTTTAGTTAAATAGTTCACTCGACCGTTATGCCCTGCCAATACCCCACAAATAATGGACTATTCCGTTTCGACTTCGTAAAAACAGAATTGACATATCAGAGATACTATATCGTTACGGTAAACTGAATATTTTTTTCACTTTTTATAATTCACACAAGGCAATAAAGCCACAAAGACACAAGTGGGGGGTTATTATGTGAAATAATAAGTAAAAGAAAATATTATCAAGTCGTGAGGACAATAAAAGAACAGGAATTAAGAAGGCAGAAGATAACGACTGATATTGCATTTAAATCTTTGAAGATCAAAATTGACTGGGAAGCAAGAAGCCAGGAGAAAGTTTCAAAAGCGAGAAATGCGAGAGAAGAAACTTATTATTGTTGCCTCAATTTAATATGAAAACTTGAATTAAAAGTTCCTTGAATTTTCCTTAGATTTTGTCTTATTACCGTTTGTGCTCTTTCTGCATATATATATATATATATATATATAGTCATCCGCAGACAGATCTGTTTCGCTGTATCACAGTTCATCAGTACGGTTAGACTCCGATTGCTTTTAATCCAGGATTGAACCCCGACCGAATTGGTGTCAGTCGGAGATTCTACCACTGGGATATGGGTGTTCGGTAGAAGAAGGCAGACTTTTTAGCGTGTATATTGTCATTATACCCGCCCAATAGCCAGAGTGCTCTAATCCATTGTACCATGAGTAGTGTCTTCAGGCGATTTGCAATAGTTGCAAATAGTTGCATATCGAGATCCGTTTGTTTTTCTGATGGCCAAAGTATCGTGTATATATAGAGATAAGTGGTGAGCAGGTCAGAAAGTTCATATACGTGCATGTTTGTTGGGGTTTTGTTCGTTTTTTTTTTTATCACACTCGCACGTTAATTCCCTTTCGTCACCTTTTGTTGGGCATAAATCTTTTTTACACTGACATGCGAAATTTGATTTCTTCTTTAGACTTCAAAATTGTTTTCGGTGATTTTGATTCAGTTCTACTCTACGGGTCATCGAGTTCTGTTTACTCTTTTAGGAATACTATTTTTTGTAATGATTCGAGAATTTTTTTTTATTATGTTTGAACTTTGTGTGTCTTTGTGTGTGTCTTAGGTTTTTCATGGTGTTTTGCTGAGGCAGGCTTGTATTTTTTTTATAAAGATTTCTTCCTGCATCATGAGCGTGTCATAATCTGCATTTTAATAGACAGACATGACTCTGAATTTACCTCCACTGAATTCGTGTAAACGTTGGGAGACGTACATTTTCCTGTTATTGGCTAGTATTAAAAAAAAATCCTTTCAAAAATTACTGTTTTCTACAAGCAGTAGTTTATGTATAATATCTTTCTTTTACTGCGAGGTTGTAAAAAAATACCAGGTTGGGAAACTGGCGCTAGGTATCCTTCTCTCAATGAGGGTGAATGGGCCTCTCTTAAGCCGTGGTAGGCAACCCATCTAGTAATAGAGTCACGATAAAAACACCCTTGGTAGCTCTAGCGAAGCATCAAGTATTCAGCTACTGATAAGATTTTGAATCTCGGCCGAGACCGCAGAATAATGATGATGATGATAAGTTTAATGTTACTTTTGTGCAGGTCTACTCTTTATTTCAGGCTTTGTGTCGCCCAGACGTAAATTTTTGCGCATTTATCGCATTTTAGAGCATAAGTTACGTTTTTTAGAATTGCAGGTCAGATTTGGTTTTTCTTTCGGCTGTAGATGTGTTTTCGAACTTGAAGTGGTGTCCTTCTATCATTATGTTGCTTAACCCACATCTTTTTGTTGCATTTTGTGACCCACTGTGGAATGGCGCTCGAATTTTGATGAGGTTAGAATGCATTGTAAATTTTGGGGTTGATGTTTGCTTTTAAATATTTTAGTTGTCTGTAATATTTCCTTCATTTTATCATTTATTGTTGAGTAATTCTGTCTGTCTTTTGATCTTTGTAAATAATTCTGAGTTGCTTTTGTTGCGTGTGGAGACGTATGCTAAAATGTTTTCTTCTTTTTCGTGATTTTTAATGTTTTTTTTGGTGGGGGGGGGGCTCCGGAGAGATTCTAATGGTATTTATTGGTATTAATTGGAGTAGATACACTAAACTATCGCCCGGTTCACACTCCACCCATGTCTATTGAACAGGTGAAGAGGCTCATCCCTTGTTTCCTGTTTAGGATGTGGTTTCCGGTTTTCTCTTTTCTAATCTTCTCACTCTTATGTAGCCCCCTGCACGTCAGTGGCATTACTTGGGGTGATATGATTAAAAAAAAAATTTCTTCTGCCAGTTGGAAAACCCTTGTTTATTAGTGGATTGGGGTATCCTTTCATTTGCAGTGCTTTTCGTAGTTCCTCTTGGTGTATTTTACGAAGAGTTTCATCAGCTACTATTGTGCAAATTCATCGTGCTAGGGAGTAGGGTGTGGATTTTAGACAACTTTTAGGGTAGTGACTCTTGAAATGGAGTTATTATTGGGTGTCTGTGGGTTTATGGTAAATGTCTGTGATGATGTAATTGTCTTTGTTTCTTATGAGTATGTCTAGGAATGGCAATTCATTATAGCTATATTCTAGTATGAACTTAATTTTGGGATGCAAATTTTGGAGTAGATTGTGTAGTTTATTTATGTCTCCCCATGTTGATCTCCAAAAGATAAAACAATCATCTAAATATTACTTCCATGATTTAGTAAATTTTATTTTTATGTCTTCCCCATATTTATGTCCTATTTGGTTGTATAGACTTTCTTCTAGATATGCTAGGGTGAGTGTTGCATATGTCGGTGCCATTTTTCCTCATCGCGGTGGCTGTTGTTTGAATATAATTTTGGTTGTTCAACTTAAATGAATTGTTGTCTAAAATTAGTTCTATACTTTGTATAACAAATTCTTTTGTGAAGAGTGTGGAAAGTTTTTCTGGGTGTTTTTCAATCCAAAATATAATGGCCTGTTTACCTAGTTCATGGGGCAGGTTGCTGTACAGGCATGCACACGCACACACACGCACACACACACGCGCGCGCGCGCATGTGTGTGTGTGTGTGTGTGTGTGTGTATGAGTGTGTGTTTGGATGACTAATATATTATGCTCTCATTACGATTAAGCTCTCTGGAGAAGAAAATTTAAAAAACAGTTTCCACTTCTGCTATATGCGTGACTCTTCAGACATGAATTGAGTTCTTTCGGTGGCTGGCGTGTGTATACACTGCTTATATACAACATGTTAAAATTTCCATTCTCTGATCCCATGCGGCTATCGCTTAGGGAGTAGAGACTCCAACTGACACCAAATCGGTCGAGTTTCAATCCCGGCCAGAAGCAAGTGGATGTGTCTAGCCACACTGATGAGCTGTGATACAGCGAAACAGGCCTGTATGTGGATGACTTATATATATATATATAAATACTTGCACGAGATACCAGATTAGCAACTAGGTCCCACCCTGTTACAGTGAAACCGATAAAATGTGACCGCAATTGTAGAAACAACAGCTTCTTTTCTCGCATTTCCCGCCTGTGGAATTCCCTTCCGCATACTTGCTTCCCCGACGGCTACAACCTCCAGGAGTTTAAATGTAAGGTCAATAGACACCTCTTAACATTACTAACTCGCACCCATTCTCTCAAACACTCTTCCTATGTACCTTTTTACTCGTCTATCACCCTCCTTCTGACATTTTCTATCTTCAATCGCTCTATGTAACCCCCTGCGCTATAGTGGCAGTTGAATGCCTTGCTTGGGGTGAAATGATTAAAATATATATATATATATATATATATATATATATATATAACGTTGGATACACCGGTTCCCGCTCGATCACCGAAGTTGAGCCTGGTCAGTACTTAGGTGGGTGACCACTTGGGAATACCAGGTGCTGTTAGCATTCACTGGGGTGCGGTGGATGTCGGCTTGGAGGGGGAAATCGGTGAGCCGAGTTCCAATTTCAGTCGAGCACGCTGCATTCACTTGCGCACTGGTGCCCTTGGGAAAGGTATTAATCCGTTCGTTCCCTCCAATTATGGGTTAAATAATTGAGGTCTGCTGTTCGTGCGATTTGTGGCAGTCATCTGCACCAATTGTTTGTTATCAGCAGTTCCAAGAAGTGTGGATGGTACTACACAATGCCTTCACCACTATAAACAAATCTCTGTGTGGTTGTCTTGCTGGAAAAAGGTTGGACCCTCATACGTTGAACGCGACGGGAGAATCCATTATATATATAGAAAGAGAGAGGGGTGCGTCGAAAAGTAAATTTCCATTTAAGTTACTGATATTTTAGTTCTCAATTTTTTATAAGAAATTGATATGAAGGGTAAGATTTTAGCGTCAGGTTTTATTTAGATTCGATATGGCCACCCGATTTCGCTACTCGCTTCTTCAGCCAACCAAGAATTGTCTCAATTGATTTACCAGAATCTCTTGTAATATGGAAAACATAACTACAGGTATTCGCAATTAAGGGGTGTTATGAAAGACTCCTGCCTGGCCACTTATAAATAAAATACTTTTCAGTCACCCTATATATATATATATATATATATATATATATATATATATAGTACTGTGCAAAAGTATTAGAACAAAAACTATTTTATCTTTTATGAGGCATCAAAATAAAGTTTAAAATCACCCCCGTCTTATTCCCCCACTCGCGTATTGATAAATCTAATGTTACTTCGCAAGACACACTTTGGGAACAAATACAAGCTGCTTGGCAGGAGATACCATTAGATACATTGAAGAAGCTTGTGATGTCAATGCCTGACAGAATAAAGGCTGTGATCAAAGCAAAAGGCTATTATACTAAATATTAAATTTATTTCATAACAAGTATTTTTTCGTGTTTAAGTATTTGTTGAGTAAATCAAATAGAATTAGTCTAATTAAATTGTTTATTTTCTGTCAATATGCCTCATCAAAAATAAAATAGTTCTTGTCCTAATACTTTTGCACAGTACTGTATATATAGAGATATATAAGAAAAATTCAGGCAGACACGTTATTTCATGGAAAATCGGAAGTATGGGCCTATTTCAGGCAAACCATCATCAGCTTCCGTCTTTATTGTACAAAAGATTTTACACGAATCTTTTCTACAATAAAGACGGAAGCTGATGATGGTTTGCCTGAAATAGGCCCATACCTTTGATCTAAACTTATTTATAAATGGAACTTTGTCTGTCTGTGTGTGTCTGTGTATATGTCCGTTACCTATAGACTCCGAAATGGCTGAACCGATTTTCATGAAAATTTACATACTATAAGCGTCTGCGAGTGTTCTTAGATAGTTTTTGTGTCGAGGTATCCCCGATAAATATCGAAAATCGATAATCGATTAAATCGGGTTATAGAAGGAGTGGTCCGATATATATAAAAGGCAAGATATTTGTGTGTGTGCCTGTTTATCTGTCTGTACGTCCTTTATACAAATCCACAATTTTTATCCGATTCTTACCAAACTTCACACAAATATTCTTTAGGCTGGGTCTGAGCTCCAGGACCATGGATTAGTTTTAAAGCTTTCAATACACGGGAGCAACGCCGGGCTATACTGCTTGTTTACCATAAAATAACGTGTTTGCCTTAATTTTTCTTATATTTGCTCTGTATGTATTTATATACATATATATTTAGAGCTCTCTTAGAGTTATCCTACCACTGTATGTACAGGCTACTCCTTTGGATTCTTCTATACCCATACTGCATGCTGAGATATATATATATATATATATATATAATATAATCAACCCTATTCCTTTATTCGATATATATATATATATATATATATATATATATATATATATATACTGTTTTCTTTAAGAGAAAAAACATTTTTGATTCGGAATGGAGAACAAACAACAAAAAGAACAGAAAAGAAACTATACTTCATTTTAACTTATTTCTTTCATCTTTGAAATAATTCCCCCCCCCTCTCTCTCTCTCTCTCTCATCCTTTTCCCATTTTTCTACACTGGGTTTTAGATTACACCCCCTCTATTTCCCTTTAAAGTGATATTCGTTTATGCTTAATCTCTTTACAGGATATATATACATATATATATATATATATATATATATATATATATATATATATATATATGTGTGTGTGTGTGTGTGTGTGTGTGTGTGTGTGTGTGTGTGTGTGTGTATGTTTTTCTTTAATCCGAAGTGGAAGAGTAGGAAGGTAAATTCCAAGAACCTGATCCTAATTAATATTAAAAAAATTTTAATATTAAAAAAATTTTAATATTAAAAAAATTTTAATATTAAAAAATGATGCAGGTGGAGAGCTCAATGTACTTAAGACTACAGAGCCAATATAAATTAGATAAAATTTTCAAAATTCAAAGGTGTTGGATGCACATTTCGACATGAGATCTCTAACAGAAATTCCACGTCACGTCAGCGACATTGTTTTATTCCAAATGGCGAAGGCCCTGGAGTAAAGGGGGAAGGGGTAAGGTTAACAACGGTCAAGAACTGAGAGTTCCCTTAAGGTCAGGGAAGTGGGATTTTTTAAAGCAAAACAGAAGAGATAAACGGGGTATCAAATATCAAATGATAGAGGCTAATGAATGTTTACAGGGGTTTGAAACGGTATAATTAGGAGGGGGAGGAATAGATTTAAATGTAAGATCTTAAAAATTTTTAATTAAGTTTATCCATTACAGGAAGTCATGAATTTTATGAGCTGTGATACGGCGAAACAGACCTGTCTGCGGATGACTATATATATATATATATATATATATATGTGTGTGTGTGTGTGTGTGTGTGTGTGTGTGTGTGTGTGTGTGTGTGTGTGTGAACAAAGGAAAAGAGGGGTTTGGTACAGGAGTCCATATTTTATAAAGATAGACAACTAATGGAGTTAAATTATTTTTTTAAGGTTAAGATTTTGAGCTGTTTGAAGAGGTGTATTTAGAGGGGAAGGAATGGGTTTCAATATAAGATCTTAAAATATTTTTATTTAAGTTTATTTAATTAAACCTTTTAGGTAGATGCGAGCTAAATGCCAATTACAGGAAGTTATCAGTTTAAAAATTATTAGAATCCATATTTTATAAAGGTAAGCAATTAAAGGAGCTTGGGATAGGAAGGTGGGGGGGGGGGGGGTAAATACTTTTTAAGGTTAACGTTAAGGTAAAATTAAGATTAAAATTTAAATTGAATCCATTTAATTTATATTCTAACATCTAGCAAACGGGGATTTAAATTCTAAATTTAAGTATTCTTAAGAATTTAAACTTCCTGTAATTGGCATTTAGCTCGCATCTACCTAAAAGGTTTAATTAAATAAACTTAAATAAAACATTTTTAAGATCTTATATTGAAATTCTTTTGTAACTAAATGGAAGAATGAGATAATTTACTCCTGTGACGACACATACTAATGATTTCTCTATGTTTATTCATCAGTACATTCTGATATTGAAATTTCAAAATCTTAATTTTTTTTCTGTTAAACATAGATTACATCTATCTCTTAAGCCATTAGAGGTGGATTCAGGTTATTTTCTTTCAATTCCCGGTATTTTCGGGAAACGCTGTTTGATACCTTTAATTAGGGTTAATGAAAGAATACCTGTGTGTGTATATATATATATATATATATATATATATATATATATATATATATATACAGTACTGTTCAAAAGTATTAGGACAAGAACTATTTTATCTATTGTGAGGCATCAAAATAAAGTTTAAAATCACCCCTGTCCTAACACTTTTGCACAATACTGGTTGTGTGTAAAAGTATTAGGACAGGGGTGATTTTGCTAAAAACCTCACTGAAATTTAAATACAGGGTGAAAAGTCAAACCTTTGTAAGAAGTATTTAACTAAAAAGGAAGACGAAGGAAGGCTTCGGAATTCGAATGGGCCTCCATAAAGCTCTGATCTCAATCCTATTGAACATCTATGGAATATTTTGGATAAAATAATTAATAAATCTACTGTTACTTCGCAAGACACACTTAGGGACAAATACAAGCTGCTTGGCAGGAGATACCATTAGATACATTGAAGAAGCTTGTGATGTCAATTCCTGACAGGATGAAAGCTGTGATCAAAGCGAAAGGCTATTATACTAAATATTAAATTTATTTTGTAACATGTATTTTTTCTTGTTAAAGCATTTGTTGAGTAAATTACTTTAATTAAATTGTTTATTTTTTGTCAATATGCCTGAGAAAATATAAAATAGTTCTTGTCCTAATACTTTTCCACAGTACTGTACATATATATAGCCAAACATATATGAGTTTTTAGCCTTGCGCTCAACCTTAAAACATAGAGGACTGGTGGGCCATTCGTTCTTACGTTTTACAGCACCTGGTGTTCCCAAACGGTCACCCCTCTAAGTACTGACCAGGCTCGATGATGCTTAACTTCGGTGATAGGACGAGAACCGGTGTATTCAACACGATATAGCCATACATACATACATACATACATACATACATACATACATACATACATACATACATACATACATACATACATACATATGCATATACATATACATAGATATGTACATACATATGCATACACATACATACATACATACATCTCTATAGTCAGTTTTTTCTCTCATTTTTACTTCATCTAACATCCTGCGTACTAATGGCATTCCAGCCTTCCCTGGTGTAAAATGATTAAAAAAAAAAAAAGAAAGGATTTTAAATGATGATTTTCTTTCAAGCAAGAAGGTGTGCGTTCTCTACTTGCCACAACACAATATTACTTCATTGGTGCCTCCGCAACAGGTGTTTACTCGTGCAACCAGACTGGCAACTGGGTCTCACCCATTCACAGTGAGGTCAACCAAATGCAGATGACAATTCTACTCCTGTAGCTTCTTTTCTCGCACTTCCTGCCTGTGGAACTCGCTTCCATATTCTTGCTTTCCTGACGGCTGCAACCTCCCAGGAATTTAAATGCAATGTCAATACCCATCTCTTAACTACTTGACCCTAGTTCTTTCTTCACCACCCTGTATATCCTTTCCTTTCTCTCCACCTTTGCAACTGCCATCACACCTGTATTCCCATCCTTCTCTTGCTCCTTTCTAACTGGTTCGTCTTTCTCTTCACTCTCTCCTGTCTAATCTTTTTACTCTTATGTAGCCCCCTGCACATCAGTGGCGTTACCGCCTTGCTCGGGGTGATATAATTATAAAAAAAAAGAGAAAAATGTTTCATTTCTGTCTGGCATTCTGCCGAATTACTCTTGTGATAAAATTTGCTCACATATCCTGTTGGGGCGCTCTCCGCCTTTCCACGGAAATGGACTATTCGAATCTCTATATAAAATAGTAGTGATTATACCCTGAGTAAGTCGAGTGAGCGAGTCAGTCGGGTATTTCCGATATTGCACCGGAAGTGTTCTACTAGTCAATCTATCACGTCTCTACGACGATACTGTGTACTAATTACCTTGTTCTGTATTCTACTAATCCTCACCTCTTGTAAATACTTCTCTTTCCTGTCAATACACCTACTTTTATACTATTACGTTGTTTTGTATTATTGCACATCATTCTGTTACCCGACGTAACATATTCTAAACGCATAGAATACATGTAAATTAAATCGTTTTTGCTTGAACTTTAAAAAAAAGGGAAAATAAACAGGAAGTAAACAGGCTTTGATATTCTTAATACAATTTTTAAAATATTTAAAAGACTCTTGCCAAGTCTGGCACAAGGAAATATGTTTCCTGCATCTTTTATCAATCTCAATGCAAAAAAAATGCTAGTTTGAAAACCATTAACACAAACATCACTCTATTTAATAAGAGGCTTATCAACTCTTTGTGGTTTATTTAAAGCCAGGAAATATTTTTAGATTTTAAGATTTTCTGGGGGCGATAATAATTTCGGTATACAAGTCTTACTAATTAACCCATAGCTATGGTGAGATGTGGATTCATACATTTCCAATGGTTATTTGCACTTAATTGAATATAATGAACCCAACAGGAATTCGAACTTGGCCTTTCGATTAATAATTCCGAGCCTTTATTCACTACACCACACATATATCCAAGCTCACGGCACCTGGTATTCCAAAACGGTCTCTCATCTCGGTGCTGAACAGGCTCAACGTTGCTTAACCGCGATGAACCGGTGTTTAAACGTGATGCGGCTGTAAACATGGAAGGAAATCTTTTTAAGAAAAGAGGAAAATATGAAAACGAAAAAAACAAAGAAACCAAGAAAGAATTGAAAAAAAAAAGGACAAAATTTTCGAAAATAGATCTTCTTTTAAAGAACAAAAAAAAAAAGAGAAACAAAGAAAGAAAAAGAAACAAAAAAAGGGAAAGAAAAAAGCAAAAACGATAGAAAAGAACAAACGATAGAAAGAAAAAATGATTGAAAAAAATAAAAAACACGATAGAAAAGAAAAAGACGATATAAAGAAAGAAAAAAACGATATAAAGAAAAATAATAGAAAAGAAAAAGGACAGAGAAAAAGAAAAAGACGATAGGAAAATGAAAAAAGGATAGAAAAAACAAAAAACAAAATGATAGAAAAAACTATAGAAAAAAGAAAGAAAGAAAGAAAGAAAAGGAATACAAACCAAATACTTTAAAAGAAAGAAAGAAAAAAGAAAAAAAGAAAGAAAGAAAAGGAACACAAAACAAATACCTTTAAAAAAAAAGAAAGAAAAATAAAAGACGGAAAAGAACACAGAACAAATAAATTAAAAAATGAAAGAAAGAAAGAAAATGAACACAAAAATACATTAAAAAAGAAAGAAAGAATAAAAGAAAGAAAAGGAACACAAAACAAATACTTTAAAAAGAAAGAAAAAATAAAAGACAGAAAAGAACACAAAAAAATAAATTAAAAAAATGAAAGAAAGAAAGAAAATGAACGCAAAAATACTTTTAAAAAGAATAAAAGAAAGAAAAGGAATACAAAACAAATACTTTTAAAAAAAGAAAGAAAGAAAGAAAGAAAAAAGGAACAGAAAACAAATACTTAAAAAAGAAAGAAAGAAAAGGAACACAAATCAAATACTTAAAAAAAAGAAAGAAAGAAAGAATGAAAGAAAGAAAGAAAGAAAAGGAACACAAATCAAATACTTAAAAGAAAGAAAGAAAGAAAGGAAGAAAGAAAGAAAGAAAGAAAGAAATAAAAGAAACACAAAACAAATACTTTAAAAAGAAATAAAGAAAAAAAGAAAGGAAAGGAACTCAAAACAAATACTTTTAAAAAAGAAAGAAAGAAAGAAAGAAAGGAAAGGAACACAAAACAAATACTTTTAAAAAAAGAAAGAAAGAAAGAAAGGAAAGGAACACAAAACAAATACTTTTAAAAAAAGAAAGAAAGAAAGAAAAGGAACAGAAAACAAATACTTAAAAAAGAAAGAAAGAAAAGGAACACAAATCAAATACTTAAAAGAAAGAAAGGAAGAAAGAAAGAAAGAAAGAAAGAAAGAAAGAAAGAAAAGAAAAGAAACACAAAACAAATACTTTAAAAAGAAATAAAGAAAGAAAGAAAGAAAGGAAAGGAACACAAAACAAATACTTTTAAAAAAAGAAAGAAAGAAAAGGAACACAAATCAAATACTTAAAACAAAGAAAGTAAGAAACAAACAAACAAACATACAAAGAAAGAAACAAAGAAAAGGAGCAGCCTAATATAATGGGCGAGTCACGTTCCCACTGCATGTGCTTATAACGCAACTGTCGACAGTTAGCAGAGAGCAGCTGCCTTTCTGGTGGTTATTTACAATCTGCTGATTTGAGATGAAACAACATTTTCAATACGGAAGACACAATGGACGATGACGTCATATCAGTGTTAGCCATGTATGTCAATGATTGGTTGCCCTACAACCTAATTTCCTCTCACCTGAATCAATATTATCCGCGCTGATTGGCACACATCTTGATACATTACTTTATACAAATACACTAGTATAGTACTTGATGCTTACCAAGCTTAACTATGCATGGCACGAGGCCAACTAGAGGGAAGTTACACATGGAAGACCGCATTGACCCAATCTAGAAGGCAGAGAATACTTATTTGCACTGCAATAACTGAATATGCAAATTATGCTAGGAATATTCTATTTATAACGAAAGTTTCAGTAATCCCAAAATAAATGCATTCAATACATACATGGACTATATATATATATATATATATATATATATATATATATATATATAGTTATGTATCAATTGTACATTGTGATACGGAAATTTCTATGTTTCGAGATAGATTCTTATCATTAGGCAATGTTGATGTTAGTTGTGCAGATGACTTACATTTAAATGACAAAAACCTTTGGTTTGCTGTGTATGTATGTGGGTGTTTCTTGTGGCTAATCAGAATGGAGATTCATTTTGGGATTTGGCCCCAAAGAATACATACTAACAAACATTTTCTCTTTTTTCCTTTTTTCCCTTTTTCCCCCTCATCCTACCCTTCCCTTGTTTCTTTTCCCTCCTTAATGTTAACCTGCCTTTAACCTGATCTTATTTTCCCCTCTTTCCCTTCCGTTTTATTACTTTTGATGTGTACCAATTCTATATTTTTTTACTTACTTATCATTTTTAGTGTATTTATTTATTTGTTGTAAAGTTTTTCATAAAAAGAAAGATTTATAAGAAGAAATAATTCTATGTCCCAATTTATTTTTATATAGTTCGTCAAGGATTATTTTCCTTATGCACTTGTTGGTTAGTATGTATTCTTTGGGGCCAAATCCCAAAATGAATCTCCATTCTGATTAGCCACAAGAAACACCCACATACATACACAGCAAACCAAAGGTTTTTGTCATTTAAATGTAAATCATCTGCACAACTAGCATCAACATTGCCTGATGATGAGAATCTATCTCGAAACATAGAAATTTCCGTGTCGCAATGTACAATTGATATATAACTATATAATTATATTAAGCTCTATAATACTCATTATATTGAGCACTTTTTAAAATAAAATAAATGCCAGAGCACTCAAAATAAAAAAAAACCTTGAGTCCTCTTCACCTGGAATTATATATATATATATATGTTTATGCGTGTAAGTTTCTATATGTCTACCTCTTATAATCCCTCCTTGTCGTGCTGTAGGGGCTTGCGTGTTCCAATGACTGAATTCTAAATTCCTGGTAGCACTACTCTTGGCGGTAAGCTCGAAGATGACGAACCAGACGAAGCGCAACCAACCCCAAAGGCCCCAATTGGATAATGATTGCAACAGTTGAACCAGCAGATGAATAACGCTACGCTTGACGGACATACTACAGTAGGCGCTGCTCAAAATTATAACAGTGTCGGCGGCAATCCGTTGCAGTTTCATAACTGGATTCTGTATGTCCCATTCCATAAGTGCTACAAAGAACGGTCATGAAATCAAGTCACTTCCTGGTAAGTTGAGGTCCACCTTAAACAAATTCAGGTCATCAACACATTCTTCTGTTATGGGTTTGAACTCCAGCCAAATATTGGAAAGCGAAACAGCGATAGAGGGTATCCGGATAATTTGCTGAAAGACAATTCAGTCAGTTAAGTGCCATACGTGAGACACGCTTGGGCGATCATGTCAGAGACATGACAGACTGGGCAGAAGAGTATCCCGCAGTAGGTTGCCATTGCTTTCTGCGGTAGACTGGTTGCCGACCAAGGCTATAGAACCCAATCTGTCCTGTTATTTAACCCATAACTGGAGGGAATAGACGGATTAATAACTTTCCCATGGGTATTTGCGCGTAAGTGAATACAATGGATTCAACTGGAATTCGAACTCGGCTCCCCGGTTTCTCTTTCCGAGCCGATATCCACTGTACCACAACGCACATCCGAAAGCGGACAATGACATGAATAGATTGAGAAAATACGAAAGGCTTCGATCGAATCCCATTCACATCCACCAGCGCATCGAGAGACGCATACAGATGTCGAATCTAGGAGTGAAAGTATGACCCGAAACTGACGGCGGAAAGTAAAGCCTCCAGATATCGATGGTCAACCCTATCACATGCCTTGGGCTGATCTAAATTGATCAACACGACTTCACTGTCGACTTTCTCGATGATCAAGCGTATGATGCAAGGTGTATCCTGAATAGTTCTGCTCCTCACTTCACAAATCCGTTCGGGACCAATCAGACTTGAACGGACAAACAGTCGGCTAAGACCTTAGCTAAAATATGTGTTTAATATCGTTAAAGGTCAAAAATTATCTTTCTCATCCCCACCGTTCTTGTCCTTGCATAGTGTCATGGTGGAATCACCCATTCAACGGATTGAACTCTTCCATCAACTACATATACTCTTCCTCGCAAGAGGAAGAGTAGAAGAGAGCGATAGGCAGAGATAGCCAAGACTGCTACCGTACGATCATTACGAGTCCCGATTGAAAGTTGAATTATAGTATTACTATCTAACCCGTGCGTTGTGGTGCATTGGATATCGGCTCGGAACGAGAAATTGGGGAGCCGAGTTCGAATTCAAGCTGAATTCATTGCATTCACTTACGCGCAAATACCCTTGGGAAAGGTATTAATCCGTCTCTTCCTTCCAGTTATGGGTTAAATAACAGGACAGTTTGGGTTCTATAGCCTTGGTCGGCAACCAGTCTACCGCAGAAAGCAATGGCAACCTACTGCGGGATAATCTTCTGCCCAGTCAGTCATGTTTCTTTCGAGACATGATCGCCCAAGTGTGTATCACGTATGGCACTTAACTGACTGATCTAACCCTTATTTATTGTTCGACTAATAGAGTTTCCAAGTATTTGTATTTTGCTGTGTTAAATATATATATACCGTTATTTCCTATTTTGGTGGTGGCGGTGGCGGTGGTGGTGGTGGTATTATTAATATTATTATTATTATTATTATTATTATTATTTCTTGCTGGACTCTTAACCGAGTCCACGACACGTAGCAACTAGATGACATCTCTGATGACGCGTAGAGGTATACACTCTTGCTTCACCCAATTGTTAAAAATTAGCTTCAGTAGAGGAACAAGGTCAAGTGACTGTACAATTCGTAAGGTAAACCATCTAAACCTGCAGATTTACCCCAGCCTACCAGTTTCAACACTTCCCAGATTTCCGACTCTATAATGGGACCCTCGCACCCAGCCGCTTCAGCCGCCACGATTCGGGGAAAGTCCGCCAACTAGGCGTCGAACAGATGAGTGCGCAGACCGGGCTCCCCGATAAACAGCCCCTGAAAGCACTCACAAAAAACCTCATATATGCCCGCGTTTGTATTCACAGTCCAATTATCCGTCAATATGACGCACGCGACATATCGTGGAGACGAATTCCTAATTTCTTCCGCACGCAATTCAGCAGCCATATTCGCCGCCTCGGAAGACATCCTTTTTAACCTACCCTGTCGGATGTGCGTTGTGGAGTAGTAAATATCAGCTCGGAACGAGAAATCGGGGAGCCGAGTTCAAATTCCAGTGGAATTTCTTGCGTTCACTTATGCGCAAATACCCTTGGGAATGGTTTTAATCCGTAACTTCCCTCCAATTATGGGTTAAATAACAGGATAGGGACTGGAGGCAACCAGTCCACCGCGGAAAGCAATGGCAACCTACTGCGGGATAATCTTCTGCCCAGTCAGTCATGTCTCTTTCGAGACATGATCGCCCAAGCGTGTATCACGTATGGCACTTAACTGACTGACTGTCCACTTTCACCTTCGCTTTACGTTCTTGCGTTGTATCATTTCCCTCGCAAGCTAAAGGAGAATCTGGTCCTTTGCGATATTTGACTACCTGGTACTACTACATAGGCCAGATCCTCCACCTTTCGAGACATGATCGCCCAAGCGTGTATCACGTATGGCACTTAACTGACTGACGTAATAAACTGATCCCCCACTAATTGCTACTTAATAATATAATACATATCTTTTACCTCTAGCTATGAGTCAAATAACATGACATATTTGGTTCTATAGACTTGGATGAAAAAACTGTCTATTGCAGAAAGCAATGGCAACCTACTGCGGGACAATCTTCTACCCAGTTAGTCATGTCTCTTTCGAGACATGATCGCCCAAAGTGTGTATCACGTATGGCACTTAACTGACTGACTAACAGAGCTTGACCTTTCTTGGTAAACAAGAAGGCCAAATCGTTACGTCCCAACTAACACGGAATTCAATGGCCCGATCAACGTTTTCTTCAGCTGCTGTTTGCGCTGCTAATCTATCTAGATCAGTGTTTCCCAACCTTTTTGGCCATGCCCCACCTAATCACCTCTAGAATCCTGATGTCCCCCCTCCCATATGTTGATATATAATTCTTATGTAAAAAGTGAACTCTGTATTGAAGTTTTAAGCATCACCTAAAGATGCTTAAAACTTCAATACTTTGATTTAAGCTTTCATTTTAAACTTAAAATTTAAAGTTTGTTTAAGACTCAAATTCTTTGGTCAAGCATTGTTGGCATAAGAGACAGAAAGGTGACCGTTCATCATGAAAAGCAGGTATGAAACCAAATTTTAGATATTCCTCCGAATACTGACGAACTTTCTTCTTTTAAACACTACTCATTTTGTGTATAAGGATATTAACTGAAATAAATAAATGAAAAATCTTATACAGTAAATTGCACTTAAGTGTTTTTAATGTTAAGTTAACTGTTAACACAATAAAATTGGAAATAAACTTGACATATAAAGGGAGACTATGCAAGAATTATGGCAACTAAGAATATTATAAGCGAAAATCGGCTATAATATTATAATACAGCCATTTGGAAATCTAGAATATAGAAAAATACTTTTAATTAAAGTAATAATTGTATTTTTATTTCAGAAAAGTATTTTTAATGCCATGAATACAGAGAATACGAAGGATTTGGAAACTTTGCAAAATGAAGTTCTAAAATTATTTTAAAATGGAAGTTATTCACCAGGTAGCAGTGCAATCGATGGTAATTTAAAAATCCAAGACAAATGATGAATGAAATTTATGTAACATTGTTAGATTTTTATTTATTGGAATGTTAGAGTTAATAAATCACAAGAACAGAGACTTTTATTTGCAGAACACCTAACAATCGAATTGCCCCCTAAAAAATCAAATTGCCCATCTATGGGGCGTATGCCCCACGTTGGGAATCAGTCAGTCAGTTATGTGCCATACGTGAAAGACGCTTGGGCGATCATGTCTCGAAAGAGACATGACTGACTGGGCAGAAGATTTTCTATTCTGCTCTTTAAACTATAGCTGAAGGTAGAAGAGACGGATTGTATTAATAAGTAGCAATAAGTAGGGGATCATTTTATTACTTAATAACAATAGAAAACCGATCCCCCAATTTTTGCCTGTTAGACGATTTACTTATGTTTCCAATTAATATCTCCATTCAATCAGTTAAGTGCCATACGTGAAACACGCTTGAGCGATCATGTCTCGAAAGAGACATGACTGACTGGGCAGAAGATTATCCCGTAGTAGGTTGCCATTGCTTTCTGCGGTAGACTTGTTGCCAACCAAGGCTACAGAACACAATCTGTTCTGTTATTTAACCCATAACTGGAAGGAAGAGACGGATTAATACCTTTCCTAGGGGTATTTGCGCGTAAATGAATGCAATGAATTCAACTGGAATTCGAATTCGGCTCCCCAATTTCTCGTTCCGAGCCGATACCTTCTGCACCAGAACGCACATCCCGTTGGGAATCACCGATCTAGATAGAGTCGACGACAATAATCAGCAACAAATGACCTAATTTTAGTTTATCCTAACCACATTCCCCATCAGCTCTCACTGTGACATTAGTAGCAGCTGATTTTGGAAACTTCGACCATTAAACAATGATGCATGCAATTTCCAGCAGACAGCCATCCTAGACTTATCTAAATTTACGTGAACCCGGACGAGTCTATGATCCGCGTAAACTATCGAATGGGAACTTGGACAACCTAAAAGTTCTACATCTCTTTACTAAGACTCGGTCGAGGTAACTAGAAGGCACGACCGACGCTGAACTACCCCTATTAGTCTAAATCCTCACTACGTCCCAGGCGTACTCATTATGAAACTTACCGACAAGACCAAACCCGTCGATAAAGTTTAGAAAAGGCTTCACATCCGGGTTAGTAGTACTCGATTTTACCCTATTCGATCTATGCTGGGTTCAAGGGCGGCATTCTAATCCCCCACTAAAATTACCCGAAAAGATGTGATCAAAAATGGCTCGATCTGCCGAAATCAGGCCGATGAGCATGATTTTTTTTTAATCATTTCACCCCAAGCAAGGCATTCCACTGCCACTATTGCGCAGAGGGGTTACATAGGGGAAGGTGGTGAGAAAGATTGGTTAGATATAGGAAATGTCAGAAGGAGGGTGATAGACGGGTAAGGATGTAGATGGGAAGAGTGTTTGAGAGAATGGATGCGTATTAGTGTGTTAGGAGGTGTCTTGAGATTGTAGCTGTCGGGGAAGCAAGTATGTGGAAGGGAAGGCAGGAAATGCGATAAAAGAAGCTGTTGGAGTAGAAATTGCGGTTACATTTTATCGAATTAACTGTAAAAGGGTGGGACCTAATTGCTAATCTAGTATATCGTGCAAATTCGTACCTAGCGCGCACCAGTGATCTAAGTTCATCGGAGCAGAAGCCGTGGAAGTATTTATAGAAGAGGCACAGGGAAGCAACGTCACGCCGGTGAGAGAGTGACTGCAGGCGGTCAGCTAAGTCGGTATCGATCACATTACAGATTTTTCGTTGTATTTTGTCAAGAACCCCGAGGAGAATAGCAGGGGCACCCGACCAGATGTGGCAGCAGTACTCAATACACGGGTGGATGGTAGATTTATATATGTGCAGGATAGATTCAGACGGGATAATCTTCCGGGCCCTGCACAGAAAACCGACTTTCATAGCAAGAACCTCAGGTTCTATGTTGTAATCATTAATCTGATTATATCGTCGACTTAATTGCCTTCCATAAGGAATTATGACAAATTTGTTACCTTCAGCCTACACTGGCCGATACTCTAACTCCCCAATTATTGAGTTACAGATCCAAATAACCTCAGGTCCAAAGTTGAAACCAATAATCAAACTGAATCGTTGATTAAATGCCTTCTATACGGCATTATGACAAATTTGTTACCCTCAACCTACCTCGGCCGAAGATCTAACCACTATCTTTGTCCTTTCGTAATTGAGTCATACTCTCACATACTTTATGTCCCATGTCCTAACCATTGATCTAATTCGGTCGAAGACTATAATATTTTTAATGAATATGTGCGTTGTGGTACAATGAATATCAGAGCAGAATAAAAAATTCCAGCTGAGTTAGTTGCATTCACTTACGCACAATTACCCTTGGGAAAGGTTTTATTTCATCTCTTCTCCCTCCAGCTATGGGTTGAATAGAATTAAAAAAAGGGATGAGCGGAGGGGGCCAAAAAGTGCAGTTCGACGCTCGCCGGCAGGTCAGCTATTTTTCTTTCTTGGTTGCCTCAAGGAAATGGATTTCAGGTTTCCCCTTCTCGGCTAGTTACGAAAAAGTTACGGCATTTGTGAAACAGACACTAAGCCGCTCCTATCACGTTGAATACACCGGTTCTCATTTGATCACCGAAGTTAAGCAACGTGAGCCTGGTCAGTACCTACATGAGTGACCACTTAGGAATACCAAGCGATGTAAGCGTTCAGTGACGGATGTGCGTTGTGGTGCAGTGGATGTCAGCTTGGAAAGAGAAATAGGTGAGCTGAGTTCGAATTCCAATTGAGTACCCTGCATTCACTTAAACACTGGTACCCTTGGGAAAGGTATTAATCCGTCACTTCCCTCCAGTTATGGGTTAAATAACAGGATAGGGACTGGAGGCAACCCATCTAGTGTTGGTGTCACAACCTAGTGTTGGTAGTTCAGCTATTTGACAAGATTATGAATTTCGCTATAAACTGCGCCAGGGTTTCAAATGCACAGGGAATACTAGACGGGTGTAGTGAGTTCTATCTCGGGCAAGGCCGCAGGACGACGACGAAGCCGCTTCTACTTTCTTTTTGTCAGTCTGACTATCAATCCGCAACTTCGACACAGGCAATCCGCTGAAAAAATCCTTCACTCACACAGCAGTGCTGGCACCCGCTTTTTATGCCATTCCAAGACGGCCAAAATTTGCATGTGTGCAAATATCGTCTCGTTTAGAACGAGATAGGAACGCATAAATTGTGTCTTCAATAGCGGCCATCTTTCTTTTTTTATTATCTTGCAGGCAAGACACATTCGAGCTCGTTTCGAATTCCGCGGTAAGTCATGTCTTTCGTTACAAATAGCAGAATAGATTGGGTTCTATAGCCTTTGTTGGCAACCAGTCTACCACAGACAGAAATGGCAACCTACTGCAGGAAAATCTTCTGCCTAGTCAGTCATGGATCGAAAGAGACATGATCGCCCAAGCGTGTATCGCATATGGCATTTAACTGGCTGATATGGATAAAAGGATTGAATAGTAGGACAGATAGGGTTCTATAGCCTTGGTTGGCAACCAGCCTACCACAGAAATAAATGGCAACCTACTGCGGGATTTCTTCTGACTCATTGATCGAAAGAGACATGATTGCGCCAGTGTGTATCACGTATGACATTTAACTAACTCAATATTTAAAAACCCTCAGTTTAGTCTATCCGGTGACTTAACCATCAACTCTGCCTACTCGATTTCTAATTCAAAAGTTCAGATACCTCAAGTTTAATTTTCTAACGATTAATATAATTAGATCGTAGTCGTAAATGCATATTCGATTAGACATTGTAATATTCGAAAACCCTCAACCATTTTTAGCTGATGGTCTAACCACTAGCTTTATCCCTCCAGTTACTGAGTCACAGGTTCAGAAATCTCAAGTTCAATGATCAGGTTGAATTGTAGTTGTAATTGCTTTCAATTGGGCACAAAAATCAATTTGTTATCCTCAATCTCTGCTGGCCGGTGCTGTAATGATTAAGCTATCATTCTCGGCCATTTTTTGGCAGAAATGATTCCGATCTGCAACGAAGAACCGGCATTGTTCCAATATTGAAATTCCCGATCTTCAATCGATCTGTTAATCAAGGTCTCGTTGCAATGTAAACTGGTCCGCTTCGTCCGAGTGAAATTCGATTTGTTTGGCACCAATTCGTTCTTGAGCCAATTGCCAGTGGTTCTCAAAGAATAAAGCTAATAATGAAAGGAATTGCCAAATTATTAGAGAATAATTTTTTTTTTTGGCATATCAACTTCGGCGAGTCATTTATTGCCAACTAAATTTTTATTTATTTATTGCTGGTAATACCTTTTTCTTTCAACAATTTATTGTTATTTTTATATAAGTTTTGTGTCTAGTAATACTTTTTTTCTTTTCGAGTATCAAGATTCATTGGGATTTGTTTTTAAGGGCAGGGTCCCCAAGTCCTACCCGGTTATTTAACCCATAACTGGAGGGAAGGGACGAATTAATACCTTTTCCAAGGGTACCAGTGCTTAAGTGAATGCAGCGTATTCAACTGGAATTCGAACTCGGCTCATCGATTTCTCTTTCCGAGCCGATATCTACTGTGCCACAACGCACATCCCTCACTATACGCTTACAGCACCTGGTTTTCCCAAGCGGTCACCCATCTAAGTACTAACCAGGCTTAACGTTGCTTAACTTCATTAGCAAATGACCCTACCGTTTTAATGAAGCCAGGAATAAATCGAAGTCACTTTTTTCTTCCTTTTGGGGAATAAATTACGAGGAAAACTTCAGTGCAGTTTCGAGTGACGGTTGTGAAAAAAGAACTCAGATTGGAAATTAAACTGAATTTTGCTTTAAAATTGTCGACTTTTTACGATAATTTTTTTTATATCGACGGAAGATAAGACTTATGTTAATTACTATTTTTATCCTTTAATTAAAACAAATATTTTAAATTAATTAGGATAGAAATTCACTGCAAATGATTCTGATATGAAATGGAATTAAAAACAATTTTACTATAGGGATGCAATAGAATTGATTCTCTCATAAGAATGCATTAAAAATGATTTTCTCATAAAAATGCATTGGAAACGATTTTACGATAGAAATGCATTGGAATTGATTTTCTCATAGAAATGCATTGGAAATGACTTTACGATAGAAATACATTGGAAATGATTTTACGAGAGAAGTGCATCGGAAATGAATTTACGATAGAAATGCATTGGAAATGATTTTACGATAGAAATGCATTGGAATTGATTTTCTCATAGAAATGCATTGGAAATGACTTTACGATAGAAATACATTGGAAATGATTTTACGATGGAAATGCATTCGAAACGATTTTACGATAGAAATGCATTGGAATTGATTTTCTCATAGAAATGCATTGGAAATGACTTTACGATAGAAATACATTGGAAATGATTTTACGAGAGAAGTGCATCGGAAATGAATTTACGATAGAAATGCATTGGAAATGATTTTACGATAGAAATGCATTGGAATTGATTTTCTCATAGAAATGCATTGGAAATGACTTTACGATAGAAATACATTGGAAATGATTTTACGATGGAAATGCATTCGAAACGATTTTACGATAGAAATGCATTGGAATTGATTTTCTCATAGAAATGCATTGGAAATGACTTTACGATAGAAATGCATTGGAAATGATTTTACGATAGAAATGCATTGGAATTGATTTTCTCATAGAAATGCATTGGAAATGACTTTACGATAGAAATACATTGGAAATGATTTTACGATGGAAATGCATTCGAAACGATTTTACGATAGAAATGCATTGGAATTGATTTTCTCATAGAAATGCATTGGAAATGACTTTACGATAGAAATGCATTGGAAATGATTTTACGATAGAAATGCATTGGAATTGATTTTCTCATAGAAATGCATTGGAAATGATTTTACGATAGAAATGCATCGGAAATGATTTTACGATGGAAATGCATTAGAAACGATTTTACGATAGAAATGCATTGGACATTATTTTACAATCGGAATGCATTAGAAGTTGTTTTACTATAGAAATGCATTAGATATTATTTTATGATACTAATGCATTATAATGATTTTACAATAGGAATGAATCGGAAATGATTTTACGATATTAATCAATTAGAAATGGTTTTATTATAGGAATGCATTGAAAAAATGTTCTATAGGAATGCATTTCAATTCATTTTATTAAAGGAATAAATTGGAGTTCATTTTACGATAGTCATCCATTAGGAACTATTCTATTATTAAATACACTAAAAATCAGTTTACGACAGAAATACTTTTAATGAGTTTTACTATAGCAATCCATTGAGAATGACATTGATTAAAGGCGAACTCTTTGTCTTGGCTCATCTCTTCTTGTACAATCTGTCGTGGGAGCAGTTACTGAAAAGATGAATGTATTTCAAATATTTCAAATGCATTATAGTATCAAACACATTGAAAATCATTGGGAAATTACCTTGGAAATTACCATCTCTTCACGCAGCTATGGGTCAAATACTAGGACTTGTATATGAAAAAATCTGCATTATTCTCATAAAATTATCAATATAATATTCATTTGCAAAAAAATTAAAAAATAATTATTCTTTCAAAGCAAAATAATAAAAAACAAATCAATCTATACAAACAAGTTTACTAAAGAATTTTGTACAATTAATATGGAAGAGGGAGATTTTTAAATTATCCTCCGTATTACTAAGAATATTCGGTAAATTTTTTATTTGTTCCCCGAAGAACTTTACCCCGTCAAATCTTTCCTAAACTTCCTTAATTACTTGCAAATGTATATGCTGAACTCGAATCGATAATTGTTTATTAAAGAAACGTACCTTTTTTCCAGTTATCGACCACAAAAAAGTCGGACTATATCTCACCCCTTACCACCGTTTTCATATCTGATTCACCGCTGAATGACTTGGGGCGTAGGATACTTATTACGGCCCGTTTACTTCCTTTGAGCAATTAGTCCGCGATTTGTTTGGGTTCGGAACACAATTTCCGCGCATGAATAGCAAAAAGGAAGTAAATTGGTCGAAAAATCGCCAAACTACGCGTGAAATCATTCTGCAGTGAATAACATTTTTGAAGTGTGGTTACGGGGTGAGATAAACAGCGAAAAGAAGTTCCATATTTTTCTGGTTGTAAAATTGAAAAAAAAGTTCGGTTTCGTCAATAAACAATTATCGATTTGAGTTCAGCATTTACTTTTGCACGGAAATAAGGATGTTTTGGAAAGATTTGAAGGGGTAAAGGCCTTCGGGGAACAAAACAAACATTTACCGAATATTCAATATCACAAAAATAAAAATGAAAGCAATCCTTTCTCGTTGTCAGTTCTCTCCCCTTTATATTTCAAGATGGCGTCTTTTGTGCAAATGTTGTCATTTACTGCAACCTCCGCTCTTTGCAATCGAGCTAAAAATATTCATCTTGGAAACATCATGTTGCAGTGGATATTATTTGTTCGTTTGTTCTGTGGATCAGTTGCATTGAATGGGATCAGCTAAAGGGATGCGAGGCAGCACATAGGTTAAACCGAGTCAGATGAAGTGAACAGGCTTTGATCGAGATAAGAGGTTTCAGAGATAGAAATAACCGCAAGGGATGAATAAGTCCGAATGGGGAGAAGAAAATAGGATGGCGTGAGGGAAGGAGAGAAACGTTAGATGATTTGAATAATGCTGGGTTGATTAAAGAGGGAAGGAGAATCAATAGTGTTAGCCGGAATGAATTGTAATACGTTGGTTGAAGGTTAATGAGTGCGATAAAGATTAGTAAGGAGGGGAAATGCTTTAAGATCATGGGAAAGTGGACTGGGTAAAATGACAGAGGGTGCAATAAACAGGCTTTAGCTGAGGGTAGGTTGATGAGTTGTTGGGGATCGAGTGAAGTGAAGTGGATCTTTTTCTTCTTCTTCTTGTGTGCCGTGTTCCTTCAGTATGAAACAAAAAAGACGCCGATGTTTAGTGGAATTAAAAAAAGGCAACTGTATTTCAGTTTAAACAAAAAAGACACTGAAGTCGAACGACTATATCAAATCAATAGCTGCATCTACTACTAGGGACTAGGTTAGCAACTAGGTCCCACCCTTTTACAGTTAGACAAATAAGCTGTAACCGTAAATTCTACTCTAACAGCTTCTTTTCTCGCGCTTCCCGTCTGTGGAACTCCCTTCCACAAGTCTGCTTTCCCGACAGCTACAATCTCCAGGTGTTTAAATGTAGGGTCAATAGACACCTCCTATCACACTAACTCACAATTATTCTCAGAACACTCTCATCTACCCAACCCTCATTCTCGGTATCCTTACCCGCCTATCACCCACCCTCTGACATTTCCTATATTTAACCATTCTCGGTATCCCTACCCGCCTATCACCCACCCTCTGACATTTCCTATATTTAATCATCCTTTCTCCACTCTATGTAGCCCCCTGCGCAGTAGTGGTAGTGACATGCCTTGCTCGGGGTGAAACGCTTATAAAAAAAAAAAGAAAAAAAAAAGGAAGGTTGGGTCACAAAGTTTTTTTCTCGTTAGAGTGCATATTGCACATTTATAAATCTACCATTCGTCTGTGCATTGAATACTGTAGCCATATCTGGTCGGATGCACCTGTTATTCACGCGAGGTACTCGACAAAATCCAAAGAAGGATCTGCAATATAATCGGTCCTGACTTGGCATCTCGACTACAGTCACTTTCTTACTGACGTAACGTTGTCTTCCCTCTGTCTTTTCTGCAAATATTTTCATGGCAACTGCTCAGACTGACAAGGTTTTTTCCTGGTCCCTCAACCACATGAATTTACTCATGCTCCTAGATCGGCATCTAAGTCCCGCCCTTTTACCGTTGGATTAGTTAAATGTAACCACCTCTTCTACTCTAACAGTTTCTTTTTTCGCATTGCCCGCCTGTGGAACTTTCTTCCGTAAACCTGCTTTCCTGATAGCTACAATCTCCAGAAGTTTAAATGCAACGTCAGTTGCCATCTTCCATCTCCTTGAATTCCATCTATCTTTCAACCTTTCTTCGACACTTCCTGTGCCCTGTTTTTTCTCTTACTGTAACCCCCTACGCACAAGTGGGGGGATTGCAGTGAGAAAAATAATTAAAAGATGTACAATAATTTCTGAATCTTCCATAGTAGTAGAAAAACAGCAATGAAAAAACAAAAACCACAGATGTTTAACAGATGTGGTCATTAGCATTAAGAGCAACAATATTAAGAAGTCGATCAGAGAATTCGAGAGAATTAAAACAAAAATACTACGTAGACATATGTCCAGATTATTCAACCAAACATATATATATATATATATATATATATATATATATATATATATATATATATATTCAGTTAAATATAAGAGACAATGAATGTCTATTATGTTTAATCATGGGCCATTCTAAACATCGTATTTTGGCTTTATTTCAAGTGAAAATAAAAACAAAAATTGTACAACTTTATTTTCACCTGAAATTAAAACCAAAATGCGTTGTTTAGAACGGTTCATGATTAAACATAATAGACATTCATTGTCTCTTATATTTAACAGTATATGTTTAAAAATTATTTGCTGCCTCGATACACTAAATTTAAGTTACATGATCCCGCAGCATTAAATGATCCTAACACCAAGAAATTTCAATGGAACCTCATTAAGATGGCTCATGTGAGCCGAAAGCTTAGAAGCAAATTAATAAAAAATTATCCAAACGTTGGAGAATTTTTGTCTTTATTTTCAACTGAAATCAAAGCCAAAATACGACGTTTAGAACGGCTCATGATTAAACATAATAGACATTCACTGTCTCTTACATTTAACAGTATATGTTTAGAAAATTATTTGCTGCCTCGATATATTATTCTCTTTTTAGAAGGGGTCGGACAATGCATGCCTTAAAATGACATGTTGAAAATGGCTATTTCTCCACTAAGTTTTATCTGAATTTATATATATATATATATATATATATATATATATATTAAGTAACTAACCTAAAGAGCCAACAAATCTACCAAGGTTTCACCTAACCGGATCTTCAGGGAAGGTTGTTTGCTCTACTTGTGTATTGAGCGCTTTTTTTTTAGGTTACTCGTCTCGGGTTTTTTTCTTTGGGCTGTGTACTTTGACTGTTGTTCAAGTGCTTAGCTCTTTCTTCTTTTTTCATTACCATTTTTTCTTTCCGCTTATGTACTCGGAGGGTTTTTCGAAACGAGTATAGCGATAAGTTTACATATATATATATATATATATTAGTACCTTGAATATGTTCTAGCTGATTTTTCATGAAAATAATGTCTTTTTTTTTCTTTTTTTGTTTTTTTTTTTGCATCTTTATAAGAATGAAAGTGCTGCTCTGCCAGGCCATGTGCCATCGATTGAAACAAGTGGTAATCGAATTGGGCAATGTCTGGTGAATACGGTTGGTGGGGTAGAACTTCCCATTTAAGCGCTTCCGGGTAGGTTTTTACCTGTTTTGCAGCATATGGCCTAGTGCTGGCATGTCGCATAATCCTTTTGTCGTGTTTCTGCTCGTATAGAGGCCGTTGTTTTTTCTCCACTGCTCGGCTCAAATGCATCAATTGATGGCTATCTTCCTTGATGGTGTTGGTCTGTTTGGGCAACTTAATAAATTACACCGAGCTGATCCCACAAAATGCAGAGCAGAGTCTTCGAACCATATATATATATATATATCCGGCTCTGCCGCTAATATTGATGCATGGCCGGGCCTACCTAACGATCTTCTGTGCTTCGGCTTGTCGTAGTGTATCCACTTTTCATCACCAGTCACGATACGATGCAAAAAAATTCTTTTATCTGGCGTTGAAGCAACTGGTCACACTTGACAACGCTGTTCGACGTCTCTCGACTTCATCTCTTACGGCACCTAATGTTCTTGCTTTTTAATCATTGCTAATGCTTTCAAACGTTTCGAAACTCTTGTGTGATCAATTCTTAATGATTCCGAAAGTTTAGCTATGAATATAGATATGAATCTTCATGAAATAATGCCTCCAATTCTCTGTTTTCTAACTTTTTCGGTGTGCCAGAGCGTTGTCTATCTTCAACACCCAAATCATTATTTTTGAATCCTCTAAACCAATCTCTGAATGTTGCTTCCGATAGAGCATAGTCGCTGTAAGTATCCACAAGAATTCTGTTTTGAATAAAGTAGTACAGTAAAATTCCCCGCAAATACGCTTTCTTTGACATTAAATCTGACCTGTTTAACGCTAAGAAGAACAAAGTTGTTTACACTTCAGCGAAATGACATACACTGAATTTTAAGCGATTGAAACTACACACAGGCAGATCTAGAAACGCTGTCGGTTGTAAAACAGCGAGAGATTATTCAATGAACTAACATTTACACACACACACACACACACACACACACACACACACACATATATATATATATATATATATATATACTCATATTTTAATGGATGCTCGTATATGGGTAGATACTCTGTTTTTGGTTTTTTTTTTTTGGAGGGCGTTTGTTGTTGTTTTTTTCTAAAAAATTAAACAGTATAATAATTCATATCAATCGTTGTGACTTTGTCTAACTGTTAGGCATTCGTGCTCGAATTATATGTGTCAGGTCAATTGACGGTTTTCCACCAGTGAACGCAGGTTCGAATCCTGCCGGAGAAAACTCATTTTCCAAACAAATATTTTGATTATTCAAATATAATATAAATATACTGATATAAATATATATACTCTTTAATTAAAGAAAATACAGAGTGTCTACTCAAATATGAATATCCATTAAAAATAATGTTTAAATGTTTAAATAAATATAATAAAAATACGTCGGAGTTCATTCAATTCGTAACGGATTTCATAAAATTTACAATATATATATACATGTATACTTTGACAAGAAAATAATAAACGAAAACTCAAAATTCTAGAAGCTATTGACATCAAATAGCTTAAACCTAGCTTAAATAAAATAAATTTTGACATTTCTACTAACATACTCCAATACCTGTAATCGACGGGAGAGGTCATAGTTACTACACTTACCCCCTTTACCCATAGCAGTAGCAGCTCGCAGACCAATCCCCTCATGCCACTATACCCTCATGTGACCAAGAACCACACCACCACCATTTTTTCACCGTCTGTGGCCATCCGCCAAGAGAAAAATGGACTTGTCTCTTTGGTTTAATTTTCTTTGTTTAATTCCACTTTGTTAATAATTTAAATGTTCTATGTTCATTATATATTAAATGTTCATGCTTTGATAATGGCTTATGTAAGCCGAAAGCTCAGACCCGATAAAAAAAATCAACAATTACTGCGATTTCTTGTCGTCTTTTAACAATAGCACTATCAAGCTTATCAGATTATACGAAAGGATCGTATACAATAAAATAGACAAAACTTGTCTTTATTATTCAACGAAACCTATATATATATATATATATATATATACTAGAAACAATTTGAGATCATTTGTTTCTAGATTATTTGTTTCTAGATTATATTACTCTGTGAAATTAAATAAATTTAACATTGAGTTCTTTTGAGTTTGTCTCTATCGAAATTTACCTGACTTATATATCAAGTATTCTAGGTTATATATATATACTACCAGCCATAATGATTAGGCCACCCCAGAGTTTTAAAAATTATGTATTTGATACTATTTTTTAGTATTTATTGCCAAGTGAATAATTGTAAATGAAAACAGAATGATTCTTTTGTTAATACTGCAGAATAACATGTGCATCAAATGAATTTATAAATATTTAATAATTACGTATATTGCAGTTTCATCAATGAAAGAATGAAGAAAATTTTGGGTGATTCGGACGAGTTCACCTTTGCTTCCTTGCCTTGTAAAATTTTGCAAAGTAATAATAACAAAAGAACCATTTTATTTTCATTTGGCAATTAATACTAAAAATAGTATGAAATACATAATTTCTTTTAAAAAAAAATAGAGTGGCCTAATAATTATGACCGGTAGTATATATATATATATATATATATATATATATATATATATATATATATAAAGAGAGCCGAGTTCGAATTTCCGTTGAATTTGTTGCATTCACTTACTCGCAAATACTACTGGGAAAGGTATTAATCCGTCGCTTCACTCTTCAGCTATGGGTTAAATATCAGGACAGGTTGCCAACTAAAGCTATAGCCTTGGTTTGCAATGTGTTCTGCTATTTAACCCCATAAATCTGTCCTGCTATTTAACTCATAGCTATTTCTACCGCAAAAAGTAACTACAACGTACTGCAGAAAAAATTTCCGCTCTGTCAGTCATGTCTCTTTCGAGACATGATCGCCCAGACGTGTATTACGTATGGCACTTAACTGAACTGGATTCTTTAAGAATCTGCTCAATACGTACTTTCATGTCAGACACCATTTTGCCAGGCTGTTGAAACAAGTGGAAGAATTAGGTTATTGACGGAACTGTTTAATATCTACTACTCTAACGTTAACATCCTCATGGGCCACCTAATTATTATTAATTATAATACGAGGCATCAATTTCAAATCAACATTCATAGAAAATGTTCATCAACCTGCATGTTGGAGAGGGTCTATAAAAATAGCAAGACAGCATGGGGGGAAGATCAATACCCGGGGTAATAACTGAAACCCAACAAAATTAATTAGAATTTTGGTGAATAAATATATCTTCTATTGGTATTTGCGTGCATCTTGCTAACTAATGAATTAGTTAGAGGTAGAAATGACGGAAGCAAAGAAAGAAAGAAAGACAGAAAGAAAGCAGGAAAGAAATAAGGTAAAGTAAAAACAAACAAGAAGAAAGAAAAAGAAGAGAAGAGAAAGAAGGACGCTAAAAGAAAGAAAAAAGAAAGACACAACAGAAAGAAAGAAGAAAGAATGAAACTACAATAAAGAAAGAGAAAAGGAAAAAGAACATGAAAGGAAAGAAGTGCACTAAAAGAAAGAAAGAATGGTAAGAAAAGAGAAAGAAAGACACCAACAGAAAGAAAGAAAGAAAGGCAACAACCAAATGAAAAAAGAAAGAAAGAAAACGAGAGACACCAAAAGAAAGAAACGACGAAAGAAAGAAATGAAAGGAAACAGAAATCAGCAAAGAAAAAAAAAGCAAAGAATGAATGACGAAATGACAAGAAAAGAAAAAAAGAATAGAAAATCGATATAAGGGGCATAATTAGTGGAAAGAAAAGAAAAAAACTAATAAACAAACGAAAAAGGAATAAAAAGAAAATATCGAAAAGAAGAACAGCAAGGAATGAATGAAGGTTGAAATGAAAAAAGCAAAGATGGAAGCAGAAAAACAATCATAGAAAGACGGAAAAATGATTGCAAGAACGGAAGTAAGGAAGGAATAATGACAGCAAGCATGGTAATAAGAAAGAAAGAAAGAAAGAAAGAAAGAAAGAAAGAAATGAAAGACAGAAAAACAGAAAGATAAAGAAAGAAAGAAATGAAAGAAAGAAAGAAAGAGAAAGACAGAAAAACAGAAAGATAAAGAAAGAAAGATGAAAGAAAGATTAAAAAAGATAAAGAAAGACAGAAAGAAAGAAAGAAAGAAAGACGAAAGAAAGAAAAAGATAAAGAAAGAAAGAAAGAAAGAAAGAGAGAAAGAAAGAAAGAAAAATAAAGAAAGAAAGATGAAAGAAAAAATGATGAAAGAAAGAAAGAAAAAGAAAGAAAGAAAGAAAGAAAGAAAAGAAAGAAAGAAAAAGAAAGAAAGAAAGAAAGAAAGAAAGAAAGATGAAAAAGATAAAGAAAGAAAGATGAAAGAAAGAAAATTGAAAGAAAGAAAGAAGGAAAGATGAAGAAAGATAAAGAAAGAAAGAAAGAAAGAAAGAAAGAAAGGAAAACACAAAGATACAGGAAAGAAAGAAAAAACACAGATATAATAATAATAATAATAATAATAATCAGAAATAAAAGTTGTGGAGAGCCGTAATCACCCACTTCCTGAAGGCATACAGCACATAAAAAATGATGATAAGTTAAAAAAAAAAAATAGCCGAAGAGAAACGAAACACAAATCAGCACTAAAGAAAAAAGTTACAGTTGAAACTAATCTGACAAAGTCAAAATCCAAAAATTAAAAAATTGAATCGGCAATAATTCTTCTTAAAAAGAAAAAAAAAACCACGCTTCCAGTCTGATGTTCAAACTATTTACGCCCACCAATATGGAGGAAAGGAAATGATGCGAATTTCCACGGTTGCAGTATATTGTTATAGTCGTGGTTAGCAAAATAAAAATTCAAGATTTATCGATCACTTGTCTGGCATAGGCAATCAAGGGCAAAGTAGAAAGAAAGGACGGAAAGGAAGAAACGTGTGGGAAGAGTGGGAGGAAAGCGATCACGTGCCGGGAGAAGCTGCGGGCGATCAAAACGTGACTCAGCGGAAATTTATGGTGTGGAAGAAGCAAGATAATTTGAAGGGAAATCTGTTGTTTTCATGTCTTTTATATATATATATATATATATATATGTGTGTGTGTGTGTGTGTGTGTGTGTGTGTGTGTGTGTGTGTGTGTGTGAAGTGTGTATGTATATATCAATCCTAGGTTAAAAGCAATCGGAGTCTAACCGTACTGATGAGCTGTGATACAGCGAAACAGATCTGTGACTATATATATATATATATAGATATATAGATATATACGAAATTTGTTATATATATTATATTATCTATCTAAACTTATTTATAAATGGAATTTATCTCTGTGTGTGTGTGTGTGTGTGTGTGTGTGTATGTGTATGTGCGTGTGTGTGTGTGTGTCCGTTACCTAGAGACTCCGAAACGGCTGAACCGATTTTCTTGAAAATTTACACAGTTGTACTATAAGCGTCTGCGAGTGTTCTTAAGAAAACACAAAGATACAGGTTTTTTGTCGAGGTACCTCCGATAAATATCGAAAATCGATAATCGAAAAAATCGGGTTATAGAAGGAGTGGTTCGATTTTAATCAAATTTGATACACTCATAGACAAAGACATAAGAAATGATATTCAGAAGTTTCAAGGTTGCAGTTCTTACAATAGTGCAGAAAATCAATAATATACATATATAAAAAGCAAGATGTTTGGGTGTGTGTCTGTTTATCTGCCTGTATGTCCTTTATACAAATCCACAATTTTTATCCGATTCTCACCAGACTTCAAATATTCTTTATGGCTCTGGTCAGGTCATGGGCGACTTATTTTTTCCAATTTATTCCCGGTTTCGCTTTAACTGGAAGCAACTATTGCTTTTTAGTCTTTCGTGTCAACGTCCAAACAGTCTGAGCTCCAGGATCATGGATTCGTTTTAAAGCTTTCATTACACACGAGCAACGCCGGGCTATACTGCTAGTATATTATATATGCGTGGTACTTATTTGAAAGCGCTCAATATCCGTGATAGAGCTGACATATTCATATAGATAGGTGTGAGTTTGTGAACCTGGGTTTCACGCTCTTGCGATCGTCAGACAAATTGATTAATTTTTTTTTTTAAATTGGCTATATGTAGGGCTGCGTATATTGGTGTATTTTTGTGGAAGTGGGAGGAAAATTAAGAGGTAAATTTGTTGTCGTGATAAACGCAGATATATATACACACTTGTACACCCATTGACATGCGCAAAGACACACACACCGTACTGATGAGCTGTGACACAGCGAAACAGTTATGTCTGGGGATGACTATATATATATATATATATTAAACACGTTGTATTAAACGATAGAGACAACTTAGTCTTGCAGATTTTCTTTTGCATTTTCTCATATTTTCTAATGAGGCTTTTTATTTCCAAATTATATTCATACAAATATTGTCGATATGTTAACCGAGTACTTTCGAAAGTCATCGTTCATCATCAGAGTCAAATTTTACGGATTTACAATTTTTAACCATCAACAATTGGCTTGCAGCGGAAACGTGTTACTACATATTGAAGAATTAAATAAAAATTAAGAAATTTTTAACGTGTTTAAAAGAAAGGATGCTGTCAAAATACACGATCTTTATATATATATATATATATATATATATATATATATATATATATATAGTGTATCGAGGCAGCCAATAATTTTCTAAACATATACTGTTAAATATAAGAGACAATGAATGTCTATTATGTTTAATCATGAGCCGTTCTAAACGTCGTATTTTGGCTTTAATTTCAGTTGAAAATAAAGACAAAAATTCTCCAACATTTGGATAATTTTTATTAACTTGGTTCTAACTTTCGTCAGTGATGGTGGATGTTACTGTATTACCGTCTTAATAACATCTCAGAAGATGGCTCATGTGAGCCGAAAGCTTAGAACCAAATTAATAAAAAATTATCCAAATGTTGGAGAATTTTTGTCTTTATTTTCAACTGAAATTAAAGCTAAAATACGATGTTTAGAACGGCTCATGATTAAACATAATAGACATTCATTGTCTCTTATATTTAACAGTATATGTTTAGAATATATATATATATATATATATATATATATACAAGTATGGGTGGAATAATATTCCCCATCCAAAGAAACACTATTTTTAAAAAAGTGCTCAATACAAAGTAGAGCTAATAATAATAATATTTATTAATAAATTATAACATTGATATGTTACAATATCACTACAAAAGTAGCTATTTTGTTTCGACACTTTTTGTGTCTTATCAAGTGATGTGGTTATTTCAAAATCTTTTGAAATAACCACATCACTTGATAAGACACAAAAAGTGTCGAAACAAAATAGCTACTTTTGTAGTGATATTGTAACATATCAATGTTATAATTTATTAATAAATATTATTATATATATATATATATATATATATATATATATATATATATATAGATCGGAATCTGACAAGATGAATATAATAAATAAATAAAGGTTAGGATAAAAAGTATTTTTAATCTAACATGTATATTCTATTCATGTGTGTGTGTGTGTGTGTGTGTGTGTGTGTGTGTGTGTGTGTGTGTGTGTGTGTTTAAGCAGCAAATTCACTTTTAGACATTTCAGACTAACCTGCTTATTTTCTTTTAATAAAATCTATTCTTTCTAAAATGTTTATAAAAAGAACATTTTTTCATGCTTTCAGACTTGTATGACATTACAAGACAAACTTCAGTCGTGGATGATTTTCACCTTCTAATGAACGCTAAGCATAACTGTCAATCGTTACATTTGAAGAAAAAAAATACAGTCATTTTTAGCAACACAGATTTGCAATTATTTTTTGTTATTATAGCTTACATCTGTCTGTCTCTTTTTATATATATACTAGCAGTATAACCCGGCGTTGCGCGGGTGTAATGAAAGCTTTAAAATTAATCCCTGGTCCTGGAGCTCAGACTCTTTAGACGTTGGCACGAAAGACTAAAAAGCAATAGTTGTTTCCAGTTAAAGCGAAACCGTAGACTGAAAGAATAATGAATGGATGTAAGTCAAATTTTGATTTCCTGGTATCGATATCAAATAAGTTTTTTTCGTCGTAAACTGAATTTTGAAGGCTAAATAAGTCCTCTGAGTAAATGGTATCATGGCTGAGACTAAGAACTACAATTATACCTACTTAGAGCCAAACCCGAAGCAAAAACTAAAAAAAAAGGCCCGAAAAAATAACAAACACACACACAAACTTCTTGCCTTTTATATATATACCTGGCTATACTGCTAGTATATATATATATATATATATATATGAATGATACAAATAAATATATAATGAAAGTATAATTTCCTGCTTTCTTACGATTTATTGGTTGACACCGGAAACGTCATTTTTTGTTGTTTTCGTATTCTCTCTCTCTCTCTCTCTCTCTCTCTCTCTCTCCCTCACCCTTCTCTCTTCCACTTCTCCTCTCTCTCTCTCTAAATCGTCTGAGTTTAAGTAAAGATAAGACAGAACCACTTTGGGCAGGAAGTCTGCCTTTTTTGAATCTGTTGACTCTATTTATAAAAAGAAAATTGCTTTAGAGATTTTGGGCGCGTGCCGTAGAGCAAAACTCAGCAAGTTTCTAGCCTTAATCATGTATATTACTGGATATTCCATACTTTTTGACATATGCCTGAAGAACTTAAGATTATTAAATATCAAATTACTCATTTATGATATATATATATATATATATATATATATATATATATATATATATATATAGATAGATAGATAGATAGATATATGGGCGTGTATAATGATAATATACACGCTAAAAAGTCTGCATTCTTCTACCGAGCGCCTGTAGCTCAGAGGTAGAATCGCCGACTGACGCTAATTCGGTCGGGTTTCAATCCTGGGTAAAAAGTAGCGAAACAGATTTGTCTGCGGATGACTATATATATATATATATATATATATATAAATATGTCTGTACAGGGTGCGATGAATAATTGTTTAAATGAAGTAAAAATGAAAATAACACTGACATCGTATTTAAACAGATATATTTAACAAAATTATACAAAAATATCTTGAAATACTACTTCTTTTATGTGCCCTGTCCTTTCAGGACGTAGGCGATCATGACTTTACACGTCTCCCTATCCTGGTTGCTCTTAGCACGTTTTCTCCTGTTACACCACACAACCCCGGTTCTATCATTCACCAGCTCAGACCCTTCAGATATGTTATCCGCTGTCTGTTCTATCTATCTGGCCTGTTAGTATCAGGTTCTCCAAGCCCTCCTTTCTCATTGCATGTCTCAGGAACTTTAGATATCCCTTCCTGATACTCAGCATTAATTTCATTTTCGTTTCCATCCTTTCCAAAACCTCATCATTGCTCACATACTCGGTCCATGATATCCTCAGCATCCTTCTGTAGAACCACATTTCAGTTGCTCCAAGTTTTTCCTTCATCTTCGAAGATATTGTCCAGCATTCACTGACATATTGAAGAACTGACATCACATAGCAATCCAGTACTTTCTTCTTTGTTTATAGCGAAATTTTCCTATCTCTTAATACTCTACTCAACTTCTGGAACTCGTTTTTTGCCATGCCAATTCACCTTCGATTATTGAGTTACAGGTTCAGATAAATTCAAGTCCCATGTTTTAAACATTATTCTGACTGAATCGTTAACTTAAACGCCTTCAGTATGGAAGTATGACAACTTTGTTACGCTCAGACTACCCTGGCTCTAACTGTTCAGTTATTGAATTACAGTTTCAGATAAACGTAAGTCTCATGTTTTAACTATTAATTAGAGTGAATCGTTGATTAAATGACTTCCATCTCGACCTAGGATGTAAGTCAAATTTTGATTTCCTGATATCGATATCAAATAAGTTTTTCGTCGTAAACTGAATTATGAAGGCTAAATAAGTCCTCTGAGTAAATGGTATCATGGCTGAGACTAAGAACTACAATTATACCTACTTAGAGCCAAACCCGAAGCAAAAACTAAAATAAAAGGGCTGAAAAATATACAGACATACAGGCAGATAAACAGGCACACACACAAACATCTTGCCTTTTATATATATATGTATTATCGATTTGCTCCACTGTTGTAAGAACTGCAACTCGGAAACTTCTGAATATCATTTCTTATGTCTTTCTCTATGAGTGTATCAAATTTGATTAAAATCGGACAACTCCTATAACCCGATTTTTTCGATTATCGATTTTCGATATTTATCGGGGGTACCTCGACACAAAACCTAACTAAGAACACTCGCAGACACTTATAATACAACTGTGTAAATTTTCAAGAAAATCGGTTCAGCTGTTTCGGAGTCTATAGGTAACGGACGGACACACACACACAGACACATACACACACACACACAGAGACAAAGTTCCATTTATAAATAAGTTTAGAAAAATAATATTAATAAAGTCTGAAAAGTTATAGTACGGGATTCTATTGAGTCTCTACTTGTTATTACAAAAAAGATTTAATTCATGAAATAGTCGTAAAAATAATGAAATTAGGAATAGAACGTTTTGGAAGATTGCAGAATATTCCAGTAAAATCTAGAGAATTCTAAAGGATTCTAGAATATGCAAATTAGGTGTTAGCCCCTATAAAAATAGATCTTGGGAAGAGAGTAGTTAGTTGCTAACAGGATTTGCTGACATTATCAATTCCGGTTTTGATTCAAGGATTTATATCCAGTCGAAAGAATCTCTAAGAAAAGTTGCCGACCAACTGAAACCAGAAAGAGAACCTCTATATGGGTAAATAGATATCTTTTGACTCTTTCATTGACCAAACTTAAAATTATTCTTTATATACACATTTAAGGATTTCCATAAAGTTAGCACTTAAACTACTTCACTAACTTAACTAGGTAAAGATAGTGACCCTTCCTTCCTCTTCGTAACACTTCGTCTGCCACTAGTAAACTCTACGATTCTGTTTTGAATGCAAAATTTGTAAATTTTGTATATATATCATTTTGTGTTTATCGTAAATTAAATATTTGTATGTGATTTAGCTCTGAGTTTTGATCAATCATTTTTGTTTCTTTTGTTACACTGAACACGTAACAAAATTGGGGGGCTCGTCCGGGATAATATTAGGTTGCTCAACAGTTCGTAAACACTTGCGAAATGGGTCTATCTGGTCCAGCATAATCGAGACAAGCGCCGGGTTCAGAAAGGGCAAGAGACACCTTCGGTTCCAAAAATGATCGATTCGGCAAGAAAGTCATGTTGTGCGTTTGGTGGAACTTTGAAGGAATCGTGCATTTTCAGTTGGTTACGAATGGTCATGCCATCAGTGCCAAACTTTAGTGTCAGCAACTTGAGTGGGTCTACGAAAACTTGAAGCAAAAGTACCCGGTTCTGATTAACCGAAAGCTCGCTTTGATGCAAAAGGACAATGCCAAGCCACACACCGCCAGGAAGACCAAAAACAAGTTTGAAGAGCTGGACGACGTTGAGGTCCTGCCACATCCAGTCCTAACTATGCTCCATCAGATTACGGCCTTTTCCGCTCAATGCAACACTTTCTGAAGGACCGCCTACTCGACACGTTTGATGAAGTCGAGGTAGCATGTCAAGAATACTTTGATTGAAAGTCGGCTGAATGGTACTTTGACCAGAAGCGGATGCTTTCAGGTCGATGGCAGAAAGTCTTGGAAAATGATGGTCTTTATTTTGAGCAATAATTTTTGTTGTTTTTTGGAGTAAAATTTCAATTTTTTGCAAGTGTTTACGAACTTTTGGGCCAATCTAATAATATCGTAACAAGTGTCCTTGACGAACCCGCGCTGTTCTTGACCTATTTCCAGTCTAATTTTGCTGTTCGCTTTATAAATCAGAATTCGGATGATGCCTCTTGTTACGTGACCCATTAAGCTGTTTGGGTTCACATTCATTTGCGCCTAGCTTCTCGGGCAGTGCTATGAAAATCGTTTAGTTTTGGAAAAACTGTCCTCTCGTATGACAGAGTGTCGGACAATCTCGTCAAAAATGAAGAGAATCGAAGTAACAGAAATGTAGTTCTACAGAAGGATACTGAGGATACCACGTACCGAGAATGTGAGCAACGACGAAGTTTAAGAGAAAATGATGAAACAAAAAGTAACCTTATACTTAACATCAGGGACATTCAGCTGAGGTTTCTAAGGCACATTATAATGAGGAGAGAGGGCTTAGAAAATTTGATACTCACGGGACAGATAGAGGGACAGAGGAAAGCAACGCCTAACATACCTAGTGAGCTTGAGTAAATGGATGGCGGAACAGGGATTAGGAGAGATAACAAAAAGATTAAATTTATGAACAGCAACAAAATACAAAAAATTGTGCAGAGTCATAATCGCCAACGTCCTGAAAGAACATTGCAAGAAGAAGAAGAAGAAGAAGAAGAATGCGAGGAGGGCGGAGAAGGAAGAGGAATAATAATAGGTTGTGATTTGCGTCACACTTAGTTTAACTTAGTAAATATTGAAAAGAATGAATAAAAATGGCTCTCATGCGACCGGTTGATATGAATGTAATATCTGCTCATGCGCAGAAAGTGTCGTAAAAATAGTATTGTCCGCCATTTTTAGATTAAGGTCAGAAAATAATCCAAGAGTAGATTGGAACTCCCATTCATTTTATTTTAAAGGAAAAAAAACGGACACCCACACATGCAGATATGAATAGAGCTATAAATCTTCTATTCAGCGCGTTAAGCTAGCAAGACAATTCGTTAGTAGAATAGAAAAAATGGTGAGCACGAATCATATTTAAACAAAATATTACTGACAGTTACCTAATAAGACGTAGCTCCGCCTACCGTTTGAGTAACTACAACTGCGTAAGCTGAGAGGGAATTTTACAGTGGAAAAGGCTTAGCCCGTGATGACAGTCAGCTGTTAAAAATCCTGTTTTTTATCATTTCATCCCAACCAAGTGGATAAAACCACACAAGAGGTTACTACAAGTAAGAAAAACCAAGAAAATATAATTGAGGAGAGAAAACAATTAAAGAACAGCATTTTAAAAAAAAAGTTAACGATAGACATTGCATATAAAATTTTAAGATCGTAGTTGAATTCGTTGCATTCACTTACACACAAATCCTTTTCGGAAAAATATCCGTCTTTTTCCTCCAGATATGGGTGGTTAAATAACAGGACAGATTGGGTTATGTAACCTTGGTTGGCAACCAGTCTACCACAGAAAGTAATAGCAACCTACTGCAGGAAAATCTTCTGCTCAGTCATTTATGTCTCTTTCGAGACATGATCGCCCAAAGCGTGTGTCACGTATGACACTTAACTGACTGACTGAATATAATAGTTGGAAACATGATTAAGGCTTCTACTGGGCATAAAATGGGGGATCGGTTTTCTATTGTTATGAAGTAATAAACTGACTCCCCACTAATTAATACGTAATAATATAATACATGTTTTCTCCGTCTAGCTATGAGTCAAATAACAGGACAGATGGGGTTCTATAGCCTTGGCTGGCAACTAGTCTACTACAGAAAGCAATGGCAACCTACTGCGGGAAAATCTTCTGCCCAGTTAGCCATGTCTCTTTCGAGTCATGCTCGCCCAAAGCCTGTATCACGTATGGTACTTAACTAACTGACTGAATATAATAGTTGGAAACATAATTAAGGCTTCTACTGGGTATAAAGTGGGGGGGGGGTTGGTTTTCTATTGTTATGAAGTAATAAAATGATCCCCTACTAATTAATACTTAATATAATACATCTCTTCCCCCTCTAGCTATGAGTCAAATAACAGGACAGATTGGGTTCTGTAGCCTTGGCTGGCAACCAGTCTACCGCAGAAAGCAATAGTAACCTACTGCGGGATAATCTTCTGCCCAGTCAGTCATGTCTCTTTCGAGATATAATCGCCCAAAGTGTGTATCACGTATGGTACTTAACTGACTGACTGACTGACTGACTGACTAAAACAAGATACCCTGCCGGGATTCGTCCCTCTTCAGGCTGGTTTTGTATTCAAATTGTTCATTCTTCTAGACTGGTTGTCAAATCAGCGCTAATTTAATTTAAAGGGAGCATTGTAGTATTGTATGTATCATACTGTTTCCCGTGAGTATTTGTTTTGAAAGTGAACATAACGAAATTAGCCGAAATTTGAAATCAGTTCGCTGATTTCCAAGCCGCTGTTCTACTTCAAGCAACTGAAATGTGGTTCTACAGAAGGATGGTGAGGATATCATGGATCGAACATGTGATGAAATTTTGGAAAAGATGGAAAAGAGAAGGGAATTAACACTTTTTTTAAAATCATATCACCCCGAGCAAGGCGGTAACGCCACTGTTGTGCAGGGGGCTACATAAGAGTAAAAGATTAAGTAGAAGAGAGTGAAGAGGAAGACGAACCAGTTACAAAGGAGCAAGAGAAGGCTGGGAATACAGGTGTGATGACATTTGCAAAGGTGTAGAGAAAGGAAAGGATATACAGGGCGGTGTGGAAGGAACTAGGGTCAAGTAGTTAAGAGATGAGTATCGACCTTGCGGATGTGCGTTGTGATACAGTGGATATCGGCTCGGAACGAGAAGCCGGGGAGCCGAGTTCGAATTCCAGTTGAATTCATTGTATTCACTTACGCGCAAATACCCTTGGGAAAGGTATTAATCCGTCTCTTCCTTCCAGTTATGGGTTAAATAGCAGGACAGATTGGGTTCTATAGCCTTGGTCGGCAACCAGTCTACCGCAGAATGCAATGGCAACCTACTGCGGGATAATCTTCTGCCCAGTCAGTCATGTCTCTTTCGAGACATGATCGCCCAAGCGTGTATCACGTATGGCACTTAACTTGACTGATCGATCTTGCATTTAAATTCCTTGAGGTTGTAGCCGTCAGGAAAGCAAGAATAAGGAAGCGAGTTCCACAGACAGGAAATGCGAGAAAAGAAGCTGAAGGAGTAGAATTGTCGTCTGCATTTGGTTGATCTAACTGTGAATAGGTGAGACCCAGATTCCAGTTGCACGAGTAAACACCTGCTGCGGAGGTACCAGTGACTTAAATTCGTTGGAGCAGAAGCCATGGAAGTATTTATAGAACAGACAAAGGGAAGCCACATCTCGTCGGTGGGAAAGTGGCTGTAGTCGAACCGCCAGGTCAGTACCTATCACATTACTGATTCTCCTTTGGAGCCTGTCAAGAACACGAAGATGTAAATTTCTAAATAAAATGTTTGGAATATAGCTTTTTGTTTCCATAACCTTTTAGATTGTAGTATTGGTAACCTTAAGTGGGAGGAGTTTAAAATCTATCCGCAAAAAAAATATTTCTTTTTAAAGATTTTTAAGTGGTCTTAAAATTTTGATCAGGAGTGTATACAGGATGGTTTCAGGTGGAAAACTGAGCATCAGGAAAAGACAACTAAAGAGAAGGAGGGCTTGGAGAATCTGGTACTAACAGGCAATATAAAGAAAAGATAGACAGGGGAAAGCAGCGTGTAACGTACTTAACTGGACTGATTAGGTGTATGAGTAACCGTGCTAAGAGCCACCAGCGATAGGTAGACGTGAAGGGCCATGATCGCCTACGTCCTGAAAGGATAGGGCACACAGAAGAAGAATATATATGCCAACTGTTTATAAGAAATTATAATGTGAATATAAAATGGGGGACTAATTCTATATTATATTCACAATACAAACTGATCCCTCATTTTGTGTCCATGCTTTTTTCTATACATTTATATTCTAGATTTATAGGCTTGAGCTAGTGGATGGCAGAGCGGGGTTTGGGTGGTGTAACAGGAGAAAGCGTGCTAAAAGCCACCAGGGATAGGGAAACGTGGAAAGCCATGATCGCCTACGTCCTGAAGGGACAGGGCACATAGAAGAGAAAATATATATGCCAACTCTTAATAAAAGGTTTTAATGTGGATATAAAATGGGGGATCAATTCTATATTATAATTAATATATAAACTGATCCTTCAATTTGTGGCCTTGCTTTTTTCTATACATTTATATTCTAGATTTATGGGTTTGAGCTAGTGGATGGTAGAGCGGGGTTTGGGTGGTGTAACAGGAGAAAGCGTGCTAAGAGCCACCAGGGATAGGGAGACGTGGAAGGCCATGATCGCCTACGTCCTGAAAGAACGGCACATAGAAGAAGAATATATATGCCAACTGTTTATAAGAAATTATAATGTGGATATAAAATGGGGGATAAACTCTATATTATAATCAATATATAAAGTGATCACTCATTTGTGGCCATGCTAGTTTCTATACATTTATATTCTAGATTTATGGGCTTGAGCTAGTGGATGGCAGAGCGGGGTTTGGGTGGGGTTACAGGAGGAAGCGTGTTAAGAGCCACCAGGGATAGGGAGACGTGGAAGGCCATGATCGCCTACGTCCTAAAGAGACAAAGTACACAGACAAAGAAGAAGACGAAGAAGACGACGACGAAGAAGAAGACAAAGAAGAAGACAAAGAAGAAGAAAAAGACGAAGAAGAAGACAAAGAAGAAGACGAAGAAGAAGACAAAGAAGAAGACAAAGAAGAAGAAGACAAAGAAGACGAAGAAAAAGACAAAGAAGAAGACAAAGAAGAAGAAGACAAAGAAGACGAAGAAAAAGACGAAGAAGAAGACAAAGAAGAAAACAAAGAAGAAGAAGACAAAGAAGACGAAGAAGACAAAGAAGAAGACGAAGAAGACAAAGAAGAAGACAAAGAAGAAGAAGACAAAGAAGAAGAAGACAAAGAAGACGAAGCAGACAAAGAAGACAAAGAAGAAGACGAAGAAGAAGACAAAGAAGAAGACAAAGAAGACGAAGAAGAAGACAAAGAAGAAAAAGACGAAAAAGAAAAACACGAAGAAGAAAACGAAGAAGAAGAAAAAGAAGAAAACTAAGAAGAAGACGTAGAAAACGAAGAAGAGGAAAAAGACGAAGAATAAGAAAAAGACGAAGACGAAGAAGAAGAAGAAGAAGAAGGAGTTCCACTACCCGCACATCCATGACATTGATGAGCTTATAAAACCTTAAGTCGAGTCGCAACGTTGCATGAACCACCAAATGTTTCCCCATTTTCCTAAAAGATCGAAAAGAAAAGCCAGAAAACAAACATCAAATAAAAAGCCGTAAGGTTTAATGCTTGACCCGCAAAATAAGAAACTTGCGATGCATTTACTGAAGAATCGTCTAAAGACCACAGTGATTGCATGGCAAGAAGCCAAGTCGAGTAGCGAACTGGTTGGCTTTTATGTTCTCCATGCGTTCGCCCACCTCATCAAAATGTTTCTCTTTTACTTTCTTTCGTCTTCTTCTTTTTCGTCTTTATTTTTTATAACGTTATTTTTGTTTTATTTTATTTGGCTTTTTGCTTGTTTTTATTTTGCCTCGGGTTTTATCTCTTGATTAAGACAGATGTGAACAGACTGTTAGATAGATAGATTGATAGATAGATTGATAGATAGATAGATAGATAGATAGATAGATAGATAGATATGAACATAGTGATAGATAGATAGATAGATAGATAGATAGATAGATAGATAAGTAAGAACATAGGGATAGATAGATAGATAGATAGATAGATAGATAGATAGATAGATAATGAACATAGTGATAGATAGATAGATAGATAGATAGATAGATAGATAGATAATGAACATAGTGATAGATAGATAGATAGATAGATAGATAGATAATGAACATAGTGATAGATAGATAGATAGATAGATAGATAGATAGATAGATAGATAGATGATAAGTGAATAGATAGATAGATAGATAGATAGATAGATAGATAGATAGATAGATAGATAGATAATGAACATAGTGATAGATAGATAGATAGATAGATAGATAGATAATGAACATAGTGATAGATAGATAGATAGATAGATAGATAGATAGATAAGATAATGAACATAGTGATAGATAGATAGATAGATAGATAGATAATGAACATAGTGATAGATAGATAGATAGATAGATAGATAGATAGATAGATAATGAACATAGTGATAGATAGATAGATAGATAGATAGATAGATAGATAGATAGATAATGAACATAGTGATAGATAGATAGATAGATAGATAGATAGATAGATAGATAGATAGATAGATACTATTTCGAAGGCAACGACAAGATGATATATCAGAACAATGTTAAGAAAATGAATGTCAAAGTAACAAATATTTGTGTGACGTGTTTTGTCCTTTAGGTCTTCATCAGACTAAAATAATTTTTTGTTGATGTAATTACATATGCTTATGAAGGGGAGGGGACTATAAAACACAAAGTTGGTTATCAAGTATCCCACACTGTGATAATAGACGATCTGCCAAAAGGGGAAATGTTGTAATGACCTGGATATAATTCAGTGTGGATTATCAAATCACTTTCTAGACATTTCACCCGAGTAAATTGTTTTCAGTCAGTTAAGGTACATGGGCGTAAGTGAATGCAGTTGAATTCCTTGCATTCACTTACGCGAAAAATACCCTTGAGAAAGGTATTAATCCGTCTCTTCCCTCCAGTTATGGGTTAAATAACAGGATAAATTGGTCAGCAACTGGTCTACCTCAGAAAGCAATGGTGACCTACAACGGGATAATCTTTTGCCCAATCATTCATGTCTCGAAAGAAACATGATCGCCCAAAGCGTGTATCACGTATGGCACTTAACTGAAGGACTGAATATAATATTGGGAAATCATGATTAAGGCTTCTACTGGTCATAAACTGGGAGATCGGTTTTCTATTGTTATGTAGTAATAAACTGATCCCTTACTAATTACTACGTAATAATATGTTACATCTCTTCCCTCCTCTAGCTGTGAGTCAAATAACCGGACAGATTGGGTTCTATAGCCTTGGCTGGCAACCGGTCTACCGCAGAAAGCAATGGCAACCTACTGCGGAATAATCTTCTGCCCAGTCAGTCATGTCTCTTTCGAGCATGTATCACGTACGCACTTAAATGACTGACTGAATATAATAGTTGGAATCATGATTAATGCTGCTACTGGACATAAAGTGGGGGATCGTTTTGCTATTGTTATTAAGTAATAAACTGATCCCCTACCAATTACTACTTAATTATATAATACTTCTCTTCCGCCTCTTGCAATGAGTCAAATAACAGGACAGTTGGGTTCTATAGTCTTGGCTGGCAACCAGTCTACTGCAGAAAGCTATGGCAACCTACTGGGGGATAATTTTCTGCCAGTGAGTCATGTTTCTTTCGAGACATGATCGCCCAAGCGTGTATCACGTATGGCACTTAATTGACTGAAATTGTTTTCTCTTTTAATTAAAGCAGCATTTTAAATTTTAAATCAAAATTTAAGTCAGTTTCATTTGCATTTCAATTGCAAGTTGTTATTACTATTCACTGAACTTTGTTTAATACGAAATAAAACATTAAGTTCGGAAGATTATCTTGCGCCAATCTACTAAGTATAGATGGTTTACATACTTTGATTATGAGCATTGAAAATCTTCACTTTGCAGATACCTATATTCAGTATAGTTTACCACATGGTCAAGTAAATGGAGAATCTGTGATATAAAATTGTGTTGCCCAAAATTTTAAAAACTAGTAATATTTACCCCGTCTCTCCACGGTCAGGTTTAATATGGGGACACCGAACACGTACACCCGGGCCAGTTCCAAAATTTACTCAGACCCCTACAACCGTCTGTTGCTCTGGCATAGGTATAACTACCGATACCCACTCTCTAGCGCACTGAGGAGGATACAGCCGCGAAAACTGTCCTCAAAGACTGGGCTCCTTCCAGAGGTTTTCCCCCCACTACAACTGAGTTGCCCTCTGTCCGAAGACAGATACACGCTTGAGAGATTATTACAACACCCAGCATGCTATCCACCTAGGTGTCCTTGCCAAAATCCAACGGAGAATCTGTAATGTGATCGATCCCGACTTGGCAGCTCAGATACAGTCACTTTCTCACCGGCGCAATGTAGATTCCCTGTGTCTCTTCTACAAATACTTTCACGGCTTCTGCTCCGATGAACTTAGCTCATTGGTGCCCCCTATTTATAAATTTACTCGAGCCACAAGATTAGCAACTAGGTCCCACCCTTTTACTGTGAAATCAATAAATTGTAAACGCAGATTCTACTCCATCAGCTTTTTTCTCGCACTTCCCATCTGTGGAATTCCCTTCCATTTACTTGCTTCCCCGACAGCTACAATCTCCAAGAATTTAAATATAAAGTCAATAGTCATCTCCTATCTCACTAACTTGCATCCTCTCTCTCGTGCTTCTTTCTCCATCCACCCTTCTCTCATCAGTATTCTCATCCTTCTCTTACCCACTTCCTGACACCCCCTGTAACCTGTCTCTCTTTCTCATAACTTTCCTTCTATTAAACCCCTTGAAAAACAATGGCAGTAAAATGCCTTGCTTGGGGCGATATGATTATAAAAAAATCAAAAAAAATCTATACTATTATAATGTGAATATAAAGTGGGTGATCAATTCTAAATTACAATTAATATATAAACTAATCCCTCACTAAAAATTATGTTGTTAAATTTCTCGAGTTTTCATAAAATACGTAAAAATTTTCTTTGTCAAGATTTTATTAAAAAAATATTTCGAAAATTATTTAATTAATTTGTGAATAAGTCCTGAAAGTTTCATTAAAATCCAACAATTATTTGATTTTTGCTATCTCCTATCTCACTAACTCACATCCTTTCTCTCAAGCTCTTTTCTCCATCCACTCCACCCCATTACACCAGTACTCTCATCTTTCTCTTACCCACTTCCTGACACACCCTGTAAACTGTCACTCTTTCTCATAACTTTCCTCCTATGTAACCCCCTGCAAAACAGTGGCAGTAAAATGTCTTGCTTTGGGCGATATGATTATATAAAAAATGTACTAGGTAATTATTCAAAGGTTAGTTATCATCATCAGAGCTGTTTCGGCTTGAATGATTTCTCATCTTCAGCATGACCGCTCCATTCCAAACACACCCATATGCTCTAGCCTATGTGTGTATCTTAAACTTCCACAAGCCCAACCCGTGATTTATACTGAAACTATGTTAAGCAGAGTTTAGTTACAGTTCAAGTAAATGTTCCATTATAGACACATACGCTTTTGAATTCATTTTTCTATACTAACTGCTAACCACAGCTACAGAGTCTAGTCTACCCTACTATTTAACTCATAGCTGAAATGAAAATAGAAATCATCCATTTCCCAAATGTATTTGTGAGATAACCTGTATAACGATCTCGACCGAAATTCGAACTCGACTCGCCTAATTTTCATTTCGGTCTATTAACCATTACACAACCTGCATAGCCAAGACTAGTATGGAAGGCTAGAAAATTGCTGTTTTGACTTTTACGTAGGTCTTTTCTCTTCCATTTTTTCTTAAATAACAATTCAGATTTTCATTCGTTTTATTTTTTTAATCCGTTAATTTAAAAGAAGCAAAATAAAATAAAAAAAAAGTTTAATCCACTGACACGAACGAACAATAAACATAGATATTAAATTGTACCAAGATGGTTGGCTAAAAACAAAATTGAACCTCTTCTTCTTAAAACAAAACAGAAAATCTTTGCCAGTTGTGCGAACTAACACTAAATTAAATTGCACCCCACCCAAAGACCAGAACAACATCATAACTCTTAATAGATATGCAACCTCAAACACAGTGGCTAACGAATGGATGTTATTGTGACTTGGAAAATAAATACGAATGGGTAACAGATAATAATAATAATAATAATAATAATAATAATAATAATAATAATAATAATAATAATAAAGGGAGGTAAACAAAATGGCGAAAAGAAAAAGCAGACGATAAAAAGATGATGATGGAAATTAAACGAGATTAAAAACAAGGGAAGAATAAAGAATAAGAATGTTTAGTCAGGAGAAAAAACAAAGAAGCGGGTGATAAAAGAAGTAAAATACGGAAAAATTAAATAAGATGCACAGACAACATTGAAGAAAGAAAGAAAGAAAGAAAGAAAGAAAGAAAGAAAAGGGTACTAAATGAGAAAGACAAAAATGAGAGGAAGTAAAAAACAAAAAACGAAACAAAAAAAAAGAAAAAGAGATGATGAAAAAGAAATAAGGGATCCTGACAAAGAAAGAAAGAAAGAAAGAAAGAAACTAAATGGGAAAGACAAAAAAGAGGAAGATAAGAAAAAAGAATGAAAAAAGAAAGACGAAAACAAGAAAACGAAATGATTGCAAAATTATGGGATACAGAAAAAGAAAGAAAAAATCATACGATGCTGAAAAAATAGTAAGAAAAGAAAGAATTTTTATTATAAAAATGAAAGACTAAAAGAGAGGATGCTAACAAAGTACGAAAGAAAGAAAGAAAGAAAGAAAGAAAGAAAGAAAGAAGAGAGGAAGCTAAGAAAATACGAAAGAAAGAAAGAAAGAAAGAAAGAAGGGAGGAAACTATGAATGTACAAAGGAAAAAAGAAAGAAAGGAAGAAAGAAAGAAAGCTAAGAAAGTAAGAAGAAAAAGCAAGACAAAGAAAAAGAAGAGAATAGACAAGTGATGCTTACAAAGAAAGAAACAAACATAGGAAAGAAAGAAAGAAAAAATAAGAAAGAAAGAAAAAAATAAATAAAATGAAAGAAAGAAGAATATATGTTGACCGAATTATAAAACAAAAGAGAATGAGAATAAAAAGAAAAGAAATGAAAGAGTAAAAACAAGGGAGTGAAGAAAGAGAGGAAAAAGGAAGCGAGAAAAATGAGAAGGAAGAAAAGAAAAAGAAAGAGAGATGAGGATTTAAATATATGATATTGTATATATATATATATCAACCAAATATTTTAATACTTTAAATGACGACGACAAATCTCAATTTATTAGTTTTTTTGTATTTTTTTGTTTTGTTTTTTTTTAATAAGCGTTTCACCCCGAGCAAGGCATTTCGCTGCCACTACTGCGCAGGGGGCTACATAGAGTGGAGAAAGGATGATTAAATATAGGAAATGTCAGAGGGTGGGTGATAGGCGGGTAGGGATACTGAGAATGAGGGTTGGGTAGATGAGAGTATTCTGGGAATAATTGGGAGTTAGTGTGATAGGAGGTGTCTATTGACCCTACATTTAAACACCTGGAGATTGTAACTGTCGGGAAAGCAGAGTTGTGGAAGGGAGTTCCACAGGCGGGAAGCGCGAGAAAAGAAGCTGTTGGAGTAGAATTTACGGTTACATCTTATTTGTTTAACTGTAAAAGGGTGGGACCTAGTTGCTAATCTAGTATCTCGTGTAAATTCGTGCTTAGGCGGCACCAGTGAACTAAGCTCATCGGAGCAGTAGCCATGAAAGTACTTGTAGAAGAGGCACAGGGAAGCCACATCACGCCGGTGAGAGAGCGGCTGCAGCCGGTCTGCCAAGTCAGTATCAACCACGTTACAGATCCTCCTTTGTATTTTGTCAAGAAGCCCAAGGAGAGCAGCAGGGGCACCCGACTAGATATGGCAGCAATATTCAATACACGGGCGGATAGTAGCTCAATATATTTTCTTTCACGGTTTCGATTACTTCAACATGCCTCCCAACATAACAGGCTGTCGGAAATTCTGAGACGAGTTGTTGTTTTAATCCCACGAGTCATTAGGTCTATTATTTTCACAGGGTCATCATCAAAGAGCTCTTTAAACTGCTCCAGTCATTTGTTCTTTTGTTATATACTGCCGCTAGATCTGGACAAGCAACGAAAGAAATGGATATATAAAAATAAAATCTTATATATCTTATTCGTCAGTGACGGTTGTGTACAGTAAGAGAGATTACGCACACGAAGGAGTTGTCGGAAGTCGAAAGCCAGCGGGGATTCTTTCTGTCTTCAGCCAAAAATTCTAGACTTTATATAATCTTAAAACTTCCACTCGTTTTCGCTACTTCTGGTTGTGGATTTGTTGCCATATCTGGTCGGGTGCTCCTGCTATCAACCTACGTGTCCTTGATAAAATCCAACAGAGAATCTGTAATGTGATCGATCCCGACTTGGCAGCTCAGATACAGCCACTTTCTTACCGGCGCAATGTGCCTTCCCTGTGTCTCTTCTACAAATACTTTCACGGCGTCTACTCCGATGAACCTAGCTCACTGGTGCCCCCTATATATAAATTTACGCGAGCAACAAGATTAGCAACTAGGTCCCACCCTTTTACTGTAAAACCAATAAAATGTAAACACAAATTCTACTCCATCGGCTTCTTTTCTGGCACTTTCCGCCTGTAGAATTCCCTTCCATTTACTTGCTTCCCCGACAGCTACAATCTCCAAGAATTTAAATGTAAAATCAATGGTCATCTCCTATCTAACTAACCTGCATCCTCTCACTCATGCTTCTTTCTCCGTCCACTCCACTCTCATCAGTATTCTCTTCCTTCTCTTACCCACTTCCTGACACCCCCCTCTAACCTCTCACTCTTTCTCATAACTTTCTTTCATGCTCCTTTCTTCGTCCACTCTATTCTCATCAGTATTCACATCCTTCTCTTACCAACTTCCTGACACTCCCTATAATTTGTCACTCTTTCTCATAACTTTTCTTCTATGTAACCCCCTACACACCAGTGGCAGTAAAATGCCTTGCTTGGGGCGATATAATTATTAAAAAAAGAAAAGAATAAATTAATGCATAAATGTACATCATGCGAAATAATTGATTAACAGAGGTTGAAAGTAAACAAATAAAAAAAATTGCAACGAGAATCAACAATACATGAAAGGGAACCAGAATTTTGACGATTGCGTGACCCCCAGGTCAAATTTGAATGTGAAAATTTCATATTTTTGTCTACCTGCAGGTAAGCAAAAAGAGAGAGTGAGTCTCTTCCCTTTCGGTGATGAAGGGCTGAAGACTCAGTCGAAATGGATAACTGATATTATTTTCATTTCGAGCTGATATAAATTATACAAAGAGGGAAAATTGAATTCCCATAGCTACCTTTACTACCCAGGTTTTGTGCCTTTTCAATAAAACCGAAGCGGAAAACGAAATTAGCAAAATTGGGTCCGTGATTGGAAGAAAACGGTCGATTTGAAATTGGTGTGCTGCTAGAGCCGACTGAACAAGCTACCTCCCCCGAGATCATTGTTACTGTAGCGTGATACTGAAATACCAGCCAACTGTCTGTGCGTCACCCAGTTTAACTTGCTTATAATTGTGTACATAATCGATTTATAAATATATATAAATCTACACCCGTTGTGTTGCAATATTGTACCGATTATCTTCCGTTCGCCAGCTACCGGGGGTCGCGGATCGCGTGATATCTGGTTTTAACTATATACCGACTTCTCGAGTGTCTGAACTAACTTAGCCAGGTGATAACAGGCAATACTACTTCGGCCGGTCCGAAATCAAATAAATACAGCGTGGGCGGATTGATCGCGGTTCAGGAAGGATTGGTCGAAGTACGCCCGAGGATCGTGTGATATATTAGGGGAAATTAATTATAAATAAATTTTAATTTGAAATTTAAGGCGCCAACTAAAATCAAACGACTAAACTATAAAAGGTAAGTGTTAAAAAAGGTTAACATATATTATTATTGTAAATAATCTAAACTTATTTATGAATGGAACTTTGTCTGTGTGTGTGTGTGTGTCTGTGTGTCTGTGTGTGTGTGTGTGCGCGCGTGTGTGTGTGTGTGTGTGTCCGTTACCTATAGACTCCTAAATGGCTGAACCGATTTTCTTGAAAATTTACACAGTTGTACTATAAGCGTCTGCGAGTGTTCTTAGTTAGGTTCTGTGTCGAGGTACCCCCGATAAATATCGAAAATCGATAAACGAAAACATCGGGTTATAGAAGGAGTGGTCCGATTTTAATCAAATTTGATACACCCATAGACAAAGACATAAGAAACGACATTCAGAAGTTTCAAGCTTGCAGATATTACAATAGTGCAGAAAATCGATAATATATATATATATATATATATATATATATATATATATATATATATATATTATCGATTTTAATATATATATAAAGCAAGATGTTTGTGTGTGTGTCTGTTTATCTGCCTGTATGTCTGTATTTTTTTCAGCCCTTTTATTTCAGTTTTTGCTTCGGGTTTGGCTCTAAGTAGGTATAATTGTAGTTCTTAGTCTCAGCAATGATACCATTTACTCAGAGGACTTATTTAGCCTTCAAAATTCAGTTTACGACGAAAAAAAATTATTTGATATCGATACCAGGAAATCAAAATTTGACTTACATCCATTCATTTTTCTTTCAGTCTATGGTTTTACTTTAACTGGAAACAACTATTGCTTTTTAGTCTTTCGTGCCAACGTTCAAAGAGTCTGAGCTCCAGGACCATGGATTAGTTTTAAAGCTTTCGTTACACCCGAGCAACGCCGGGCTATACTGCTAGTTATGTTATAAATAAGAAGAAAGAAAAGGAAACAACTAACTAATTTAACTTTGGATAATACTGAGGGGGGTTTCTTTATTCAGAGAAACGAATTTCACCCGTTGAAATGCCCATACGATCATTGAAAAATTGCATTTATATATATATATATATATATATATATATATATAACGGCTCTGTAAATAAGTCATTTTAATTACAATGACCCCTCTGGCTGAATTACTTATTTACAGAGCCGTTATATATATATATATATATATATATATATATATATACGGCTCTGTAAATAAGTAATTTTAATTACAATGACCCCTCTGGCTGTTGCAGTTTTAATATTTAGTGTTAATAAGTAATATTAATAGGATCTCTTTGGGGATTTTACAATCAAGCCGCTTCCTTTAATATATATATATATATATATATATATATATATATATATATATATATATATGAAAATATGAGATGAATTCATGGTTATTTAGAAAATGAAGGAGTTGTAGTTGTAGAATATGTTTTTGATGTGTCAATATTGTTCAATCAAAAATGAAAATTAGGTAACTATGGAGTTGAAGATCTGGGTAGCGAAAACTTATTTTACTAAAATAAATGACTCACACAATACTTTTTGATTTTCTTAACTACAAAACACCTAAGTATACCATAATTATTTAATCCTAATTCTGACCTAAACATTCCTTTTACTCATGAGGTATTATAAAATCTAATTTAAAGAAAAAAAAACCTAAAATCCAACCTGCAGTTAAAAATCATGGTCTACCCATTGAAATAATCTATGGTACCTCTATGTATCTTATCCAGACAAAATGAAAAAGTGACATTGCTTCTTTTCGCGATCCAGATCTTCAACTCCATAGTTACTTAATTCTCATTTTTGATTGAACAATATTGACGCACCTAAAAACACATTCTACAACTACAACTCCTTCATTTTCTAAATAACCATGAATTCATCTCATATTTTCAAACTAAATCATTTTCACCATTTATTTTAACATATCACCTGAAAAAGAACAGTATTGTTCTGAAACATAAAAATGTTTGTGTAGTGATATTATGCTTTTATAAATCATTTTAATAACAAAATTACAATATTAAGTTCTGCCCTGTATCAAGGACTCTTTATAAAAGTAAATGCTTGAACAGTGGGTTTTTAATCTACATGTTCTTTCACTTTGTTATAATATATATATATATATATATATATATATATATATATATATATGGCTCGATGATTGCGCTTAGCATGAAACAGTCTGTCGCCCCTGAGTGTTGACGCCAATGTTCACTCTTTTATATTTACATATGCTCTATCTCTGATATTGAGCACTTTATCCTATAAATATAGCACACCTTAAAACTATATTTATTCATATATATATATATATATATATATATATATATATATATATATATATATATATATATATATATATATATATATATACACACACACATACACACACTAGTCATCCACATTAAAACCTGTTTCGCATCAGTGCGGCTAGACACACCCATTTGCTTCTAGGCCGGGATCGAAACGAGACCGATTTGGTGTCAGTCGGAGTTGCTACTCCCTAAGCCATAGGCGCATGGAATCCGGGAAGGGAAATTTTAACGTGTTGTATATAAGCCGTGTATACACTCGCCAGTCACCGAAAGAACTCAATTCATTTCTGAAGAGTAATGCTTATATAGCAGAAGTGGAACCTGTTTTTAAAATGTTCTTCTCGAGATAGCTCAATCATAATGAGAGCAAAATATATTATGATATATATATGCATGATATATATATATATATATATATGCATGATATATATATATATATATATATATGCATGATATATATATATATATATCATGCATATATATATATCATAATATATTATGTTCTCATTATGATTGAGCTATCTCGAGAAGAACATTATATATATATATATGAGCATGAGATATATATATATATATATATATATATATATATATATATATATATATATCACAATTTCTTACCTATCTGAATTAATCCGTTCCTATCTATATATCCGTGTATCTATTTCAGTTTGACTAGACAATGAGATATCGAACAGCCAATTCAATCCAATCGGGATCATTGCATTCACTTACCCACAAATATCTTTGGAAAACCACCTCTTCACCCGCCACCCGCAATCGGTTAAATAATGAGATTTGTCTTTAAAAATTAATTAAATTACGTTAATACAATATTAACTCACAAAAAACTATAATTATTCTGATGATCGAGAAGTACGTTTCAGCTTTAAATCCTCGACGGTTGATAAACCGTTGAAACAAAATTAGTCACTCAGTTGGTTTACCATCGACTCGGAACTGTTTTCATCATCTTTTTTTTCTTTGAAATCACCCACACTCGCCCTGCTCCCGAATTTCACCAGATTATGTTAGTTACACGTCACTGATATTATGGTTTTCGTCTGTTGGTGCTAAATAACCAATCTCTGGTTTTTTGGTTTCCCTACTTTAAGAAGATCCGGCCGATGAGGCATCACATTCTCGAAAGTGAAAAATTATACGCTTTCACAGAACACACATCTGGTAATATATATATATATATAGGAAAGAATATTAATAAAAAGTTTTGAATTTAAAAATGTACTTTTTTTGGACAGTATTTGTCTATTTTTATTATTGTATTTTAAATACAATAATATTATTTTATTGTAAAATGCAATAATAAAAATAAACAAATACTGTCCAAAAAAAGTACATTTTTAAATTCAAAACTTTTTATTAATATTCTTTCCTATACATATTAAGACAGTATACGTGGATCATCACTATGTTATATATATATATATATATATATATATATATATATATATATATATATGTGTGTGTGTGTGTGTGTGTGTGTGTGTGTGTGTGTGTGTGTGTGTGTGAAATGTGTATGTATATGATAACATAAATATGTATATATATATGGTAAAATAAATATATATTTATATACATATGTGAATTGTATATATATATATATATATATATATATATATCCGAGTGAATACAGAACGAAGAATTCTTTCCACGTCCAAAACATTAATTTAAAACAGTGCTCGATATATAATTTTCTATATAGAGCTGTGAATATTTATTATAAATTATATTTTAGAACATGTACATATATATATAATCGCTACGAAGGCGAATATATATATATATATATATATATATATATATATATATATATGCATGCAATTTCTTATATATATTGTATTATTTATATATTATATATGCGCGGTACTTATTTGAAAGCGCTCAATATCAGTGATAGAGCTTTTGTCTGACGATCGCAAGAGCGTGAAACCCAGGGTCACAAACTCACACCTATATATATATATATATATACGTACAGTACTGTGCAAAAGTATTAGGACAGTAACTATTTTATCTTTTATGTGTCATACTGACGGAAAATAAACAATTTAATTAAAGTAAGTTTATTTGTTTTACTCAACAAGAAAAATGCTTGTTACAAAATAAATTTAGTATTTAGTATAATAGCCTTTTGCTTTGATCACATCCTTCATTCCGTCAGACATTGACATCACAAGCTTCTTCAATGTATCTAATGGTATCTCCTGCCAAGCAGCTTGTATTTATATTTATAACAAAAGAACCGTTGTATTTTCATTTGGCAATGAATATTAAAAATAGTATGAAATACATCATTTCTTTAAAAAAGAAAACTAAGGTGGCCTAATAATTATGGCCAGTAGTGTATATATATATATATATATATATATATATATATATATATATATATAAAATCTACAGGGTGCGATGGGTAAATTGTCGCTATATGCCTTGTAAAATTTTGCAAAGTAATAATAACAAAAGAACCATTCTGTTTTCATTCATGATGACAAAGAAAAAAACAAAGAAAGCAAAGAAACAAAGAAAGAAAAGAAACAAAGAATGACTGAATAAGAAATCATGAAGGATGCAAAGAAAAAAAAAAGAAAAAAGAAAGAAAGACAGACAGAAACTAAATGGGAAAGACAAAAAAGAAGAAGATAAGAAAAAAGAATGAAAAAAAAGACGAAAACAAGAAAACGAAATGATTGCAAAATTATGGGATACAGAAAAAGAATAAAAAAAATCATACGATGCTGAAAAAATAGTAAGAAAAGAAAGAATTTTTTATTATAAAAATGAAAGACTAAAAGAGAGGATGCTAAGAAAGAAAGAAAGAAAGAAAAAAGAAAGAAAGAAAAAGAGAGAAAGCTAAGAAAGAAAGCATTCACTGCCATATAGGAGGACTGATATTACATAACAGTTCAGTCCTCTTTTCTTTGTTTCTGTTGCTTCAAGTCTCTTCTTCATCTGTGAGGAGATTGTCCAGCATTCACTGTCATATTGGATAGATATCAATAACGTTTCAGTATTGTTTCCTTTGTTTCAAATGAAGTCCTTGCTTCTGTTTTTAATACTCTGTTTGGTTTTTGCGATGCATTTTTGGTTATTCCAGCCTGAGTTCTAATTTCATGGTCACGTTTTCCATCCTCTGTTAAAACACTTCCCAGATATTTAAATTGTTCTTCTTGTTTGATTTTTGGTATATTTAATTTGTAATTTGCATGTTGAGCGCATCGTTTTACTAACAACCATGCATTTTGTATTTTTCCAGATGATGTTTAGTCCTTTCTTCTTGCTTTCCTTTACTAACTTCGGTAAGACTTTTTGTAGTTTTCACTGCGTGTCTGCTATCAGTACTCTGTCATCTTCATATCTTTTCTAGCAGGAGGAAAACCTTAAATTAAAAAATGTGGGGAGGGCTGCAGGTGATTCTTGAACTATTAAATCACGTAACAATTAAGTTCTCTTTCCTTTGTTTCTAACAAAGTTTTTCCATTCCTTTGCTTGGCTTTTGGAAGGCATCTTTCGCTATCTCAATCCGCCTTCGGATTTCAGTGTCATACTTTCCGTCCCTCTGATAAAACACTTAATATACGAGGACTGATTATATAAGGGATCAGTATTCCGTTTTTGTTTTTTGTTTTTGTTTTTGTTTTTTTTTCTAACTAAATTGTTCTATTTCTTAATATTTTACTTAGCTTTAAGAAGACATCTTTCGCTATACCAATGCGCCTTCGAATTTCACTGTCGCACTTTCAGTCCTCTTTTAAAACACTTCCTAGATTTCTAAATGTTTGTACTTGTGCTTATTTTGTTATCTCCGATTTTGTAATTTGCATTTTCGTTTCATCTTGTTGCTTTTAGCTTTATTATGCTTTAAAATATAAAGAAGAGAAAAAACAAATGGATTTTCAGAAAACCTAAAATCGTCAAAATGCACCAAATGCAAAAAATTGCAGCAGCTTATGCAATGACAAGTTTATTTTTTTAAATAATCATATCGCCCCAGGCAAGGCATTTTATTGCCACTGTTTTGCAGGGGGTTACATATGAAGAAAGTTATGAGAAAGAGTGACAGGTTATAGGGGGTGTCAGCAAGTGGGTAAGAAAACGATGAATATGACTATAAAGTAAGGGATCAGTTTATATATTAATTGTAGTGTAGAATTGATACCCCACTTTATATCCACATTATAATAGAATAGATTTTCTTTTATATATATATATATATAATCATATCGCCCCGAGCAAGGCATTTTATTGCCACTGTTTTGCAGGGGGTTACATAGGAGGACAGTTATAGTTATTTTAGTGTCGGGGAAGCAAGTAAATGGAAGGGAATTCCACAGGCGGGAAGTGCGAGAAAAGAAGCTACTGGAGTAGAATCTGCGTTTGCAATTTATTGGTTTCACAGTAACAGAGTGGGGCCTAGTTGCTAATCTCGTTGCTCGAGTAAATTTATATATGGGGGTCACCAGTGAGCTAAGTTCATCGGAGCAGAAGCCGTGCAAGTATTTGTAGAAGAGACACAGGGAATCTACATTGCGCCGGTGAGAAAGTGACTATAGCCGATCCGCCAGGTCGGGATCTGTCACATTACAGATTCTTCGTTGGATTTTGCCAAGGACACCTAGGTGAATAGTAGGATTAGGGTTAACCCTAACCCTAACCCTAACCCTAATAGTAGGAACACCCGACCAGATATGGTAGAAGTATTCAATGCACAGGCGGATGTTAGATTTATATGTGCAGGATTGTTTCAGATGGGGAAAATCTTCCTGGCCCTACACAGAGAATCGACTTTCTTAGTAGCGGATTTAGCTATGGATTCTATATCGTCATTCCACTTGAGGTCTAATTAAAAATCCTCTTAGATTACGTTTAATTAAGTACGATCAGAATATATCGCCATGAAGCCACAATCGTGTATCTGCCGATTAATATTATAATTACGATTGATTAGGGTATATTTCTAGAGTATTGAAATCACAGTTAATTGAAACAATCATAAGGCTCTTTACTATGGCAACTACACTGCGTAATACTAGATTAGCAACAAGGCCTCAACAGTTGAATTAGCTGCGCATAACGGCAAATTTATTTTTTCTCTCGTGAAACATTTTCCTGGTTCCATATTTTTCAGGCTTACGGCCTATCACGTTCTCGCTCGATCACCGAAGTTAAGCAACGTTGAGCCTGGTCAGTACGTAGATGGGTGACCGCTTGGGAATACCAGGTGCTGTAAGCGTTTCGTGACGGAGGTGCATGCTTACGGTCATATCAAGTTGAATACACCGGTTCTCGCTCGAACACCGAAGTTAAGCAACGTTGAGCCTGGTCAGTACTTAGATGGGTGACCGCTTGGGAATACCAGGTGCTGTAAGCGTTTTGTGACGGATGTTCGTTGTGGTGCAGTAGATATCGGCTCGGAAAGAGAAATCGGTGAACCGAGTTCGAATTCCAGTTGAATACCCTGCATTCACTTAAGCACTGGTACCCTTGGGAAAGGTATTAATCCGTCCCTTCTCTCCAGTTATGGGTTAAATAACAAGGGTAGGAATTGGGGACCCTGCCCTTAAAAACAAAATCCCAATGAATCTTGATACTCGAAAAAGAAAAAAAGTCTTACCAGACACAAAACTTATATAAAAACAACAATAAATTGTTGAAAGAAAAAGGTATTACCAGCAATAAATAAATAAAAATTTAGTTGGCAATAAATGACCCGCCGAGGTGTTGATATGCCATAAAAACAAAACAACCAACCAACCATACTTTCCTGCCAATTTTGATCTTCAAATATTTAAACTCAATGTTAATTGTTATCTACTGTCCTTTTGATTACTCTGTTGTTCTCGCTCCTTAGGTGCGTTGTAGTGCAATGGATATTGAATCAGAAGGAGAAATCAGAGAGCCGAGTTCGAATTCATTCACTTACGCACAAATACCTTTGGGAAAGGTTTCACCCATCTTTTTTCGCTCCAGCTATGGGTTAAATAAGTGAGATTGGGTCTCTAACCTTGGTTGACAACCAGTATATCGAAGAAAGTAAAGGCAACCTACTGCTAGAAAATCTTCTGCCTAGTCAGTCATGTCTCTTTCGAGACATGATCGCCCAAGAGTGTTTCACGTATGGCCATTAACTGACTGATCTAAATAAAAGGGTTGAATATCAGGATAGATTGGGTTCTATAGCTTTGGTTGGCAACCGGTCTACCACAGAAAGCAATAGCAACATACCGTAAGAAAATTTGCTTAGTCTTGTCTTAAAAAGGACATGACCGCTAAAAGTGTATCACGTATGGTAATTAACTGACTGATTTGAATAAAATGGTTGAATAGCAGAACAGATTGGGTTCTGTAGCCTTGGTTGGCAACCATTCTACCACAGAAAGTAATAGCAACATACTGCAATAAAATTTGCTTAGTCATGTCTTGAAAAGGACATGATCGCCCAAGAGTGTTTCACGGATAGCTATTAACTGACTGATCTGAATAAAAGGGTTGAATAGCAGAACAGATTGGGTTCTATAGCCTTGGTTGGCAACCGGTCTACCACAGAAAGTATTGGCAACATACCGCGAGAAAATTTGCTTAGTCAGTTATGTCTCAAAAGAGACATGATCGCCCAAGAGTGTATCACGTATGGATATTAACTGCCTGAATAATGTTTCTCTTTTTTTAATTTTTTCACACTCAGTAACTACTTGTGTCTTAGTGGCTTTACTGCCTTGCATGGGGGTGATGTGATTTTTTTTAATGTAAATAAATCAATTAAGTATTTTGCATTCTCATTTTAAAAAAATAATTTATTTTTCGCAGCATATATTTGTTTTCAACAGAATATTATTTTTCGTGTTGATTCGTATTTTTACGGCTTATCAACACTTTGCGGGTTATTTAAAGCCAGAAAATATTTTTAGATTGTTAAAACATTTTTTTTCTTTTTGTAGTTAATAACGATTTAGTGATACAAGACTTTTTTTTAAATCCTTTCACCCCAAGCAAGGTGGTACTACTAGTGATGCACAGGGGACTACATAAGAGTAAAAGTTTAGACAAGAAAAGAGTGAAGAGAAAGACGGACCAGTTACAGCGGGTATCAGAAAAGGGACAAGAGAAGGATGGAAACGCGGGGATGAAGACAGTTGCGAAGGTAGAGAGAAAGGAGAATATATACAGCGTGATGTAGAAAGAACTGGTGTCAAGTTGATAAGAGATGGGAATTGACATTGCATTTAAATTCCTGAAGGTTATAGCCGTCAGGAATGCAAGTATACGGAAGGGAGTTCCACAGGCGGAAAGTGCGAGAAAAGAAGCTAATGAAGTAGAATTGTCGGCTGCATTTGGTAGATTTAACTGTAAAAGGGTGGGATCTGGTTGCAAGTCTGGTTGCACGAGTAAATTCTTGTGGAGAGGGCAATAGTGACTTTAGTTCGTCGGAGCAGAAGCCATGAAAATATTTGTAGAATAGACAAAGGGAAGCCACATTCCGCCGGTTAGAAAGTGGCTGAAGTCGAGCCGCCAAGTGGAGACCTATCACATGATAGCTTCTCCTCTGGAGTCTGTCGAGAACACTGAGATGAACAGCGATGCCTTTTCAATTTGACTGTAGCATTTGTCCATATTTGTCAAACTTCTTAAAACGTTGGCGACTGCTTTCACGGTATCGTCTTCAAATGTATGACCTATTACCTCTCCTATGCTGTATTCGCTCGCGTCCGGCGCTAATATTATTTGTCGCTGTTTTAAATTCCTCCAGAAGCTTTTTTACATCTCCGCGACCAATTCTATTTCACACTCTTGTAAGTAAATTATTCAAAAGTGCTCGCAAATCCGAGAAATGATTGTAGGGTCACCAAATTTGTCAGGGAAGGCGTGTCTTTAATTGCACATACTCTAGCAGGATCTGGTTTTCTTTTTTCGTCGATTCTTCTTCTTCTTCTCCTTCTTCTGTTTGCCTTGTCCTTTCAGGAAGTAGGCGATCATGGCTTTCCATGTCTCCCTATCCCTAGTGGCTCTTATCACGTCTTCTCCTTTTACACTACCGAAACCCAGCTCTGCTATCCACTAGCTCAAGCCCATAAATCTAGAATATAAATGTATAGAAAAAAGCATGGCCAAAAAATAAAGAATCAGTTTATATATTGATTATAATATGAATTTGATCCCCCATTTTATATCCACATAATTTCTTATAAACAGTTGGCATATGTATTCTTCTTCTATGTGCCCTGTTCTTTCAGGACGTTGGCGATCATGGCTTTCCATGTCTCCCTATCCCTGGTGGCTCTTAGTATGTTTTCTCCTGTTAGACCACGCAACCCCCGTTCTGTCATCCACCTGCTCAGGCTCTTCAAATATGTTATCCGCTGCCTTCCTCTGTCTCTTTTTCCTTCTATCTGGCCTGTCAGTATCAGGTTCTCCAAGTCCTCCTTCCTCATTGCATGTCCCAGGAACTTCAGCTGTCTCTTCCTGGTGCTCATTATTAATTTTCTTTTCGTTTCCATTCTTCCCAACACCTCATCATTGCTAAGATGCTCGATCCACGATATCCACAGTATCCTTCTGTAGACACACATTTCAGCTGCTTCAAGTTTTTTCTTTATCTTTGATGATATTGTCAAGCATTCACTGCCATATTGAAGAACTGACATCACATAGCAATCCAGTACTCTCTTCTTTGTTTCTAGCGAAATTGTCCTGTTTCTTAATATTCTTCTCAGCTCCTGGAATGCATCCTTGTGTTTTTGGATCTCAGGAATATAAATGTATAGAAACTGCCGTGGTCACAAAGTGAGAGGTCAGTTTATATATTGATTGTAATATGGAATTGATCTCCCACTTTATATCCAGTATGCTTCTGTAGAACCACATTTCAGCTGCTTCAAGTTTTCTCTTCATCTTTGTTGATATTGTCCAACATTCACTGCCGTATTGAAGAACTGACATCACATAGCAATCCAGTACTCTCTTCTTTGTTTCTAGTGAAATTTTCCTTTGTCTTAATACTTTACTCAGCTTCTGGAACGCGTCCTTCGACATGCCAATTCGGCATCGGATCTCTGTGTCGCACTTTCCATCACCTGTTAGAACACTTCCAAGGGATATAAATTTTTTTTACTTGCTTGATTCTAGTGTCCCCCACCCGTATTTGGCATTTTGGGCTACCCTTTTTGCTGATGACTATGCATTCGGTCTTCTCGCAGTTTATTTACAGCCGACATAGTATCAGTTGTTTGCCTGAAAATACCAGGAACTACTTTACACCGAAGGGTAATCTTTTAAACTTGTAGAGTTCTTTACGTGTATTAATAGTCAAATACTTTTGATATTTCTCATCCACTTTAATTTGAAAATATGCTTCAGACGGGTCAATTTTTGAAAAAAATTACTACCATTTCATTTGGCAAATGTATCGCCTGAAAAAAGTCGACGACATACATATGGTAGGAGGCAGTCATTCAATCCAGTCAAAAAATCTGCACAAACGAATAATTTTTCTAATATAAGCTACTGCCGTAACGCATTCTGAATAATATATTTTTTTCAATAACTCCGCTGTTTTCTAGCCCATCAAGTTCGGTGTTAATAGACTCTCATGCAGAAAAAGGTATTTTTTTTTCGATTAAAAAATGGTATCACATTTTCTTTTAATTTGAAAAATGCCTTTTACTTTTATATATTTTTCCAACTCATGAGAAAATATTCTTGAATTTACTTTTGAGTTTACTCAGTGTATCTTTAGATGTAATATTTTTCTCTGAAGAACAATTAGCGTTTCCACAGAATAAATTAAGCAACCAATTTCACTGTTTAAATAATTCTAGCCGACTGACGCAAAGAAAATTTCTGTTGTTATTTTTGAACTCGTAAACATAATATTCTTTTGTTTTACCTGCCAGACATGTTACATGTTACACGTAATTTTCCCAAGAAAAATTAATTTCATGCCCGATATTCCTCTTGCAATTGTCGTTTTTTTATTTTTTTTTTTGTTTTGTTTTGTTTTTTTATTTTTGTTTTTGTTTTTTGTTTTGTTTTATTTTGTATTTTCAGCTGAGGTTTGCCAATTCTGTTCGAATTTTATTCATCTATAATTGTAATATCTTTACCAGTGTCCACTTGAAATCTCACCGTAGTGTTATTCATTTTTAATGTCACGAATTTTGTTATTTGAACTTTCCAATTTTTTAGCTGGTAGCACTACTTTCAGCAAGTTAATTTGTATATTTCTTTTGCATTTCAACTTGCATTAGCTTTCTGTTTTTCCTCAATTTAAACATTTTTTGCTTTTAAAATAACAGTTCTTAATAAAATAAGCATACCATAACCATAGGATTGCTTTGTAGCATTTTTACTTCAGATGTTTTTTTTTTATTTTTGGTACAACTGTGCTTTTTCGAAATCATTGTACTTATGACATGCTTTTTGTTCGATTTTCGCTGTATTGAGCCTTAAATTGACAATATTTTGGCACTCTTCCGTAACAGTCTGTATCGTTAACTTTGAATCCTGTTCAAGTTTTGAAAGAACTTGCGAGCGTATTTCTGCATCGCTGCTTAATGTTAGATCTTTCACGAAGATTAGGCATTTAAATCTTTCTAAGGATGGTTCATCCAGTTTAAATTTCTCACATTCATGGTTGACTTTACCGGCATATTTCACAAAATGTTCATCTTCAGTCTTAGTCAGTGTACATTGCCAACGTGTATAAAAACGTGAATTCTTTTCACAAAAAATGTTTCATAATGTCGACACTGTTTCGTTAAATGGCACTTTTTCTGGAGTATTCGGTAAAATTAATATTTTTCATGTTCAGCGCGGCACAAATTTACGTGACATAAGACGTACTTTCTTTCATCCGTCCATTCTTGATATTCTTCTCTGAAAATGGCCTCGTCCCTTCTTAAGTACGATAGGAATTTTTTTTTATAATCGTTTCACCCCGAGCAAGGCATTTCACTGCCACTATTGCGCAGGGGGTTACATGGAGGGGAGAGTGGTGAGAAAGGATGGTTAGATATAGGAAATGTCAGTAGGAGGGTGATATACGGGTAAGGACACCGAGAATGACGGTTGGGTAGATGGTGAGAGTGTTGGGAGAATAGATGCAAGTTAGTGTGATATGAGATGTCTATTGACCTTACATTTAAACTCCTGGAGATTGTAGCTGTCGGGAAAGCAGACATGTGGAAGGGAATTCCACAGGCGGGAAGCGCGAGGAAAGAAGCTGTTGGTGTAGAAATTACGGTTACATCTTATCTGTTTAACTGTAAAAGGGTGGGACCTAGTTGCTAATCTAGTATCTCGTATAAATTCGTACCTAGGCGGCACCAATGATCTAAGTTCATCGGAGCAGAAGCCGTGAAAGTATTTATAGAAGAGGCACAGGGAAGCTACGTCACGCCGGTGAGAGAGTGACTGCAGCCGGTCTGCCAAGTCAGTATCGATCACGTTACAGATTCTCCGTTGTATTTTGTCAAGAAGCCCGGGGAGAGTAGCAGAGGCACCCGACCAGATGTGGCAGCAATATTCAATACACGGGCGGATGGTAGATTTATATATGTGCAGGATAGATTCAGACGGGAAAAACTTCCGGGCCCTGCACAGAGAACCGACTTTCATAGCGGCGGATTTGGCAATGCAATATTTTTTTTCTAGTCGGTAATTAAATTCACCAATTGAGTTAAAGATTGAGTTCGACGCAAATGAAATTGCCTCATTGCTTGTTTCTTGCATTTCTAGGATTGCTTTTAAGTGTTGTTGATATTCATTCCGATTTCGTTGCATTTTTGTAATAATGGCTTCTGGAATTCTTACTGTTGCTGAATAATTAACTTCAATTAATAATTAACTGTTCTTCATCTCGGGCACCAAATCCAGCGAAAAATCTGTTATGTAATCGATTCCAACCTGGTAGTCTCACTGACGTAATGTGGCTTTCCTCTGTTTTTCTACAAATGCTTCGCTCACTAGTACCCACTCTGCATGAATTTACTCGAGCTACTAGACTGGCAATTAGGTCCCACTCTTTTACAGTGAAACCAATCAAATATAACCTCAATTTCTACCCTATCAGCTTCTTTGATCGCATTTCCATTTGCATTTGCCATTCTTGACTCACATCCTTTCCCTGACAACCCTTGTATCACGTTCTTCTTTCTTTCCATTCCACTCTCATGCAGCTCTCTACACACTTGTATTCTCATCTGCCTATGGAATTCTCTATTGCTTTCCTGACAGCTACAATCTCCAAAAATTTAAATGCAAAGTCAATTGCCATCTCTTATCTTCTTGACTCACATCCATTCCCTGACAACCCTTGTATAATGTTCTTCCCTTCAACTCCACTCTCAAGCAGCTCTCTTCACACCTGAATTCTCATCCTGTTCTTAATCAATCTAACTCCAGTGTAACTTGTTCCTTTTATGTCACCTTTTCTGTAACCCCTTGCGCACCAGTGGCAGTTCTGCCTTGCTTGGGGTGAAATGATTTAAAGAAATTATTCCATAGTGTATTATGTTCGTACAACTAAGAAAAAAAAGCTTTATTTTTTTTCTTTTCCGTATGAATTTTTAATTTCTTCCGCCAACTATTTATTACTAAGCGAGAGAGTTTCTTTTTTCTTTTTCGTGTAAATTTGAATCCTCATCGCCACTTTTATATTTTCGTTGCATTGAATAAAGATAACACGATCAAGAAATATAATGTCACTTAGAGACGACGTAGTCTTACTAAATACTGTAGTCAGAATATAGGTACCTCCACTAAATCGTAAAAAAACAGCATAATATGGATAAAAAAAAAGCCCCAAACTTAACAAAAACGAACTTTTTCCATCAAAATGTTTACATTATTATTAAGAAGAAAGATCAAAGTAATTTTTAGTTATTTTTTAAATGTTTTTAATTCCATGTGACATGTTCGAAATTTTGGCAGAAAATCTTGTTTTGATTTGAGTTAGCGGGTAACCAAAACGTTACGAGAGCTTACAATGAAAAACTTATATCACTCACTTTTTTTTTCGGTGACAAACATTAATTTGGAAATTCTCGCAAAAATCAAACAATTGTTGGATTTTAATTAAACTTTCAGTACTCATTCACAAATGAATGAAATTATTTTTGAAATTATTATTTTTAAAAAATCTTCCTAAAAGTATTTATTTTTACATCTGTTATCTCCCATACACGTAAATCGATGAAATTTTAATAAATTTTGTTTTGTTGTGGTAAATGGTTTTATTAGTTAAACGCAGGACTCATTAAGGAATATAAATCATCATTTTTTTTTAAATTTTGCCTCTATTTCCGAAAATCTGCTCGGAATAGTGAAATAAAAAATGTAATAAAATGTAATTAAAAAAATGTAATAAATGTAATAACATTCTGATATTATTTAATTTGATAAACTTTTAATTGTTTGAATAAATAATAAAAATTAAAGACATTATAGTCTGAAGTGAAAATTATGGGATTACTAATAAAATTTTAAAAGAATTGCTTCATTTTTTTTTTAATTATAATAATTCATAAAGTTTCAAAAATATTTTTAAAATACTTTAAAGATTTATTGCGGTTGGATTTTTAAGTTAATAATTGAAGATTATATAGCCTATCGAAAATTGGAAAGTTTAATACAAATCGTTTTGTCTTCATATTTTTAAAATAATTTAAATTTTTCTTTGTGTGTGCATTTGAAGTTTTTTTGTGTGTGTGTGGTAATTTCCATGCGCAAATTAAAAGGGTCAGAGTTTCCTCCCTTAACCGAAAAAAAATTGTACGATTTTGTCACTTGTGAATGCCATACACTTACATCTTATTAATCAACAATCTGTCAACACGTTTTGATATACGGCGGACAGGTCAAAAAGTTCAACTCTGTGATTAAGAAATAGTTTTATTCTAAATTTCACGCTTTAAATAATTAATACTTGTGTAACTCAGATCAATTTAACAAAAAAATTGCTAATCTTTCGAAAATAATGTGTCACAGATTTATATTTTCTTTTTGCAAGATTTTTAAAATCGAGAATTAACTTTAAAAATGGCCAAAAAATTGAAAGATTAAGAAAAAATTTTAAAATTTTAGATTCCAATCAAAATAATTTCTGTTTAAAATACACCAGAATATTTGCTTACTGGAAATTGTACATTTAATCATTTAGCTTTTAATTAAAACTAAGATAAAAGTTTCAAGAAAGCATCTTTATTTTTAAAAATTCAATTTAAAATTTAGGTATCGAAAATGAGTGGAGGTACCTAGAATATAAGGCTCGATTCCGGCTTGCTCTCACTAGCTCTCTTTATTTATTGTATATAATACAATTGTGGCACAAGGCCGGTTGGGGGGGGAGGACAAAAACTCAGGTCGGTCTTCAGTACCTATTTTATACCTAGCTATTCCGACTCACAATCCAAAAATACTTTACAATTTTCTCATCCACCACAAGAACTTGTCCATCAGCATTCAATCCTTCATATACCCAAATACCTCAAACGTACTAGGGACCTAAAAAAAAAAAAATGAGCATAAAAGTTTTATTGTGAACTATAAGTACAAAAGTATATTTAAAATTGAATCATGAAAATGAAATGTGGGGAGGGGCATAAGATAAATTCCCAAAACAAAAAGTACAAACAGAAATCATGATGTTAGTTGGACCCAAACAACCCACAAAACAAAGAGGCCGCTGTATTCTGCCCATAGGACAAAATCAAGAGGCACTCTTTCTACAGGGAGTGGGTAGGAGAAAATAAAATGGAAGGGGAAATATAATCCTGACCCAGACGAGATAAAACGAGAAAAAAAATAAAATCTCGGAAAAATGGGACTCTCGACCTGGATCATAACAAAAGATAATGGCGGGGACAGGCTAGGAATCACATTCATTCCCATTAACTAGGTACACAAAAAGGAACTACCGTAACCAAGGGAGGGTTTCGATGTGATCCACCCCGATGTGACTAGTAGATCTAAAATAAAAAATCAAGGCTAGCCTCGTTCACGCGAACCAGGCTCGCCACATTTACCCACCTTTCTCTAAAGCCTGTCGATTTCAACCGTTTCTACTCATATCTAATCTTAATTTTGAGCTGATAATCTCACTAACTCTCAATATTTATTTTGTAAAAAATACAAAATTGTGGCACAAGGCCGAAAATAGGAGGGGTAGAGGTTGGTACTCACTGAACTATCCTATACCTAGCTAAACACTATCACGACCCAATCACTCATTACAATTTACACATTCACCACAAGAACACATCCATCATCTCCCAATCCTTCAGATACCACAATACCACATATTTACAAGAAGCACCTAAAAAGGGGGGAAAAAGCCATGACAATAAAAATGTATTTATATCCAGTATAATATATAATTGAAAACATTTAATGAAAAATGAAATGATGGGAGGGGGGTGAACCCAAGAAACAAACTGAAATACAACTGAAATTGACCTAAAATAATAAACAATGTTAGTCAGACCCGTCCATCCCAGAAAAAAGAGTGGCTGCGGTATTCCGCCAAACGGCGAAATCAAGAGGCATACTCGCTAAGGGAGTGGGGTGTTGTAAAATAATTAATGGAATGGAACAATCAAAGGCTGAAACACCCGAGATAAAAGGAGGCCATAACAAACTGTGGAGGTTCGGAATCTCAAATTGGATCATAACAAAAGAGAAAGCCGGGTACAGGCTAGGAACACATTTATTCACATTAACTAGGTACACAAAAAAGAACTACCTTAACCAGGGGAGGGTTCCAAAGGAATCCACCCCGATGTAACCAGCAGATCTAAAAGAGAAAATCAAGACTAGCCCCGTTCACGCGAACCAGGATCACCACATTTACCCTCCTTTCGTTAAAGCCTGTCGAGTTCAACCGTTTCTAATCATATCTAATCTTAATTTTGAGCTGATGCTCTCACTAACTCTGTTTCTAATTCCTTCTCAGTGTCAGTATTTATGCTATTTGGACGAGCCCATGTATATATCCTGGAGAGGTACGTTCCTCTTCGCAATATCTCCAAAATTTAGTTTTGGTCGGTAAATGTATTTTAGAATATGTGACGGACGAACGGGCTAACAAAAGTCACAGAATTTAATCTGTAGGTGACAATTTTCTTGACTCAACATTACGCCGATCGAAAGTTATACACTCAAACTTTCAGCTGTAAATTCAGCAAATATCGAGGAAGAAAGAAAAAACAGAAGGCCATCAAATTAATTTTTTATAGCTAGAATACAGAGACTGAAACAAATCAATCTCTTTCGAAAGTTTGACCTTATCAACGCCTGTTCAAATTACGCGTGAAATTCAAAACTCAAACAGAATGGCTGCTAAAAATCTTAAATGATGCAAGTTAGACAATAATTTGTATCAGCCATTGGTGACATATATAAACAGTGTGGTGTCAATTACAAGAGCATTTTTTATTGAAAAAGAAAAAAAATAGCGTTTCAATTTAGTGCTGATTTGTTGATAGTTAATGAGGGCAATACAGAAAGAGTATTTTCGACCATAATAGCATTTTCCCTATTTTCAATGCATTCCTATAGTAAAATCATTAACAATGCATTTACATTATACATATAATAGCCCTATTCTATCAGTAATGCTTGCATTCATTCCTGACCACTGACAATCCCTTTCTTCCTGATTTTCAATGCATTCCTATAGTAAAATCATTAACAATGCATTTACATTATACATATAATAGCCCTATTCTATCAATAATGCTTGCATTCATTCCTGACCACTGACAATCCCTTTCTTCCTGATTTTCAATGCATTCCTATAGTAAAATCATTAGCAATGCATTTACATTATACATATAATAGCCCTATTCTATCAGTAATGCTTGCATTCATTCCTGACCACTGACAATCCCTTTCTTCCTGATTTCCAATGCATTCCTATAGTAAAATCATTGGCAATGCATTTACATTATACATATAATAGCCCTATTCTATCAGTAATGCTTGCATTCATTCCTGACCACTGACAATCCCTTTCTTCCTGATTTCCAATGCATTCCTATAGTAAAATCATTGGCAATGCATTTACATTATACATATAATAGCCCTATTCTATCAGTAATGCTTGCATTCATTCCTGACCACTGACAATCCCTTTCTTCCTGATTTCCAATGCATTCCTATAGTAAAATCATTGGCAATGCATTTACATTATACATATAATAGCCCTATTCTATCAGTAATGCTTGTATTCATTCCTGACCACTGACAATCCCTTTCTTCCTGATTTCCAATGCATTCCTATAGTAAAATCATTAGCAATGCATTTACATTATACATATAATAGCCCTATTCTATCAGTAATGCTTGCATTCATTCCTGACCACTGACAATCCCTTTCTTCCTGATTTTCAATGCATTCCTATAGTAAAATCATTAGCAATGCATTTACATTATACATATAATAGCCCTATTCTATCAGTAATGCTTGCATTCATTCCTGACCACTGACAATCCCTTTCTTCCTGATTTCCAATGCATTCCTATAGTAAAATCATTAACAATGCATTTACATTATACATATAATAGCCCTATTCTATCAGTAATGCTTGCATTCATTCCTGACCACTGACAATCCCTTTCTTCCTGATTTTCAATGCATTCCTATAGTAAAATCATTAGCAATGCATTTACATTATACATATAATAGCCCTATTCTATCAGTAATGCTTGCATTCATTCCTGACCACTGACAATCCCTTTCTTCCTGATTTCCAATGCATTCCTATAGTAAAATCATTGGCAATGCATTTACATTATACATATAATAGCCCTATTCTATCAGTAATGCTTGCATTCATTCCTGACCACTGACAATCCCTTTCTTCCTGATTTCCAATGCATTCCTATAGTAAAATCATTGGCAATGCATTTACATTATACATATAATAGCCCTATTCTATCAGTAATGCTTGCATTCATTCCTGACCACTGACAATCCCTTTCTTCCTGATTTCCAATGCATTCCTATAGTAAAATCATTGGCAATGCATTTACATTATACATATAATAGCCCTATTCTATCAGTAATGCTTGCATTCATTCCTGACCACTGACAATCCCTTTCTTCCTGATTTCCAATGCATTCCTATAGTAAAATCATTGGCAATGCATTCACATTATACATATAATAGCCCTATTCTATCAGTAATGCTTGTATTCATTCCTGACCACTGACAATCCCTTTCTTCCTGATTTCCAATGCATTCCTATAGTAAAATCATTAACAATGCATTTACATTATATATATAATAGCCCTATTCTATCAGTAATGCTTGCATTCATTCCTGACCACTGACAATCCCTTTCTTCCTGATTTCCAATGCATTCCTATAGTAAAATCATTAACAATGCATTTACATTATACATATAATAGCCCTATTCTATCAGTAATGCTTGTGGGTGAAATCCTGGTTTTCCCGGACAGAAAAAGGTGCTTAAATAAAAGAATTCGAAACTGGATTTCGTGAGTAGATGTTCAATTGATTTTCTGACCAATGGAAGCGATTTGCAAGACTAAAAGGGGTTACCGATCCAGTGTAAAAATGAAATGGCTCTAAAGTCTTCGGTCAATGTCAGTCAGTCAGTCAGCTGGAAGCAGCAAGAGAGACGACACACTAAAATGTAAAGGAAGAAACTTCAAGGCAACCCGGACGTAAGGTCGCGTCACATATTCGTCCTCTTTCTCCTTCTTTCTCGTGTGCTGATTCCCTTTACTTCTTCTTCGTTCTCAGCATTTCTACTTAACGATAATATACATATACACATATACGTCCCTGCATACGTACACATAAACTCTTTCCAACAAATTACAACTATGAACATTTTCTACAACTCTTGATACCCTTAACTTTCTTATTGAACATTAATTCCTACCAATTCTTGTTATTCTTTTCTTTTAATAAATTTCTATTCAAACATATAAAATGTATACCTTCATTCTTCCACCTGCTGATAACCTTCTGATGTTAACGAAAAAAAATCTAAGTTGTAGGGAGTTCAGTTATGTATGACACAAGGCCAATTCAATTGAACTTAACCATCTCCCTATAGCTTCAAATTCTTTTTAATATCTTCGTTGTTTTCCTACAAAGAAAATTCGAATTATCCCCATTTAATGACGCCAGCGATTATGGCTCTTGCAACTCTCAGATGCGCGTGATTCATGCTGCAATCTTAAATAGAATGTCTTCTTTTTACCGAACACATAGCACACCGAATTTATTTGACAAATGTTTAAGTTGTTTGCACTTTCAACAAGTAACTACGCTTCAAATACATCGACTCTAATTCAGCTTCGAAGTTAACGAAAGAAAAACGTAAGACAAGCCGAAAACACAAAAACTAATTTTCTTTTTTTCCATGTAAAATAAACTGGAAAACTTGAACTAAGTGTTTAAAAATGTTATATGAGAATATAAATGTTTAATTTATTTCAGAAAATGAGTTTGTTTGCTTTTTGTTTGTTTTGTTTTTTGTTTTGTTTTTTGTTTAGTTTTTTGTTTGTTTTTTTGTTTTTTCTATTTGTTTGTTTTTCTTGTTTCGTTTTTTTTTTGTATTTTTTTTATTCTTTTCCGAATTTTTCTTTTTTTTCATTCTTTTTCAGAATTCAATCAAATATCAGGATTTTTTTAGTGCCAATACCCATCTCTTAACCACTTGACTCCAGTTCTTTCTACACCACCCTGTATATCTTTTCCTTTCTCTCTAGCTTTGCAACTGTCATCACACCTGTGTTCACATCCTTCTTTTGCCCTTCCCCTGTCACCCCTGTAGCTGGTTTGTCTTTCTCTTCACTCTCCTCCTGCCTGTGGAACTCCTTTCCATATACTTGCTTTCCTGACGGCTAAAACCTCCAGGAATTTAAATGCAATGTCAATACCCATCTCTTAACCACTTGACTCTAGTTCTTTCTACATCACCCTGTATATCATTTCCTTTCTCTCTACCTTTGCAACCATCATCACAGCTGTATTCCCATCCTTCTTTTGCTCCCCTCTCTGACACCTACTATAACTGGTTCGTCTTTCTCTTTACACTCTTCCTATCTAATTTTTTTTCTCTTATGTAGGCCCCTGCGCATCAGTGGCGTTACTGCCTTGCTTGGGGTAAAACATTTTTAAAAAAAAATTTTTTTCAGGCCTGTCTCATTGTGTCCAAATAGTCGAGAAAGTATTGGACTTGTCGTGAAAAAGACTTTCAGGACAAGAAAAAAATGTGTAAAAAAATACATAGTATAGGAGAGAAGAAAATCGAACATAGAATAAACTGTTACAAAAGAAAAATATTAGCCTAATAACTCTAGTCAAGTTCTTAAATAGCCTCGTCAGATCGAGACATTCATATGGATGTCATACATGGCGTCAAACCTGTTCTGAAATATCTAAAATGCCAGCTGTATATAGACGCTTTCTTGGACCAATGATTAAAAATGGCTTCCAGTAAATGAGACCTGCAAATCATCACATATTTAAATATGTTCTTAAATAGCCTCGTCAGATCGAGATATTCATATGGATGTCATACATGGCGTCAAACCTGTTCTGAAATATCTAAAATGCCAGCTGTATATAGACGCTTTCTTGGACCAATGATTAAAAATGGCTTCCAGTAATGAAACCTGCAGATCATCACATATTTAAATATGTTCTTAAATAGCCTCATCGAGATATTCATATGGATGTCATACTCAGCGTCAAACCTGTTCTGAAATATCTAAACTGTCAGCTGTATAAATCTTTTCTTGGACCAGTGATTAAAAATAGCTTGCAGAGAATGAAGCCTGTCGGGCTTAAAGAGGAGCATTCCACTTCGAATCTCGTGGTCCAGTTAAAGAATATCGAAGAACTGTATTAAATAACAGAGGCTACTTTATTGAAGACTTTCAACAGCAGTAACGACTAAAATGACTAGTGATTACCGTTATTCTGATGTTAAGCGTAACTTAACATGTGAAGTATTTACATTATCTTGACGTTGATATTAATCTTCTTTTTTTTTTTTAATCATCTCACCCCAAGTAAGGCATTCCACTGCCACTATTACGCATGGGGCTACATAGGGGAAGGTAAAGAGAAGGAGTGGTTAGACATAGGGAATGACAGGAGGAAGGTGACAGATGAGGAAGGATAGCGAGGATGAGGGTTGGGCAGATGGGAAGAGTGCTTGATAGAATGGGAGCAGGTTAGTGTGTTATGAGGTGTCTATTGACCTTACATTTAAACTCCTGGAGATTGTAGCCGTCGGGGAAGCAATCGTTTGGAAGAGAATTCCACAGTCTGAATGATGTCCACATTACACCTTCGCTTGTCTCTATGATAATCTTAAAACTTGACCCTCACAAAGCGAGCGATGGTGACGGAATCCCAACCATAGTCTTAAAGAAATGTGACCCTGAACTCTCCTCTGTCCTTTCTAAGCTCTACAACCTCTGCCTATCTACTTCCTGCTTTCCTGCCTGTTGGAAATCTTCCTCTGTAGTTCCTATATTTAAAAACACTGGAGAACCCTCTGACCCTGCAAATTACCGCCCTATCAGCCTTCTTCCGATCTGAGTAGATGAGCAATTTTATCCAGTGTAATTTTTTTCAAATCTCTTGCAAAGGGGGCCTACCAGTGGTCATGGAAATTCGCGTTTCTTTACCTTTCTTGAATGTACACGGGGCTCCAATTATCATGTGAATATGTAGCGGAGACTTACCTCGGCGACCCAAAAGAGCTAGAATCTCGTGTATGTTTTGAAGTTGAAACGGCGAATTAGCGAGCTTTAGACTAAAGGTGAACCGGTACAGCACTTGGTGTGGGCGGAAGTGGCGGTCTTGTGTACTGGGATAAGAAATTAAGAATTAAAATCAATCATCTTCTTCACTTTTACAAGAATTCACAATGACGTGTAAAATCCTGGTTTTTCCCAAATAGAAAAAGGATTGACCATATGCTTGAAGAAAAAGTCGAAACCAGATTTCGCAAATAGGTGTTAAACTGATTTGCTGACCAATGGAAGCGACTTGCAAGACCAAAAGGGACTTTGCGATCAAGTGCAAAAAATCTGAATACTATAAAAGGCCCCGGTCAGCGGTCAGTCAGATGGAAGCCGCGAGACGACACGACTAAAATGTAACTTTAACTTCAAACCGACCCGGAGATAAGGTCAGGTCGCACCTTGTTCTCTTTCTCTTTCTTTCCTATTTACTGATTCCTTTTACTTCTTCTTCTCCATCCAAAGACATTCCTGCTGAATACATACATACATACATACATACATACATACATACATAAATACTCTTTCAACAATTACTACTATGAACATTTTCTACAAATCTTGGTACCTTCAACTTTGTCATTGAACACGAATTCTACTCTTAACTTCTTAATGATATTTTTAATTACACATTAACTTCTACAACTTATTGTTATTCTTTCTTTTTAATAAATTTCTATTTTAAAATGAAAAATGTATATTTTATTCTTACATTATTCCACACAATTCCACATATTCCAACCTGCCGACAACCAATCTTCTGATAATGATGAAAACCTTCTGATAACTGGATAAAACTCAAACTGCTACCTATTCTTGTTTTTCTTTCCTTTTAATAAATTTCTATTTTAAAATGAAAAATGTATATTTTATTCTTACACTATTCCACACTAATTTACATATTCTAACCTGCTACAAACCGACCTTCTGATGAAAACCTGATAATTCTGATGATGATAATTCTGGAGAAAACTTATAAGCTGTAGGGAGTTTGGTTAAGTATGACACAAGGCCAAATCAAAAAAACATTAAGCATCACCCTAAGGCTTCAGTAGTGACTCCCGACGTTCAAGAGACACGGATCCTTTTTCTTCAGTTGATTGTTGCCATTTTTAATGGCTGGTTTTGGACGTTCATTGGCTAAGCGATGGCTGGTCAGGGGCATAAAACGCTCATTCAGAGACTGAAGTATGACACAAGGCCAAATCAAAGAAACATTAAGCATCACCCTAAGGCTTCAGTAGTGACTCCCGACGTTCAAGAGACACGGATCCTTTTTCTTCAGTTGATTGTTGCCATTTTTAATGACTGGTTTTGGACGTTCATTGGCTAAGCGATGGCTGGTCAGGGGCATAAAACGCTCATTCAGAGACTGTCTTGTTTTTAGCGAGGATCAGATTGTAATAGGTGATTGGGTCGTGAATCTGATTAGCTAAGCATAGAATGGAAAGTAAAAACCAAATTCAATCCACCTCACTTCGGCCTTGTGCCATATTTATTGTAAAATTCTTCTTCTTCTATGTGCCCTGTCCTTTCAGGGCGTAGGCGATCATGGTTCTCCACGTCTCCCTATCCCTTGTGGCTCTTTGTATGTTTGCTCCTGTTACACCTCGCAACCCCCCGTTCCGTCATCCACCTGATCAGGCCCTGCAAATATGTTATCCGCTGCCTTCTTCTGTCTCTCTTTCCTTCTATCTGGCCAGTCAGTATCAGGTTCTCCAAGGTCTCCTTCCTTATTGCATGTTCCAGGAACTTCAGTTGTTTCTTCCTGATGCTCAGTATTAATTTCCTTTTTGTTGCCATTCTTTCCAACACCTCGATATCCGCAGCATCCTTCTGTAGAACCACATTTCCGCTGCTTCCAGTTTTGTCCTCATTTTCGATGATATTGTCCAGCATTCGCTGCCGTATTGAAGAACTGACATCACATAGCAGCACTCTTTTCTTTGTTTCTAGTGAAATGTTCCTGTGTGTTAGTACTTTACTCAGCTTCTGGAACGCGTCCTTTGCAATGCCAATTCGCCTTCGGATCTCTGCGTCGCACTTTCCATCTCCTGTTAGAACACTTCCTAGGTATTTAAATTTTTGTACTGGCTTGATTTTGGTATCCCCCACCTGTATTTGGCATTTTGGGTTGCACCTTTTACTGATGACCATTCATTCAGGTTTCTTGAAGTTTATTTGTAGTCCTTTTTTGTCACTCTCCACCGCTACCTTCTGTAGGAGGTCTTGTAGTTTCCTTTCCGTGTCTGCAGTTGTTTTTGTAGAGGAGAGTGGCTTACCTGAGACCGTGGAACTACAATAAGAGGAATTATTTTGCCAAAACAGATTTACTTCACTCTGCTTTTCATTTCATGTGCTTCCGACCAATTTTTAGATAGAATACTAGATGCTGTAAGTTTGAATGTGCAGGTGGTGTAATGGATAACATGGAATTTGAAATCGGATAGGCGAGTTCTAATTTCAGTCTGGTTCATTACATTCACTTACGCGTTATAATACCCTTGAAAAAGACATAAATTCTTCATCTTTTTCCCCTTAAGTTAATTAGTAGACATTTTATCACTAAAAATTATTATCTACAAAAAATATTCTTACACTGTAAACATAGTTTGCGTTTAAATAACCTGCAAAAAGCTTGATAAGCCGTAAAAAATCAATCACACAATCATATAATAATTTTACTTGTTCCTTCCTTAGTTAGTTACTTAGTTACTTAGTTCCTCCGTCCGTTGCGTCACTGAAGAAAGATAACACACTTACTCTCTACATGAGCTTTTCCTTCCACTCTAACTTTTTATAAATGCTACTCTCCTCAGCCTTTCTCTCAAATTTGCTAAATGGAAGGGTAGTAAAGAGTGGGAGAGTAGGAGGAGAGAGCCTATAAGATTACCATAGCAGTAGCAGCTTAAGCTAGTGATTGTAGCAGTAATTGTGTGTGTGTGTGTGTGTGTGTGTGTGTGTGTGTGTGTGTGTGTGTGTGTGCGTGTGTGCGCGCACACTGTGCAATATAATAAAAATAGGTAGGATTATTGTCGTATACCGCGACCTAATAAGAAAATTTCTGGCCTCTACACCCTTGGCCATTACTCAATTGTTATTTTCTGTTTACAATGGACACAGAAGCCATGATTTTTCAGTAATAAAAAAAACATTTTCTCTTTCAAAATCTCTCACAAAAAAGTGTACAGTATTTTGGTTATGGTCTGTGCATACGCCGCTTAATATAAGATTACAGTAAAGTAGCTTGTATGGACATTACTTTTATAGATATTTTAATAAAATTACACTCTGTGTTATCGTTATTTTATTATCCAATACCTTTATCTTTGAAGATGTTACTATCATTTGTAGGATGACAAAGTAAATTTTATCCAGGAAATCATAATTATCCTTCCGTGGAAATTCCACGGATTCCGCGAGTTAAAAATATGGAAATAGTTTTAATCGGACAAATTTTTAAATTTCAAAATTCTTCTATTTACTTCCTTTGTAAAATTTCTAAATAGATGGATTTTTCATCTGATGTCATGTTTGTAAAAATGTCGTTGTTTTTATCCTTCTACTTTTATATGTATGTACAAATGAAAGAAAACTTCCCAAAGAATAGTAAGTTCATGTCTTTCTGTGACTAATGAAGGGTGATTTTCGTACAAATCTCCTTTCTTTCTTTCTTTTTTCTATCTTTTCTTTTTTATTTCTTCTGCGTCGTCATTATTTCTTTCTCTTCTTTCTTTCACATTCTATTTTATTTTCTTCCTCTTTCTTTTTTATTCTTTCTCTTCTTTATCTTTCTTACTTTTTTTATTTTTATTTTTTCTCTTTTTATTCTTCCTTTCTCTTTTTATTTTTCTTTCTTTTTTTATGTTTTTAGCCTCTTTTCTTCTTTCTTTTTTTTGTATCTTCTTTTTTATTTCTTCTGCGTCTTCATTATTTCTTTCTCTTTTTATTTCTTTCTTTTTTGTATCTTTTCTTTTTTATTTCTTCTACGTCGTCGTTATTTCTTTCTCTTCTTTTTATTTTTTATTTTCTTCTTTCTTTCTTTCTTTTTTCTTTCACTTCTTTTTATTCTTTCTTTTCTTCTTTCTTTTCTTCTTTCTTCTTACTTTTCTTTCTTTTTTCTTTCTCTTCTGTTTATATTTTCTTTCTTTCTTTCTTTTTTCTTTCTCTTCTTTTTATTCTTCCTTTTTTCTTTCTTTTTTAATCCTCCTTTTTCTTTCTCTTCTTTTTATTTTTCTTCTTTCTTTCTTTCTCTTTTATTCTGTTTTTTCTTTTTTCTTTTTTCTTTCTCTTCTTTTTATTCTTTCTTTTCTCCTTCTTCTTACTTTCCTTTATTTTTTCTTTTACCTGTTTTCCTTCTTGTGTTTCTTATTTCTTTTATTCTTGTTCTTCTTTCTTTCTATTTTTTCTTCGTTTACTTCTTTGTTATTTCTTATTCGTCGTCGTCTTCTTCTTTCTTTGTTTCTTTCTTTTGCTTTTTCTTTCTTTTCTTCTCGCTTTCATTTTTGTTCTTCTTTCTTCTTCTTGCTTTTTCGTCTTTATTTTTCTTCTTTCTTTTCTTATATTCTTCTTACTTCTTTCTTTTTATTTTTTCACTTATTTTCTTCTTCTTTCTTCTATCTTTTCTTATTTTCTTCCTCCACCTCTTGTTTATATTCCTTTGTTTTTTTCTATCTTCTTTCTTTACATCGTCTTCTTTCTTTGTTTTTTCTTCTTTTTTCTTTATATTTCTTCATCTTCTTTCTTTTTATTCTTTTCTTTTAGTTTTCGTTCTTTCTTCTTCTATTATCATGATTAACATCATTATTTTACTGACCTCTTTTTTCCAGTAGTAGTAGTAGTAGTAATAGTCATAATAATAGTTACTAAATAACACTACCAGTAACATTAATATCTGGGTTAAGAAGGACGAAACAATAAGCTAAATTACGTCAGAACGCCCATTTCGGTCAGGACTGAAAAAGACCTTGCAACATCTTTCAAAATTCATTATTGTTGTAGACATGACCTCTTAGGAATTAAATTTGCGTTTTGCCACAAATTTGTTACGAAACACAGAAACTCTGTATTAGGAACCCTCTTTCTTAAAAAAAAAAAATTATTCTTAAAAATTAAAGTGTGGGCGTCACCCAAGAAAAGATCTTTGTAGGTAATTTGTAGTTGAACTTAAAAATCATAGAGAAAATAAGAATGGTCCTGGGCATGACGGTAAACTGCATCCGGCAGCAAGGCCTCTGTTTGGGATGTTGTGAAGAGCATGTAACCACCTCTTAATTGCTGTTGTTTTTAGGTCCACTCTAACCCGGAGTGGTAGCACCTGCTAGGGTCCCAGCTATGGGCAAATAGTTAACTCCCAAACTGGGGTCCAGACACTATGAAAGTTTAAAAATAGACTTTTATAGAAATATATACATAAAAAAAAACTTTTATAGAAAAATATACATTTTTGAAGTAACAATATTACCAATAATACATTTTTGAAGAAAATTTTTTTACCATAACACATTTTTGAATGAAAAAGATTCTCCGCAAAACATTTTTTAATACAAAACTAGAAAACATTTTCAGTTTTCTAAAATAAAAAAGAATAAAAACAAAAAATTCATTAAAATCTGATTCAATCAACCTTCTCACTATAACCGAACATTAAAAGAAATATCTCAAAATCCCCCACCTTTTTGGTATTAAGAAACCCACAGAGGTGTTGATATGCCATTAAACAAAGCTCAAACTCAAAGTCAGAAAGTAAGAAACATTTATTTACATCAATATCAGAATAATATTGAAAACAATATCAGAATAATGTTGACATCAATATCAGAATAATATTCAAAACAATATCAGAATAATATTGACATCAATATCAGAATAATATTCAAAACAATATCAGAATAATATTGACATCAATATCAGAATAATATTCAAAACAATATCAGAATAATGTTGACATCAATATCAGAATAATATTCAAAACAATATCAGAATAATATTGACACCAATATCAGAATAATATTGACATCAATATCAGAATAATTTTCAAAAAATATCAAAATAATGTTGATATCAATATCAGAATGATATTGAAAACAATATCAGAATAATATTGACATCAATATCAGAATAATATTCAAAACAATATCAGAATAATGTTTACATCAATGTCAGAATAATATTGAAAACAATATCAGAATAATATTGACATCAATATCAGAATAATATTCAAAACAATATCAGAATAATGTTGACATCAATATCAGAATAATATTGAAATCAATATCAGAATGATATTGACACCAATATCAGAATGATATTCACAAAAATATCAGAATAATGTTGACATCAATATCAGAATAATATTCACAACAATATCAGAATAATATTAACATCAATATCAGAATAATATTCACAACAATATCAGAATAATATTGACATCAATATCAGACTAATATTCACATTAATATCTGAATAATATCCTCTTCATTATCAGAATAATAATCACAACGATATGAGAAAAATATTCACATTAATATCAGGATAATATTCTCATTAATCCCAGAATAATGTTCATTTCAATATCAGAATAATATGCACATTAATATCAGTAATAAAGTTTTTGGGACATGTAATGAGGAAGGAGGGCTTGGAAAACCTGTTGATATTATGAACGACAAGGGATAGGGAGATGGAGAAGGCCATGATCGTCTATGTCCTAAAGGGATACAGTACAAAGAAGAAGAAGAAGTTGCTTTAAGCACATTAAGGAGAGAGATCAGTATAGTTAATGGCAAAGAAAGAAAGAAAGAAAGAAAGAAAGAAAGAAAGAAAGAAAGAAAGAAACTAATTTTAGTGACAGACTCTGCAGTGGCAGGTAAGCTACTGTTGGAAATAAGATCAAACAGACTGATGCTTTCATTATAGCTAACAGAAGAATCATTATTGCAAAATGTTGTGAAAGCTTTCCGATGAGCCATGGTAGTGGTAGCATCTTTCTAGGCCACTCAAAGATCTTAGAAATGTGGATTCTTGGAATTACGACAGGTTCTATGAATGAGACGAGGATGATTGCTTTTAAAGAGCTTCCGGAGTCCTGACCTGAAACCTTCATCAATTTAGGCCCATAAAGGAGGCACTTATAAAGCTGCCGTTCTTTAAGGATGATGAAACGAAAAAGAACGGAAAAAGAGAAGAAAAAGTTTCAAAACGATATACAGACAGACATTCAGAGCTGAGCTCATGTTTGGGGAGAAAATAAACTGTGCTGCAAACTAGAATTAAAATCCTGAGCGTTTTGTGATTATTTTTTAGAAAAATGTTTCTACTTCTACTATTAAATCTGTTTATTAAAGAAGAACGGGCTTTACTTTTTAACCAACTCTCATCCCTGAATTGAGAAACATGAAAACTATGTATTATGTATTTCACACCTTTATAATATAGCTACCAACTCTGAGTGGGAGTCACTGAGTAGTAGCCACCGAGTGAGTAAATGAGTTAGTCAAGACGCCCGCGAGAGAAAGTACTCTCCAGTCCACGTTTACCTTCGTAATACGTTTTCTGAGAATATCCTATTCAACCTTATATCCGAGTCCGTGTTATCTTTCCATGGCCCTTCGATCATAACATTTAGGTTAAAGTCAAGACGTGAATGAAATCCCGTGGCTTTTGTTGTGGTTCAATGGATATCAACTGGGAATAAGAAATCGGGAGGCTGAGTTCGAGTTCCAGTTGAATTAACTTAAACGTCAATACTATTTTCAAAAATATTAGCCCATCTCTTCTTTCTCCAGCTATAGGCTGAATATCAGGACAGATTGGGTTCTATAGCCTTGACTGGCAACCAGTCTACCGCAGAAAGAAATGGCAACGTACTGCAAGAAAATGTTCCCATTAATCAATTATGGATAGAAAGAGACATGATCGTCCAAGCGTGTAAAACGTATGGCACCTGACTGACTATTAAATATGTTCTACTTAAAGAACGAGCATTAATATTTTTGCAACTTCTATACCACGATGAGAACGAAGGAAACTATTAATATACATATATCGTTCATTCAGCAATGAATTAGAACACTCTCAGCTATTGGACGCGTATAATGATAATATATACGCTAAAAAGTCTGCCTTCTTCCACCGAACGCCCCATGGCCCAGAGGTAGAGTCGCCGACTGACGCCAATTCGGTCGGGTTTCAACTCTGGGTTAGGGAGTAATCGGAGTCTAACCGTACTGATGAGATGTGATACAGCGAAACAGATCTGTCTGCGGATGACAATATATATATACTCTCTATCGGAATTTACCTGACTTAAATACCAAATATTCTATGTTATATATATATATATAAATGTGTGTGTATAAATAAAATAAAGACAAGAGGAAAACTGTATTTTAAATCGCCTACGCGTTTCGTCCTGTGATGGACCCCATCAAGGCAAAAAGACGAAATGAGCCCCACTCCAAATTATGTATCTATAAACACACAGTGCAACCACAAAAACGCTCACAAATCATTCCACCAGAGGGAAAAAGAGACAGTAACATACTTGATGGGCTTAAGCAAACGGATATCAGGGTTTTGGACGGGTAACAAGAGAACGTTGTGGTGCAGTGGACTGGGAATGACAAATCGGCAAGCCGATTTCGAATTCCAATTTAATTCCTTGCATTCACTTACGGACAAATACCCTTGGGAAAGGTATTGATCCACCACTTCCATCCAGTTATGGGTTAAATAATAGGACAGGTTGGGTTCTATAGCCTTGACTAGCAACCAGTCTACCGTAGAAAGCAATGGCAACTTACTGCAGGATAATCTTCTACTCAGTCAGTTATGTCACGTTCGAGACATGATCGCCCAAAGCGTGTATCACATATGGCACTTAACTAACTGACTGAATATAATAGTTGGAAACATGATTAACGCTTCTACTGAGTATAAAGTGGGGAATTGGTTTTCTATTGTTATGAAGTAATAAACTGATCCCCCACTAATTACTACTTAATAATATAATACACCTCTTCTCCCTCTAGGCATGAGTTAAACAACAAGATAGGTTGGGTTCTATAGCCTTGGCTGGCAACCAGTCTGCCACAAAAAACAATGGCAACTTACTGCAGGATAATCTTCTACCCAGTCAGTTATGTCACGTTCGAGACATGATCGCCCAAAGCGTGTATTACGTATGGCACTTAACTGACTGAATATAATAGTTGGAAACAGCATTAACGCTTCTACTGAGCATAAAGTGGGGAATCGGTTTTCTATTGTTATGAAGTAATAAACTGATCCCCCACTAATTACTACTTAATAATATAATACATACCAAAGCGTGTATCACGTATGGCACTTAACTGATTGACTGAACAAGAGTAATTTGTGAAGAACCACTAGAAATAGGGATGTATGGAAGCCCTTGATCGCTTAAATCCTGAAGAGGCACGGCACATTGAAAAAAAATGTTAGCCGGACTGACTGATAGGAAGATGTATGGTCATTTGGTTAACTTAATCTATTCTACTAAAAACACAGAATTTACATGACCAATTTTTAATTATTTCATGTACACGTTCTTTATTCGTAGAAACTGCAGCATTTTATCATGCCTAATACTAAAAACTACTCCCAAGCCCTTCCTATCAAGCACGGATATCCTTCTCATTTAACTATTAGTCAATTTCGCCGAAAAGTTCTTTCAAACTCCCGTTACATACAATTAAACATCACTAATTGGTATGTTCGCCTATAAATTTAACTATTAGCTGTGTTTTCATGGTTGCCAAACGGGTGAGGTTTCGCTAAATTGAGTGACACAGACCACCCTACTTATCATCACCGATTGCCTGTGCAATCATTTATTTCGGGAAGTCTCGAACGTAAAATTCTATCTGATAACAAATCGCTCTAAAAATTTCATAGAATTAACTATGGAAGTCAAGGTAAACTAAAGAGGCTGCTAAGTGATGTAATCTAATAAATAAAAGTTATTACATATTGTTGAATTTAGTTTATATATATATATATATATATATATATATATATATATACGTAAAAATCACAAGATCGCCAAAACCTACCGCGGTTTCACACAACGGCTCGTTGTGTGAAACCGCGGTAGGTTTTGGCGATCTTGTGATTTTTACGTGTCTTTGCTCTACATTGCTTCCTATTTGTTATTTCGCTTTGGTTAGTTCTGTATCGAGCACTTTTTCTTTCTTTGTGGTTGGTTCCGTTTGGGTTTTTTTTTCTTTACTGCGGGGTATTGTATGTATTGTCTGTACTCCGCAGTTTTCTTTTTTTCTCCCCTCTTGTCCAACGCCTTACAGCGACGGATAGTAACGGAATTAGATTCTGTCTGTTATTTGTTGTCCTTAAAATTTATTTTCGTATAGTTTTAGGATTTAGATACTTACAGAGTCGGTCTTGTTATTATATTATATATATATATATATATATATATATATATATATATATATATATATAAATTAAAAAAGGATTAATTCAATAATGTTGAATGAGCATTTCGATGTGAAGATCCCCACGGGGGATAACACATCACCTCAGCAACAGAAAAATCCTTTCAGAAACTGGAGAAAAATTAGTCTCCCGTGGGGATCTTCACATCGAAATGATCATCCAACATCATTGAATTAATCCTTTTTTAATTTATATTTGCTCTGTAATATTTTATTACATGGAGCTCTCTTCCTGTAGCATTTTTTAATATTAAAATAAAATTTTTAATATTAATTAGGATCGGGTCTTTGGAATTTACCTTCCTGCTTTTTCCAGTTGGATTAAAGTACCTGAATTAATATATATATATATATATATATATATGATTATATTGTGGTGATACCGACCGAGCAAAGGGGAGGCACCGGATGTTTGCACCCTCACAACCAAAAAGCAAATGACCAAAAGTCGTCAGTGCGCAGCTGGCCTCGCGCAGATGTTCCGGTTGAAAAATAAAAATTAATTAAATATTAAATTTCCAGTTCGTGAGCCTACGTGAATTTTATTTATCGGCCAATGGGAAGCCCAGAATCAAATACAAGTGTGAATCCCAAATGATCACCTGCGATCCAAAAAGTCGAAATAAAAAGCCGATACAGAAAGTATCCACAGACAGACCGACGCAGGCTGACACACACAGAAAGAGGAATGTAATCAGTATCCCCTTGACCTAAGTCAAGCGGCTTCCTATCCTAGCCTCCCTTCTCTCGCCTCTTATCTTTCGCTGTTTGAAAACTACTTACTGACCTAAGGAGCGAATACATCAAAGACATTCCTTACTTACAACGTTCCCACATTCCTAAGCATTAATTCTCTTTTCAGCATTTTATTGCCATGAACATTTTAACGTCCGTTGGACCCATACTTCAAGTATTACTTTAATTGCAGAAACCTTAATTGATATGTGTTATATATAAAATGTTATTTTTCAACTCAATTTGCTTTTCTTGGTTTATAACCTTTCTTTATGACTTATAGTGGGCTATCTACAACAAGGCCAAATTCCGTTAACCAGCAACAATATACAACTACCCTTCACTAGAACGGACTCTCCACTATAAACTGGAAAAGAATGGATAACCCGCTATAATATATATATATATATATATATATATATATATATATATATAATCTCTATATATAAAAGACAATCTGTGGGTCTGTGTGTGACTGTTCCCTATGCACGCCTACATTTTTTAAGCTATGTCATTCCAACTTTCTAGGGACACATATCTCCAGGGAAGCCAGGTTGACACATACGTTTTGAGTTTAAGTTCAGCAAATTTTCCATTCTTTTTGGTCAATGGAGCGGATTGTTTACATTTGCTCCGTAACACCTACAATCTAAGATGGTTTCTGAATTACGTCACAGAAATCAAATCACACGTGTCAAACGCGACTAAAATATTTTTTATTAAACAAATAATAATAGGAATAAAAAATAAAACTTGATATTCATTTTTATTCCGACGTTTTAAAATTCATTTGGTCAATAAAAATATGGGAACATTTTTCCCCGTAATTTGGAAACATAAGAATTATTTTTTTTAAAAAGTTTTTGTTCAAACAAAAACAAAATATGTAAAGTAAAAACTGGGCTATGATGCTAGTAGATAGATAGATAGATAGATAGATAGATAGATAGATAGATAGATAGATAGATAGATAGATAGATAGATCTATCTATCGCCTGGTTCACACTCCACCCATGTCTATTGAACAGGTTAAGAGGCTCATCCCTTGTTCCCTGTTTAGGATGTGGTTTCCGGCTTTATCTTTTCCAATCTTTTCATTATTACGTAGCCCCCTGCACATCAGTGGCGTTACCGCCTTGCTCGAGGTGATACGATTAAAAAAAAAAAATATCATCAGTACTATTTCAGCTTCGGTTTATTTTATGCATTATATATTTTAAATAATAGATAATTTTGAATTTAACGATTTTCTTTTCATTTTTGAAATATTTTTATACTCAACTATGTTCGTTTGAAAAAGAATTATTCCTTTTAGGAAAGGATTATTCCTTTTAGGAAAGGAGATATTCTTAAAAATCTGGAGCGTAGATTTATATTTTAGTAAGTTTCGATAGGAGCACTCTCAATAATTTTTCGTCACTATCTTGATACACACACACACACACACACACAGATATATATATATATATATATATATATATATATATATATATATATATTTCGCTTCGAAATAAGTTATTTCCGCAACCTAGGTTTCAGCCTTTTGATATCCTCAGGTGATTCATAATGACTGATTTTCCAACGTTTTTAAACGTACAACAGGGATTTTTTACGAAAGTGCAACTGAAAATTTTTATACAACCGAAGATTTTAAAAATTAGGAAGAAGTTACTTAAGCGTCTTAAAATACTTTCATCCATGTTTGTAGGATCCTAATATATCTCTATAGGTGTGATTACACCTGGACATTACTTCTGATCTTTGATTCAGTAATTATTACTTTTTTTTCTGGGTAAATTTTTGATTTCTTCCCGAAGGCCTTTGCCCCTTCAAATCTTTCCAAAACATCCTTATTTCCATGCAAATGTAAATGCTGAACTCAAATCGATAATTGTTTATTGACGAAACCTACCTTTTTTAATTTAAGAACCAGAAAAATATCGAACTGTTTATCTCACCCCGTAACCACGCTTCAAAAATGTTATTCACTACAGAATGACTACACGCGTAGTTTGCCGATTTTTCGGCTTTTTAATTCCTTTTTGCAATTACTATGCTGAATTTGAGTTCCGAAACCAAACAAATCGCAGAGTAATTGCTCAAAGGAAGTAAATAGGCCGAAATAAGTATCCTACGCCTCAAGTCATTCAGCGGTGAATCAGATATGAGAACGGTGGTAAGGGGTGAGATATAGTCCGATTTTTTTCTGGTCAATAACATGAAAAAAAGTTAGGTTTCTTCAATAAACAATTATCATTTCAGATCAGCATATACATTGGAAAGGAATTAAGGACGTTTTGGAAAGATTTGACGGGGTAAAGGCCTTCGGGAAACAAATCAAAAATTTACCAATTTTTCCTTTTGGCACAACCTGCCCACACCCACTACCGTTGTATGGTTTTGGCATTTTTTCTATACTCCAAGTTTTATCAGGGTTTTTACCATTTTCATTTTTAATTTCCACACGTGACTAACCAGTTTGGTCCATTTTATAGGATTTTCCAGTTTAAATGTAGATTTTTGATCATTCCATCTGTTTTTCAAATTTTCTTTTGTAGACACCAAATGAGTTTCTCTTTGCCCATTTTACGCTTTCACACCCTGATTGAGCACTCTGGAAGAATGGTGGACTTTGACAAAACAGTAGCTACTCTAGCATCTACGCATCGTTTATTCAGTAATTAATTAGAACACTCTCACTACTGTCGTATGAATACATCGTATATGACACGTTAAAAGTCTGCTTCCTTCTACCAAGCGCCCTTAGCTCAGTGGTAGAATCGCTAACTGACGCCAATCCTGCGTTAAAAGCAATCGGATGTCTAGCCATGCTGATGAGCTCTGATACAGAGAAATAGATTTGTCTGCGGATGACTATATATATATATATATATATATATATATATATATATATATATATATATATTGTACTTAGGAACATGTACAAGTAGTTTATATATGTTCTAAAGTTCAATTTATAATAAATATTCATTGGTCTATTTTTATATTAAGCACTGTTTTAAATTAATGTTTTGAACGTTGCAAGTATTTTCTTCGTTCCTTATTCATTTGTATAGATAGATAGATAGATAGATAGATAGATAGATAGATAGATAGATAGGTGTGAGTTTGTAACCCTTGGCAACCAGTCTACCGCAGAAAGTCATGGCAACCTACCGCGGGATAATCTTCTACCCAGTCACTCATGTCTCTTTCGAGACATGATCACGCAAATGTGTATCACGTATGTCACTTAACTGACTGACTGAATATAATAGTTGGAAACATGATTAACGTTTCTACTGGGCATAAAGTGGGGGATCGGTTTTCTATTGTTATGAAGTAATAAACTGATCCCCCACTAATTACTACTTATTAATATAATACATCTCTTCTCCCTCTAGCTATGAGTCAAATAATAGGACAGATTGGGTTCTATAGCCTTGGCTGGCAACCAGTTTATCGCAAAAAGCAATGGCAACCTACTAATAATATTCTGTCCAGTCTGTTATGTCACTTTCGAGACGTGATCGCCCAAAGCGTGTATCACGTATGGCACTTAACTGACTAACTGGAGATTCAAAATAAGTCAATATCTATAATGCTTGCATTTTACACTTCTGACTGCATTTAATTTTTGTCTTTGCTATATTCGTCCCATTTTTTGTTTTCGTTTTGTTTTTTGTTGTTTTGTTTTTGTTTTTTTGTTTTTTGCATTTTGTTTGTTTTTGGTTTTGTTTTGTTTTTGTTTTTTTTTGTCTTTTTTGCATTTTTTTTTTTTTTTTTTGTCAATCTCTTCTCTTATTTCTGTAAAATTTCCTTTCTTGTAAATCTTTAATCATTGGGTTTATTTTTCAAATATGTTAAATTTAAAAAAGATTTTTGATGGCTAATGATTTGTGACTATAAGTATATTATCTCTTTTTTATTTCTCTTTTATTTGTTTCTCTCCTTTAGTTTGGTCTTTATTTTAATTTTTGTGTGTTGCTATTGCGTGCATATATGACCTCTTATTTGTGTGTGCTTATTTTGTGTATGTCTATATCTATTCTATTCTGTGTTTGTATATATTTTTTCCTAATTTTTTATTTGTGTGTGTGTGTGTGTGTGTGTGTGTGTGTGTGTGTGTGTGTGTGTGTGTGTGTGTGTGTGTGTGTGATTTGATATATTTTTAATTTTGTGACACATCCTGTTTAAATGTACACAAATCTTCTCTTCACCCTAACCCTAACCCTAACCTATTTCCTCTCTGTACAAATTTTTTTCAATATTCTGACTGAAATAAAATGTTTAATTTTTTCGGTTTAACAAAGCAGGATGTAATTTTTACAAGTGCTGAAATAAATTCTGGATTTACAACCGTTTCAGTTTTCCTCAATGTGTTGAGTTTTCCTCTAAATATTTCGTATTGCTAAAATAAAATAAAAATAATAAAAAAATAAAATAAAGTCTATTCATCTCTATTTTTATCTATTTAATACTAGCAGCATAGCCCGGTGTTGCCCGGGTGTAATGAAACTAATCCATGATCCTGGAGCTCAGACTCTTTGGACGTTGGCACGAAAGACTAAAAAGCAATAGTTGTTTCCAGTTAAAGCGAAACCGTAGACTGAAAGAAAAATGAATGGATGTAAGTCAAATTTTGATTTCCTGGTATCGATATCAAATAAGTTTTTTCGTCGTAAACTGAGTAAATGGTATTATGGCTGAGACTAAGAACTACAATTATACCTACTTAGAGCCAAACCCGAAACCAAAACTAAAATAAAAGGGCTGAAAAAAATACAGACATACAAGCAGATAAACAGACTCACACACAAACATCTTACTTTTTATTTATATATATATATATATATATATATATATATATATATATATATATATATTCTCGATTTTCTGCACTATTGTAAGAACTTCAACCTTGAAACTTCTGAATATTGTTTCTTATGTCTTTGTCTATGAGTGTATCAGATTTGATTAAAATCGGACCACTCCTTCTATAACCCGATTTTTTCGATTTTCGATTTTCGATATTTATCGGAGGTACCTCGACACAAAACCTAGCTAAGAACACTCGCAGACGCTTATAGTGCAACTGTGTCAATTTTCAAGAAAATCGGTTCGGCCTTTTCAGAGTCTATAGGGAACGGACACACACATATACATACACACACACACATACACACACACACGCATACACACACACAGACAAAGTTCCATTTTTAAATATGTTTAGATTTTATATTAATTAGATAAAATTTTGTGAATTATCCTCTCTGTTTTTCCGGGTTTGTCATTTTTTCCTATATATATATATATATAATTCATAATATGAATATGTTATAATATCACTACAAAAGTAGTTTGTTTTTTTTTCGACATTACATGTGTCTTATCAAGTGATGATGTTTATTTCAAGTTGAAGAGTTTAAAGTTTTACCTCCGCAGGAGTCTCAATATCATCTCTTTTTAGGATTGATAACGATAGGATCTGTGAACTTCCGTTTTCTCTTAGATTGTCGCGGTTCTGGTGTTCTGCTTGGGGTATCTGAAGGTCGAAGATGTCGTATATCGTATCCATAATTTCTTCTTCTTCTTCTTCCTGGGGAGCACTATTGCAGTCATTCAAGAGTCGTTTCCTGATCTGATTTAGGTGTCTCTTATGAAAGAACTGAGTGTCTTGGATTATGTAAACCATATTTCCAATCCTCTTTTCTATCGTACCAAGTTCCCAAAAAGATGTGTTATTTTTAATCATCTTATAGAATACTTTTTCCTCTGGGTTGTATTGTTTTCTTGGCACATTAGAGGTCGGTCCTTGTTTTATTTGTTTAGGCAGGAATTTGTCAAAAACGGATCTTATTTAACGCGCAAGCATTATTTCTGCCGGAGATAGTGAATATGGTGCGTTAACATTTGGCGTGATCCTGTATATTTGTAAGAACTGCTGCAGGGCCTTTTCCGTAGTAGTGTCGCAAGTTTTCTCAGGGTTCTTTTTCGGGTGTTAACAAAACGTTCAGCTTGGCCATTCGACCTCGGGTGGTATGGGGTGGTTGTGATACGTTTTATCTGGAAAGTCTCACGGAACTCTTGGTCGACGTAAATTGAGTTCTGTTGTCACTGACGAAGCAATCTACTACCCCAAAACGCGAGAAAAATTCGTTAAGCTAGTTTATCGTTAACTCCGTAGTGGTTATATATATATATATATATATATATATATATATATATATATATATATCGGAACACTTCGGGCAGTTTTGTAAAACTATCTACTACAATTAGATAGTAAAAACCCTTTAACGGATCCGCAAAGTCCACGTGAATCCTTGACCAAGGTCGGTCCGTCTTTGGTCACGGCTTATATGTAACAGGGGGCATTTTTCCGCCAAGGCACAGCTCTTACATGTGTCGACAATGTTTACGATGTCCTGATACATTTTAGGCCAGCATACGTAGCTGCGCATTAGACTTTTCACCCTATTTCTCCTCGGATGTCCAACATGAAAATCCTTCAGAATGAATGACGACTCTCTCGCTGTATAGAAGTACATCGTCACATAGAGAAAAACTGTCTGAAATGTGTTGGTCCTTCTCTGAGATTTTTGTTTTTGTTGAGTTAATGAATTCATCATTAAGGCTTCATGTTTTACTTCTTGTAGGGTCACAGGGAGTTCTCTAATAGTGCCACACAATAAAGTTTTTTTATTTCCCCCTCCGTTCGTAGTGAAGCGATCCTGGAATCTTCTAATGGTTCACTATGTCTTGGAACCAGTCTTGATAGTCCGTCAACGTGACAGATATTTTTCGAAGGGAAGTATTCCAACTCGAAATTGTAATTTAAAAGAATTGTCCCCCAATTCAGCCCTCTGTTTGCCGTATAAACGGGTAGACCATTTTTTTAACCGAATTTGAACAGGTGAAGAGGCTCATCCCTTGTTTCCTGTTTAGGATGTGGTTCCCGGCTCTTTCTTTCCCCCCCCCCCACCAATCTTCTTTCACTTTTTTTCTTTTCTCTTTTTTTGTTCTCAATTGGAGTAGATAGACTTAACTATCGCCCGGTTCACACTCCACCCACGTCTTTTGAAGAGGTGAAGAGGCTCATCCCTTGTTGTTTGTTTAGGATGTGGTTCCCGGCTTTCTTTTAATCCTATCATTCTACTCTTAAGTAGCCCCATGCGCATCAGTGGCGTCACCGCCTTGCTTGGGGTGATATGATTAAGAAAAAAAAATTGCTAAGTAACAGTTTATGATCCGTTTGTAGTGTGAAAAATCTTCCGTGTATGTAACGGTAAAATTTCGTGACGATTCCTAATGCTTCTTTTTCTATTTGGGAATAATGCCCCCCCCCCCCCGCTGGGAGCAGGATCCTTGATGCATGAGCGATGGGCTTTTGCGTTCCATCTGGCATTTTGCGAAGGATGTACGCTCCTATTCCGTACGAGCTTGCGTCGCTAGCAACTATAATCTCGAGGTTCGGGTCGTAGTGTGTAAGGAATGTCCAACGTTAGGATTTTGAGAGTTTTATCGATTTTATTCGGATGTCCATTCCCGAACCTTATCTTTTCTTAAGAGCTCGTTCAGCGGTTCACGTAGGTTATGCATGTTTGAGATAAATGCTTGGTAATAGTTTGCTAATCCCAAGAAGCTCTGTAGCGCTGTGACGTTTTCAGGAGCCGGCAGTGGCCCTTTCTGGGTCCGGTCTCCTGCCGTCTTTATCTATGATATGGCCCAGATATTTGATTTCTTTCATGAAGAAGTCACATTTACCTTCTTTTATTTTGAAGCCATAGCCCCGTATTTGTGAAAAGACTTTATGGACGTGTTCGGGAAAACAAGTAAATGGAAGGGAATTCCACAGGCGAAAAAAGAAGCTAATGAAGTAGAATCTGCATTTACAATCTATTGATTTCACAGTAAAAAGGTGGGACCTCGTTTCTAATTTTGTAGCTCGAGTATATATATATATATATATATATATATATATATATATATATATATATATATCTGTTTCGCTGTATCACAGCGCCCATGATGACTTGGCTCAGGCTTCGAAAAGCTTCCACACATGTACACACACGCACATATACATGATGCAAATATTCCACACTCAAAGTACATATATACATAGCCATACCACACGTGCACACGCACACGCACACACGCATACAGTGTATTCACATAACAAACACGAACACTCAAACACACACGCAAACTGTTTTACTGTTGTGGGGTAGTTTTCGCACTGAAGGTTATAATCGTGCAATGTCGATTGGTAATGTTAGGACCTTGGTAATCTTCCACTGAAAGCTGACTCCTTAGTATTCGGCTAACTGCCGACTAATATCAACTGCCTAGTAGTTCTACTGAACTCCGATAGAAGTCTAAAGAACTCCTATGAACTTCCTAAGTACATCCTGTTAACTCTTATTAATATAGGAGGGAGAGTCCATTATCTGAGGAATAGTTGTGTTTCACCATAACATTTACCCATAGATGGGACACTAACAGGTACGACCAATCCGGGCCAGGTTGAACCTGGGAGTAATGGCATTTAAAGGGTAACCCTACATTCCCCAAGACTCCAAATACTCAAGACACAATATCCCTTGTTGTAGAGGCTCATCCCTTGTTCTCTGTTTAGGATGTGGTTTCCGGCTTTCTCTTTTCCAATCTTTTCACTCTTACGTAGCCCCCTGCACACCAGTGGCCTTACCGCCTTGCCCTGGGTGATATGATTAAATATATATATATATATATATATATATATATATAGAGAGAGAGAGAGAGAGAGAGAGAAAGGGGGGGGACATACCGAAAAAAATCTAACCTGAACCACAATGTCCATACAACTTCAAAGGAAAAATAAACTCGTCCAACTGCTATAAAAACGTCTCCAATCAGACACCTCGGGCTGACTACGAACTATCGACACTTACAAGCATATTTAAAAATTTATAAAACACTTTACATCAGTCAGTTAAGTGCCATACGTGATACACGTTTTGGGTGATCATATCTCGAAAGAGACATAACTGGCCGGGCAGAAGATTATCCCGCAGTAGGTTGCTATTACTTTCTACGGTAGACTGTTTACCAGCCAAGGCTATAGAAGAAAATTTGTCCTGTTATTTGACTCATAGCTAGAGAGAGAAGAGATGTATTATATTATTAAGTAGTAATTAGTGGGGGATCAGTTTATTACTTCATAACAATAAAAAACCGATCCCCCACTTTGTGCCCAGCAGAAGCCTTACTCATGTTTCCAACTATTATATTTAGTCAGTCAGTTAAGTGTCATACGTGATATACGCTTGGGCGATCATGTCCCGAAAGAGACATGACTGACTGGGTAGAAGATTATCCCGCAGTAGGTTGCCATTACATTTTGTGGTAGACTGGTTGCGAGCCAAGGCTATAGAACCCAACCTGTCCTATTGTTTAACCCAGAAATTCGAACTCGCCTCCCCGATTTCTCGTTCCGAGTCGATATCCACTGTACCACACCACACATCCACCACCACATCGCGCATCCAACTGACATACAATATTTAAAAATTAACGTTCAGAAAAAATCATTTCAATGTCAAAATTACCGAATATTAATTGAGTTGAGTGAAACTTAAAATTCATCATGGTGAAGAGGCTTCCTTGACTCTGACACATTATATCCAATATATATATATATATATATATGTGTGTGTGTGTGTGTGTGTGTGTGTGTGTGTGTGTGTGTGTGTGTGTGTAAATGACAATAGAAGAACTGTATTTGTTGCCAACGCGTTTCATCCAATGTGAACTTTTTCAAGGCAAAAAACGAAATTTATTAAAAACCAAGTAACTAATAAACAAAATGTCCTTAGCAACTGAAAGAAATTTAAAAAACGTTATTTTTAAAATTACATCAAATACTGTCACTTGTGGAGATATTGTTTTTATTGCTGTGTTGACGGATTCAACCATTTTCTTTTGATTTCTTGATATTGTAGTGAACGTTTGTTTGAGAGAGTAGTAATTCTGTTAAGAAAGGTGAAAAAAAAACTGGGCGTAGATTAATATTTGGGTAATATTCAATGGCGGCATCCTCAAGGGGTTTTTTTCTGAGTTATTTTCATATTTTATCAGTGTAGCATTTTTAAAATCAAAATTGTGGTTGAATTTATTTCTATGTATGACTAGTGCATTAGCTAAGTTGTTATTTCTGAGGTTTCTTTGGTGCTCATAAATGCGTTTGTTTTTTATTTCTACTTGTTTCTCCAATATATTTTGTAAATATCTCTCTTATTTAACTTTGCAAAATGGTTTAAATTTGGTTGAGAATTGGTGGTGGAAATTGAAAGCTACCTAGATTCACTCATTGTCGGACTTAAGAATATTTCCAACCACTGCCGTGGTTTATATATATATATATATATATATATATATATATATATATATATATATATATATATATATATTGTAATGGTTTATAAAAGCATAGTATCACTACACAAAAATTTTCGCGTTTCGGGGCTACGTTTGCTCCTCATCTGGTGATAAGTTGAAATGAAAAATAAATGGTGAAAACGATTTATTTTTGGTAATATGATATGTAAGTGAATGTGGGGTGGGAGTTTAGTACGATTTAGCCGGCTGTTTGTAGCCATAGTGATAGAGCCTTGGGTTAGGAGAGGGGTGCGGAGTAGCTTAGTTTTGGACAGGTCACTTTTTAGTTTTGTCTGGGTAATTCTTATATTGGGATGTAAGGTGTTTTTAAGAAAGGGTAGATACATTTTATTTTACTGCCATCTATGAGTGGATGGAATAAAATTGCTGTTAATGTTGTGTGAGTTTATTTTCTTTTATTTATACGATGTCCATTTTTTTTATTTTGAGGATTAAACATGGGTATTAATTACCCTTTTGGGTGGGGATTATTTTATGGGAATGAGGTATTTGTTGGTTAATTAAATTTTGACAAAAAATATTTTCGATGTTTACATAATATTGCTAATTCGTCTCTACAGTTCAATAGTTCGCCATTGTTGGGGTACTTTAGAATGTGTAGATTTTCACTTAAGCCTAAAGGGCAGATGTTGTTAAGGGAGTTGCAGATTCTAGTTTTTTCCAGGATTTTCCATTTTACTTTGGGTTTCTCTTTTGTGTCCTTTAATTTCCCAAAATATGCAGAAAAGGATGTTTGGTTTCGATATAAGTTGTTTTTTAATTAAGTTAAGCGCATCTACCAACGCTGCTTAAAGGTGTTCTTTTTGTGTGGCGAGGATATGCTTTTATAAACCATTGCAACAACCATTACAATATAAAGCTCTACGCTGTATTGAGCACTCTTTATAAAAGTAAATGCATGAACAGTGGGTTTAAAATCTACGTGTTCCATAACTTTCTTACAATATATATATATATATATATATATATATATATATATATATATATATATATATTAATGCAGGTTTCATTGAATAATATAGACAAGTTTTGTCTATTAATTTTGTGTAGGATCCGTTCATACCGTCTGATATACTTGATGGTGATGTCGTTAAAAGACAACAAAAAATCACAGTAATTGTTGATTTTTTTATCGGGTCTAAGCTTTCGGCTCACATAAGCCATTATCAAAGAGTAAATATTAACACACAGTAAACATAGAACATTTAAGTTAATAACAATAAAGAGAATTGAATTGAAAATATAAGTCCATCCCTACCGTGGCGGATGGCCGAAGACAGTGGACAAAACTTGTCTATATTATTCAATGAAACCTGCATTAATGAAAAAATGCTGCCAAAATACACACAATTTGTGTGTGTGTGTGTGTGTGTGTGTGTGTGTGTGTGTGTGTGTGTGTGTGCGTGCGTGCGCGCGTGCGCGCGCATCGCTCATTCACTAATGAATTAGAGCACTCAGGCTATCGGGCGTGTATAGTGATAATATACATGCTAAAAAGTCTGCCTTCTTCTACCGTGCGCCCAGAGGTAGAATTGCCGACTGACGCCAATTCGGTCAGGTTTCAATCCTGGGTTAAAAGCAATCGGATGTCTAACCGTACTGATGAGCTGTGATACAGCGAAACAGATCTGTCTGCGGATGACTATATATATATATATATATATATATAGAGAGAGAGAGAGAGAGAGGGTGAGTGAGAGTGACGGAGGGAAGGAAAGGCCGATAGAAAGAATATAAAGAGTGGAGATGAGAAAAATAGACAAACTTAGATAGATAGATAGATAGATAGATATGAACAGACTGGCATAGATAGATAGATAGATAGATATGAACAGACTGGCATAGATAGATAGATAGATAGATATGAACAGACTGGCATAGATAGATAGATAGATAGATAGATAGATAGATAGATAGATAGATAGATATGAACAGACTGGCATAGATAGATAGATAGATAGATAGATAGATAGATAGATAGATAGATAGATAGACAGACTGAGATAGATAGATAGATAGATAGATAGATAGATAGATAGATAGATAGATAGATATGATAGATATAGATAGATAGATAGGATAGATAGATAGATAGATAGATAGATAGATAGATAGATAGATAGATAGATAGATATGATAGACTGAGATAGATAGATAGATAGATAGATAGATAGATAGATAGATAAAGCACCTCGTGTTCCACTATTGTTAACGTCATGCAGTGCATTTACGTCAATGGAAGCTAATATCGCATTGCCCGATTACAAAAAGATGAAAGAGCAGCAGGGTGGGGAGGACGGGGAAAAGTGAGATGTGTGGATGGGGTGAAATGAGTCGATTGAATAGTGTGAGTGGGGCAAACGATTGTGGGTGGAGCGAAAAGAAAATGTCTCGGGAATGGTGGCGAAAGTCAAAAATGGAGATTTTATAAAAGGATTGTCATGTTAATTAACAAAAAAGTCTCTCTTTCACACTTTGCCTACCTCTTTGATTTTACGATCACAGACTCGTACGTACTAACACGCAGACGCACGCACACAATCACGCGCATTCACACACGAACACACACATACACGCACGCATTCATGCATACGCACGCACATACTCGGACATTCCCCACAATTCTCTATCCTTTGTAGCTATTCATAGATTTTGTCTTTTTCTTATCTCTCCTAAACCCTATTCTCCTTCTTCTATGTGCCCTGTCCCTTCAGAATGTAGGCGATCATGGCCCTCCACGTCTCCCTATCCCTGGTGGCTCTTAGCACGCCTTCTCCTGTTACACCACCCAAACCCTACTCTGCCATCCACTAGTTCAAGCCCATAAATCTAGAATATAGAAACTAGCATGGCCACAAATGGGTGATCAGTTTATGTATTGATTATAATATAGAACTGATCCCTCATTTTATATCCTCGTTATAAATTCTTATAAACAGTTGGTATATATATTCTTCTATGTGCCCTGTCCCTTCAGAACGTAGGCGATTATGGCCCTCCACGTCTCCCTATCCCTGGTGGCTCTTATCACGCCTTCTCCTGTTACACCATGCAACCCTCGTTCCATCATCCAATTGATTAGGTTCTTCAAATATGTTATCTCCTGCTTTCCTTTGTCTCTTTTTCCCTCTATCTGGCCTGTTAGTATCAGGTTCTCCAAGCCCTCCTTCCTCATTGCATGCTCCAGGAACTTCAGTTGTCTCTTCCTGATGCTCAGTATTAATTTCTTTTTCGTTTCCACCCTTTCTAAAACCTCATCATTGCTCACATGCTCGGTCCATGATATCCTCAGCATCCTTCTGTAGAACCACATTTCAGCTGCTTCAAGTTTTTCTTTCATCTTTGATGATATTGTCCAGTAGGTCATCCATTTACACAAGCTCATTCTTTTTCTTCTCTGTGCCGTGTCCCTTCAGAACGTTGGTGAACATGGCTCTCCACAATTTCCTGTCTTTTGTAGCTCTTAACAATTTTTTCCAGTCTGTTATCTCCCCTAAACCCTGTTATGCCATCCATTTACTCAAGTTGATTATTCTTCTTCTATAAACCGTGTCCATTCAGGACGTTGGCGATCACGGCTCTCCACTAATTCCCTGTCCTTTGTAACTCTTAATAAATTTCATTTTTTTATTTCTCTCCTAAACCCTATTAGGCCATCCATTTACGCAAGCTCATTCTTCTTCTTCTGTGCCGTGTCCCTGAAGAACGTTGGGGATTACGGCTCTCCACAATTCCCAGTCCATTGTAGCTCTTAACAAATTTTGACTTTCTGTTATCTCCCCTAAACCCTGTTATGCCACCGTCAATTTACTCAAGTTCATTCTTCTTCTTCTATAAGCTGTGTCCCTGAAGGACGTTGGCGATCATGGCTCTCCACCAATTCCCTTTCTATTGCAGCTTTTAATAAATGTTATATTTTCGTTATCTCCCCTAAACTGTGCTATGCCATTCATTTACTAAAGTTATTCTTCTTTTTTCAGTGGAGTGTCCCTTAAAGACGTTGGCGATCACGGCTCTCCACAATTCCCTGTCCGTTCTAGTTAGTAATATTTTTTTCTCTTTTTGTTATCTCCCCTAAACCCTGTTATACCACCCATTTACTCAAGCTCATTCTTCTTCTTCTTCTTCTTTGCCGTGTCCCTCAAGGACGTTGGCGATCATGGCTCTCCACAACTGCCTGTCCTTTCTAATAATTTTTTTCTCTTTTTGTTATCTCACCTAAACCCTGTTATACCACTTACTCAAGCTCTCTTTTGGTTTCTCGTCTTTGTTTTCATCTTCAGTCTAAGATATTTATTGTTGACACATTTGTTTTTTCTTTGCTTCATCTTTTCTTCTTTACCTGTGAAGAGGTTGTCCAACATTCACAGTCATACAGGATAATTCATATTACGTAATTGATCAGTACCCTTTTCTTTTTCTTTTTCTTTTTTTTTCTTTTTTAACGTATCACCCCGAGCAAGGCGGTAATGCCACTGATGTGCAGGGGGCTATATAAGAGTAAAAAGATTAAGTACAAGAAGGTGAAGAGAAAGACGAACCAATTGGAAAGGAGCAAGAGAAGGATGGGAATACAGGTGTGATGACAGTTGCAAAGGTGGAGAGAAAGGAAAGGATATACAGGGTGGTGAAGAAAGAACTAGAGTTGCTTTGCTTTTTTTAAGACTTCTTTGGCAATTCGAATTTCAATTTTACATTTTCCTTCCTCTCTTAAAAAACGTTCCATATATACTTTCACGGCTTCTGCTCCGATGAACTTAGCTTGAGGCGATATGATTATAAAAAAAAAATTCTATGCTATTGCAATGTGGATATAAAGTGGGGGATCAATTCCACATAACAATCAAAATATAAACTGATCCCTCTCTTTATAGCCACTGTCATCCTTCTCTTACCATCTGCCTGTGCATTGAGTACTGCTGCCATATCTGGTCGGGTGCTCCAACTATCCACCTAGGGGTCCTTGACAAAATCCAACAGAGAATCTGTAATGTGATTGATCCCGACTTGGCAGTTCAGATACAGTCACTTTCTCACCGGCGCAAAGTGGCTTCCCTGTGTCTCTTCTACAAATGCTTTCACGGCTTCTGCTCCGATGAACTTAACTCAGTGGTTATACGAATTTACTCGAGCCACAAGATTAGGAACTAGGTCCCCCACTTTTACTGTGAAACCAATAAAATCTCATCCTTATTTTCATCCTTCCCTTACCCACTTCCTGACACTCCCTATAACCTGTCACTCTTTCTCATAACTTTCCTCCTATGTAACCCCCTGCAAAACAGTGGCAGTAAAATGCCTTGCTTGGAGCGATATGATTAAAAAAAAAAATAATCTCCTATCTCACTAACCTGCATCCTCTCTCTCTCTCTCTCTCTCTCTCATGCTTCTTTCTCCGTCCACTCCACTCTCATCCTTATTTTCATCTTTCTCTTACCCACTTCCTAACACCCCCTATAACCTGTCACTCTGTCTCTTAATTTTCACATTAGTAACCCCCTGCAAAACAATAGCAGTAAAATGCCTTGCTGGGGCGATATGATTACATATATATATATAGTCATTCGCAGACAGATCTGTTTCGCTGTATCAAAGCTCATCAGAATGCTTAGACTCCGACTGCTTTTAATCCAGGATTGAAACCCGACCGAATTGGCGTCAGTCGGCGATTCTACCTCTGGGCTATGGGCGTTCGGTAGAAGAAGGCAGACCTTTAGCATATATATTGTCATTACACACACCCAATAGCCAGAGTGCTCTAATTCATTAGTGAATGAGCGATACGTGCATGCGAGAGTAGCTACTGTTTTTCAAAGTCTACCATTTTTCTAGAGTGCTCATTCAGGGTGTGAGAGCGTAAATAGTATTATATATATATATATATATATATATATATATATATATATATATATATATATATAATGTTGTTCTTGTTTGATCCTGATATTTTGCAATTTAATTTCTTATTTTGATAACAACCATTCTGTCTTTTTGAAATTAATGTCTAATCATTTCAAAGTCTACAATTTATCTAGAGTGCTCATTTAGGGTGTGAGAGCGTAAATAGTAGTATATATATATATATATATATATATATATATATATAAAATGTTGTTTTGCAATTTGGTTTCTCATTTTGATAACAACCATTCTGTTTTTTTTAAATTAATGTCTAATCATTGCAAAGTCTACCATTTTTCTAGAGTGCTCATTTAGGGTGTGAGAGCGTAAATAGTAGTAGTAGTAGTATATATATATATATATATATATATATATATATATATATATGTTGTTCTTGTTTGATCCTGATATTTTGCAATTTAATTTCTTATTTTGATAACAACCAATTCTGTCTTTTTTAAATTAACGTCTAATCATTTCAAAGTCTACAATTTATCTAGAGTGCTCATTTAGGGTGTGAGAGCGTAAATAGTAGTATATATATATATATATATATATATATATATATATATATATATATATATATAAAATGTTGTTCTTGTTTGATCCTGATATTTTGCAATTTCATTTCTTATTTTGATAACAACCATTCTGTCTTTTTGAAATTAATGTCTAATCATTTCAAAGTTTACCATTTTTCTAGAGTGCTCATTCAGGGTGTGAGAGCGTAAATAGTAGTATATATATATATATATATATATATATATATATATATATATATATATAAAATGTTGTTTTGCAATTTGGTTTCTCATTTTGATAACAACCATTCTGTTTTTTTTAAATTAATGTCTAATCATTGCAAAGTCTACCATTTTTCTAGAGTGCTCATTTAGGGTGTGAGAGCGTAAATAGTAGTAGTAGTATATATATATATATATATATATATATATATATATATATATATATATATATATATATATATAAAATGTTGTTCTTGTTTGATCCTGATATTTTGCAATTTAATTTCTTATTTTGATAACAACCATTCTGTCTTTTTTAAATTAATGTCTAATCATTTCAAAGTCTACAATTTATCTAGAGTGCTCATTTAGGGTGTGAGAGCGTAAATAGTAGTATATATATATATATATATATAAAATGTTGTTCTTGTTTGATCCTGATATTTTGCAATTTCATTTCTTATTTTGATAACAACCATTCTGTCTTTTTGAAATTAATGTCTAATCATTTCAAAGTTTACCATTTTTCTAGAGTGCTCATTCAGGGTGTGAGAGCGTAAATAGTAGTATATATATATATATATATATATATATATATATATATATATATATGTTGTTTTGCAATTTGGTTTCTCATTTTGATAACAACCATTCTGTTTTTTTTTAAATTAATGTCTAATCATTGCAAAGTCTACCATTTTTCTAGAGTGCTCATTTAGGGTGTGAGAGCGTAAATAGTAGTAGTAGTAGTATATATATATATATATATATATATATATATATATATATATATATAAAATGTTGTTCTTGTTTGATCCTGATATTTTGCAATTTAATTTCTTATTTTGATAACAACCATTCTGTCTTTTTTAAATTAATGTCTAATCATTTCAAAGTCTACAATTTATCTAGAGTGCTCATTTAGGGTGTGAGAGCGTAAATAGTAGTATATATATATATATATATATATATATATATATAAAATGTTGTTCTTGTTTGATCCTGATATTTTGCAATTTAATTTCTGATTTTGATAACAACCATTCTGTCTTTTTTAAATTAATGTTTAAACATTTCTTCGCGGTTTCTTTCATTATCTTCTGTAAGAGTCTTTGTAGTTTCGTTTCTGTGTTTGCTATCATCAGTGTATCATCTGCATATTTTATGATGTTAAAGTAATGTGGCCGCGAATAATGAATACTAGTAGGACTTCTAATTCTTTCAGAATCGCCTCACTGTATAGGCTGAATAAATCTGATGAGAAGACAATTTTTTGTCTTACACTCCTTTTTATTTTTATGCATTTACTTATAGGGGTCATATACCTCCACTTTTTTTAATCATTTCACCCCAAGCAAGGCATTCTACTGCCACTATAGCGAGGGGTTTACATAGATCGATTGGAGATAGGAAATGTCAGAAGGAGGGTGATAGACGAGTAAGGAGATACATAGAGTGTTTGAGAGAATGGGAGCGAGTTAGTGTATTAGGAGGTGTCTATTGACTTTACATTTAAACTCCTGGAGGTTGTAGCCGTCGGGGAAGCAAGTATGCGGAAGGGAATTCCACAGGCAGGAAGTGCGAGAAAAGGAGCTGTTGGAGTAGAAATTGCGGTTACATTTCATCGGTTTCACTGTAAAATGGTGGGACCTAGTTGCTAATCTAGTATCTCGTGCAAATTTGTACCTAGGGGGCACCAGTGATTTAAGTTCATCGGAGCAGAAGCCGTGAAAGTATTTATAGAAGAGGCACAGGGAAGCCACGTCACGCGGGTAAGAGAGTGACTGCAGGCGGTCAACCAGGTCAGTATCGATCACATTACAGATTCTCCATTGTATTTTGTCAAGAACCCCGAGGAGAATAGCAGGGGCATTCGACCAGATGTGGCAGCACTTATTTATATTAAAGATTCTACAAGACACCAATTTGTAACCAACAATAAACATGTCTTGATAAAAATACAACAGTGAAAACAAAGCATGCAATTAGACTGTCTACAAAATGTGAATGGAGGAGGAAAAGTTCTCTCCCATTGACTGTAGTTTTAGTCGAAAGTCAACTGGTTGAATAAAGTTCTCTAATGAGATAAATGTTCTTTGAACGACTGTTCGAAACAAAGTTTGTTTAAGAATGATTAACACAGCGATACAATTGCTGTGAAGTGTTGTGTGGAAATAATTTTTGGTTCAACAGTGCTTAAATAATGTGCTTAACAAAGTGTCCAAAGTGAAAGAGTGCAAGTTTGTATTACGAAATATTGTGTCTGTGTGTGCATTTAAGTGTTTGAGCAAGATTGGGTATCAAACTGACGTGGACTCGGACGACAGTCGAAATTTTACTAACGAACTGAGGAAAGTAGCTGTATATATAGGAAAAAGGTGGGCTCTAGCAAGCACCGCGGGAAACTCAATCTTACATTAAAAATATCTGATTGGTTAAAAATTAACCAATTGCAACACGCGTATTAAACAGACTAGGCAGGTTTTGTTATCTGATCCGCTAGTTTGAGGATAAGCTCAAAATGAGGATTAGCATTGACTGGAAACATTTGACTTCGACAGACTTCAACAAAAGGTGGGTAAATGTGGCTAGCCTGGTTCGCGTGAACGGGGCTAGCCTTGATTTTCTTTTTTAGATCTGCTGGTTACATCGTGGTGGATTCTTTTGGAACACTCCCATGATTAAGGTAGTTCCTTTTTGTGTACCTAGTTAATGTGAATGAATGTGTTCCTAGCCAGTACCCGGTTTTCTCTTTTGTTATGATCCAAGTCGAGATTCCCCACCCCAGTTTGTTTTGGCCTTCTTTTATCTCGGCTGATTCAGCCTTTTATTGTCCAGTTCCATTATTTTTTTACCCCCACTCCCCACTCCCTTAGCGAGTGTGCTTCTTGATTTCGCCGTTTGGCGGAATACAGCGGCCACTCTTTTTTCTGGGATGGATGGGTCTTACTAACATTGTTTATTATTTTAGTTTAAAAATTTGTATTTTCAGTTTGTTTTTTGGGTTCATCCCCCTCCCATCATTTCATTTTTCATTAAATGTTATAGTGTACATATTATTGTACATATATTATATTGTACATATATATTATATTGTATATAAATACATTTCTTATTGTCATGGGTTATTTCCCCACTTGTTTAGGTGTCCCTTGTAAGTTTATGACGTTATGGTGTTTGAAAGATTGGGAGTCGATGGATGAGTTCTTGTGGTGATTGTGCAAATTGTAATGAGTGAATGGGTCGTGAAAGTGTTTAGCTAAGTATAGGATAGTTCAGTGAGTACCAACCTCTTCCCTCCCTTTTCGGCTTTGTACCACAATTTTTGTATTTTTACAAGAATAAATATCGTTAAATTGTCCTATAGTAAATTAATTATTAGCCACTCACAGTCGAGTAAAATGACATGTAGAAAAGCATATACGTATGTGGGTGTGAAACATAGCGACTGCTATATACTGATCTCAGACTAAAAAATAGATTATTTTTTTTCAAAATGTATATTACAGGGTTAAAAAAGTGACATATTAACCACTTACTTTCCGTGCTTTTTTCTAATGATGTCTTCTGATGTAAAATCTTTAGATCCTGACATTTTGTCATAGAAATGCTATGACGTCAATTTGTGGTCATCATCCCATCTTCTGTTAAACAACGCCCCTGTTTTGTTCGAAATAATATCCAGAGAATGGTTAACAGCGCTGAAATCGGCTTTAAGAACTGTAGGCAATTTCTGCTGTCTTGAATCAACCTTGTGTTTCTTTCTAATAATTTCACCTCAAGCAAAGCGAGAGTACCACTGGTAAGCAGGTTGCAAGGGGGGTAGAGAAAAGACTGCGTACAGTGGGTATTGAAGAAAGGATAAAAAGATGAATGTGATTCAAGAAGATAGAAAATGGCAATTGACGTTACATATAAATTTTTGGAGATTTTAGCTATCTGTTGGGACACCCGCGCCTATTCGGCTATAATGGACTATTCCATTACTATGTAAAGTAATGGTGGCATCTACGTAAGACGAGAGTGTGCCGAGCAGCCGATCGACAAGTCAGTCGTAGACTTCCGGTGACGACCCGGAAGTACCCATTGCTCATACTACGTCTTACGACGGTTGAGACGATTAACCTTTATTCTTGTATTGGATACTAATAACCTTTGTAAATACTATTTTCACGGAATACAACAATTAACCTACTCCTGTTGTTGAGTTATTTATTCTTACTCACGACATAACACTATCAGAAAAGCAAGTAAACGGAAGGAAGTTCCACAGACCGGAAGTGCGAGAAAAAACTGTTGTAGTAAAAGTGGCGATTGCATTTAACTATTTCAACTGTAAAATGGTGGGACCTAGATGCCAATCTAGCAACACGCTTAATTTCACATGGACGTTACACCAAGGAAAAAGGCTCTTCAAAGCATTTGCCATGAAAATATTTGTAGAAGAAAGCCACGTCACGTCGGTGAGAAAGTGACTGAAGACGAAATGCCATGTCAGAACCGATTACGTTGCAAATCTTACAGAAAAAAAAAGATTAGAAAAATCAGGAAAGAGTGAGTTTAAAGTCATCATTTCGGGCCTTGTCTAACTGAAAGTCCTTCGTGGTCGAGCGGTCTAAGACACGTCAGATCAATTGACTTTTTCTCACAGGAGACGTGGGTTCGTATTCTGCCGGATAACTCATATTTTCCTAATGAGATTTTCATCGATTTTTCAGGTCGCTATATATAAATAAATATACTGCTTAATTATAGGAAACAGAGCTTCTACTCGACATACGAGTATCTACTCGACATACGAGTATCCATTAATAATAATGTTTAAACAAATTAGAAATGTCAGACAGTTATTAACAATAAAGAGAATTAATTTTGATATTTCCAATAACGTACTCAAATGCCTGTAATCAGATCAGGGACCACTACGCCACTATTTTGTCATTCTTCGGCCATCCGCCACGGTAGGGATGGACTTATATTTTCAATTTAATTCTCTTTATTGTTAATAACTTAAATGTTCTATGTTTACTGTATGTTAATATTTACTCTTTGATAATGGCTTATGTGAGCCGAAAGCTTAGACCCGATAAAAAAATCAACAATTACTGTGATTTTTTGTTGTCTTTCAACGACATCACCATCAAGTATATCAGACGGTATGAACGGATCCTACACAAAATTAATAGACAAAACTTGTCTATATTATTCAATGAAACCTGCATTCATGAAAAAATGCTGCCAAAATACAAACAATATATATATATATATATATATATATATATATATATATATATATATATATATATATAATTATTTAATTACTTAGTTTTGGGTCCTAATTAAATTAGACCAGTACACAGTTGTATTAAAAAGTGTTCAATACAATTATATTGTAGAACTTTTGAATATTTTTCGTTTGTAAACGATTTATTATGCGACCTAGGTTTCTACCATGTAGTGTCTTCAGGCAATTTGCAATAACTGATTTTACCAGTTTTTTAAGACCGCTCATATAGGATACAAATCTTATATCATCTCATAACTAACTAAAACACACAAAGTAAAATTGTACCCCTACAAACGTGGATTCAAATGGCTAAAAATATTTTGGAAAAAAAAAACAACTATAACAGACAAAGTAAAATTGTACACCCGCAAAAGTGGATTCAAACGACTAAAAACATTTTGGAAAAAAAACAGACCAAAGCAAATTCTGACTGCCTTCGAAATTTCTTTTGTTACATTGCCTGCTTGCTGGAGCCAGCAACACGAGAAACTTCACTATTTAAACCAAGTCGGTGACCGGTCAAAATCAGTCCAGCATGGGAGCGGTTAGCTGACGGACATCGTGTCCGTCAGCAAACCGCTCCCATGATGGACTGATTTTGACCGGTCACCGACTTGGTTTAAATAGTGAAGTTTCTCGTGTTGCTGGCTCCAGCAAGCATTTTCACTTCTAGGTGTAAAAAAACGTCATATATGAATTTTCTATTTCTAATCCAATCAGGATCCAGAATTTTGCTTTTCACACTGACTTGTGAATTTTGCTTTGGTCTGGGTTTTTCCAAAATGTTTTTAGTCGTTTTAATCCATTTTTGCGGGTGTGCAATTTTACTTTGTGTGTTTTAGTTGATGGATGATACAGGATTTGTATCTTATACTCACGTAACGGGGATTTTTTATTTGTTATATATAGTGTTTAATTGTAATAATGTTTAGCGCCAATGTTGTTTTCAGTGGTTTTACTGATAAAATGTATTTTGGCAAAAGGTATTTTATCGTAAAGTGTTCGATATCGGGGTGTCGATAGAGAGAGTGTTTATAGGTACAAAGATTTTGTCTTTTTAATAAAGACAAACTCTGTACAGATGTATATGCTCTTATTTTATCAATATGTTTTTAAATGTTGAATTTATATGATTATTTTGCTTATCAAGCCTTTTTCGAAAACAACCTTAAAGCTCATTTGACGCCAGACTATCACGCTATCGTTCAAATATTTTATATGCTCTGTTAAAACCTCTTGACGTCAATGCTGAAGAACATTGTCCCCATTTTCGTTAAAAGAGATTGATTAATCTTTAAAAAAATAAGATGCTCTCTCTTCCACTCTCACTTTTTCTTTCTTTCTTTAAATTTAACTTTCTTTTCCTTTTTCTCTCTTCCCTGCTTTTGAACTGGACACACGCTATCTACTAGACTGAGAAGACAGTTGGATGGATACAGATTGATTCATCTTTAAAAAAATAAGATGCTCTCTCTCCCACTCTCACTTTTTCTTTCTTTCCTTCAATTTAACTTTCTTTTCCTTTTTCTCTCTTCCCTGCCTTTGAACTGGACACACGCTATCTACTAGACTGAAAAGACAGTTGGATGGATGAATGTAAAAACAGTTAAAGACCTGTGCGTTCAAACAGCTTCGAAATTCTCAAAGTTTTAATCCTTATCAAAACCTGGATTAGGAGCTAAAGGAATTTATTTTATTAATCCTGGATCAAGTTTTAACACGCTATTCAGTCCTGATTAGAGCCTGTAGAATGTATAATCTCAATGCTACTTTTGTTTTAGTTTTTAGCATTTTAAAAACGAATTGCGTTACTCTAATATTAAATTTCACTACGTATAGATGTAGGGCAGTGGATATCGGCTCAAAATGAGAAATCGTCAAGCCGAGTTCGAATTCCAGTTAAAATTGTTGCATTCAATTACGAGCGAAAACCCTTGAGAAAGGTATTAATCCGTCTCTTCCTCCCAGCTATGGATCAAATAACAGGACAGATTGGCTTCTATAGCCTTGGTTTTCAACCAGTCTACCGCAGAAAGTAATGGCAGCCTACTGTAGAAAAATTTTCTGCCCAATCAGTCATGTATCTTTCGTGTATCACAGATGGCATTTAACTGACAGACTGAATATAATAGTTGAAAACATAAGTAAAGCTTAGCATTGGAGTAGATAGTCTAAACTATCGCCCGGTTCACACTCCACCCACTTCTATTGAACAGGTGAAAAGGCTCATCCCTTGTTTCCTGTTTAGGTTGTGGTTTCCGGTTTTTCTCTTCTCCAATCTTTTCACTCTTTTTATTTTTTATTTTTTCGAGTAGATAGTCTAAACTATCGCCCGGTTCACACTCCACCCACGTCTATTGAACAGATGAAGAGGCTCATCCCTTGTTTCCTGTTTAGGTTGTGGTTTCCGGTTTTTTCTCTTCTTCAATCTTTTCACTCTTTTTTATTTTTTTATTTTTTTCGAGTAGATAGTCTAAACTATCGCCCGGTTCACACTCCACCCACGTCTATTGAACAGGTGATGAGGCTCATCCCTTGTTTCCTGTTTAGGATGCGGTTTCCGGTTTTATCTTTTCCAATATTCTCACTTTTTTTTTCAATTGGAGTAGATAGACTAAACTATCGCCCGGTTCACACTCCGCCCACGTCTATTGAACAGGTGGTGAGGCTCCTCCCTTGTTTCCTGTTTAGGTTGTGGTTTCCGGTTTTTCTCTTTTCAAATCTTTTCACTCTTACGTAGCCCCCTGCGCATCAGTGGCGTTTTCGCCTTGGTTGAGGTGATATGATTAAAAAAAAATAGTGGATCGGTTTTCTATTGTTATAAAATAATGAACTGATCCCCCACGAATTATAAGTTTTTAATATAATAATATAATCCGTCTCTTCTCCCTTCGGCTATGGGTTAAGTACCAGAACAGAGTGGCTTCTATAGCCTTGGTTGGCAACCAGTCTACCACAAAAAATAATGGCAGCCTACTGCGGGAACATCTTCTGTCCATTTAGTTATGTTTCTTTTGAGATATCATCATCGCCCAAGCGTGTATCACGCACGGCACTTAACTGACAGACTATGGCATTAAAAAGTAATGATCTCGAACTCAACATACCCGGCTTAGTGTAACTGCTAGCAAGCTAGTCTCGCAGGAACACATTAGTAGTGAGTTCGGTCCTCACTGCACACCCCATACTTTGGGCCTTTTACCATATCTAAGCTACACTTAGAAAATGTTTTGGGGCACCTCGACGTGGTGTAAAGGTTAGCAAGCTTGTTTCGCTAAATTAATTACAACTGAGTAGTGAGTTCGATCCTCACTGGGTGCTCCATATATTCGGCCTTATGCCATATCTAAGCTATGCTTAGAAAATCACCTTTCCCTACATGAATTGACTTGAATCAATCATGATTGATAGTGTTTCATTATCTTTGGATGGTTTCTTCAGGGATGTTTCGATATTCAGAACGAGTTGTTGTTTTTTAACAAAATTTCATCTCCTAAAAAGCTGAAGGGTCATCCAAGGTAGAGAGTGTTAGGGCGCCGCTCCTATTTGACTACAAATGGACTGTTCCCATTGCTATATATAGCAATGGTGGATTCTCTACAAGAAGAGTCGTGGAGAGTCGCTGGACGACTCTACGACACTGTCAGCTCTATGCCTTCGGGCGGGGGGCGCTCTCTGCTTCCGAACAGAGAGCAATAACCCAGTCGTGGTTCCGCCGAAGGGTAGAGATACGACTGGGCAAAAATAGACAGATATTTTTTGGCTGGGCCATATAGCCCGGAAATCCCAGATATAAACTGACCATGTGTCATATGTTGCCCTTACTGGGAGGGATGACTAAATAATGAGTCGTAGAGAGTCACTTGAGAGTCTCTAATGAGTTACTGAAGAGTCAGTGCGAGTCAGTGAAGAGTTAGTCACACTTCCGGTGGCGTACCGGAAGTAATCACGTATACACACGTCTTACGACGGATTGGACTCTTGTATCTTTTCTATTGTAAATATTACTAATCACTTCTGTACATACTAACCGTCTTTCCGCGGAATACAACTTATATTCTGATTCTGTTGTTGAGTTATTCATTTATACTTGGCGACATAACAGAGAGTTAAAATAAAAATAGTATTGATGAAAGTGGTGTGTGATATCAATGAGAGAAGTGTTAAAACTGCGAGGAAAAGGAGTGTTTTGAAGTTGCAGCGAAACTTCGTCGCAAAGTGACTGGTTTTTGCCAGAAAACACAGAACCAGAAGGTAAGTTCAAAACAGTATATTCGTATAACAAGAAAGAAGACATTCAAAAGAAGTGTTATAATAAGTAATATAGAAATAAATAAGTCCGACGGTATTATTACACTGCCTGATTAGTAGCTGTCATTAACTGCCGTACTTGACTGCTCTAACTACTCTAACTGCTCATAACTGCATTATTTAGCTGTCCCTCCCAGTAAGGGCAACATGTGACACATGGTCAGTTATAACTGGGATTTCCGGGCTATATGGCCCGGCCAAAAAATGTCTGTCTATTTTTGCCCAGTCGTGCTTCTACCCCTCGGCGGAACCACGACTGGGTTATTGCTCTCTGCTCGGAAGTAGAAAGCGCCCTCTACCCGAAGGCAGAGAGCGCCCTCTACCCGAAGGCAGTTACTGCTCTTTAACTGCTCTCTAGAAGTCATGCAGGTAATTTATATCTAACAAGAGGAAGAGTTCATTCATCGTAGAATTTATATATAACAAGAGGAAGAGTTCATTCAAACAAGGAGGAAAGCTTGAAGAAGTTAATATTGTAGTCACCAGGGAAGTTCTCACGCGGGAGTATTTTCCACAAAGTGGCAGTTCTCGTAAAAAAGTGAAACTTTATTTTACATTTGAGACACGGAGGCATTCCCTCGCTCTAAAGGTCTGAACTGAAGAAAGATAAGAGATGGGTGGGAATCAAGTAAATACAATATGGCAATTGTCGTTGCATTTAAACTTTTGGAGGTTGTTGCTATAGGGGAAGCGAGCAAACGTTAGGGAAGCGGTTACATTTAACTATTTTGGTGGTAAAAAGGCGGGACCTAAATGCTAATCAAGTAGCACGAGTAAATTCATGTGGTCGAGGAAACAAAGAAAAACCTCGTCGAAGAAGTTGTCATAAAAATACTTGCAGGAAAGACAACAATTTCCTGGTATTTATCCATACATGGGGAGGGATAAGTGTTGGATCATAATTTTTTCACGTATTATGCTAAACTAACTGAAATTCCTCATTGAACACAGAATAATCCCTAAAAGTATTGAACAGCTGACAAGATCCGATAAGAGTAAGATGAATAGGTGTCTTAAAAAAGATTTCAGAAAATAAGTAAGCAAATAGATTGACAAGCAAGTATCTCATTTCGGCTTCCCCGACTAACATTTTTGCGCAGATGTTAATTGGAACTATTTCTCAAGTCAACTGAGGAGTCTCCTGCCTAGAATGTTGGTTCACTGTGCTCTGCGAGACAATGTTTATCACCGGAATCTCTCTTGCCTCTTTATAGATCTATAAAACCGTACTTCATGGACGGAACGGAATGACTGTAAGGAAAAAGAAATCACAAACATTCCTTGTTCCACGCAGAGAATAATACATCACATTTATCTACACGAGAAAACAGCGTAAGGAGAAACAAAACGGAAGGATCTTCCATGTAATATGGAGATACTTCTGTGTCTGGAGTAGCCATGTGTAAGACGCCAGATTCAAATTGGCCGGATTCATCTACTCTGTCCCACGCAGAGAATAATATATCACATTTATCTACACGACAAAGCAGAGTGTAAAGAGAAACAAAAAAAGGAAGTTTTTACATATAATATGGAGATACTTATATATAAATGATGATATAATGATTAGTAAGAAAGGCGTAATGTCACCAGATAAATAATATTGCAAATTTGACGCTTTATACTAAGACAACTGAAATTTCTCGTCGATCATAGAATTAGTAAAAAGAATTTAACAATTGACAAGATTCGATAAGAGTAAGATGAATAGGTGTCTTTAAAAAGATTTCAGAAAATAAGTCAGAAAATAGATTGACAAGCAAGTATCTCATTTCTGATTCCCCGTCTAACGTTTTTTCGCTGATGTGAATTGGAACTATTTCTCAAGCCAATTGAGGAGTCTGCTGCCTAGAATGTTGGTTTACGGTGTCATGCAAGACAATGTTCCTCACCCGAATCTGTCTTACACCTTTATAAATGTAACCTCCTCTTCTACTCTAATAGTTTCTTTTCTCTCACTTCCCCTTTATGAAACTCCCTTCCGTTTGCTTGCTTCCCCGATAGCAACGATCACCAAAAGTTTAACGACAATTGCCATATTCTATCTACTCGATTCCTATCCATCTCTTGTATTTTCTCTGATATTACCTGTAATTTTTTTTTCTCATACTGTAACCCCACTGCGCACTAGTGGCGGTCCTGCCTTGCTTGGGGTGAAATTATAATGAAAATAAAATGTTCTACTTGAGGTCTGGAGTGAACTTGAGATCCAACGGATGTTCAAAGTATGAAACTTCATTGAGGTGCGACTGTTCATCATGACTGTATAAAACTCAGTGTTTGGTTAGTAATTATTAAATGATACTAACTTTATTGTTTTGTTCAGTTTCGTTTTTAGAAGTACTGAAAGATACAATCTATTTTTCTCCTATTGAGCTGTTAAAGCTCAGTAGGAGAAAGCTATTGTTAAAATAGGAGAAAGCTATTTCTCAATAGGAGAAAGCTATTTCTCAATAGGAGAAAGCTATTTCTCAATAGGAGAAAGCTATTTCTTAATAGGAGAAAGCTATTGTTAAAACTTAAAGGAAAGATCAGCTGCACGACACTAATCACCTTGGTTTTATGGAAATGTGTCCATTAACAATGGTATCATCTGCAAAGATGTTTACCCATTATCTGAGAACTAGCAGTATAGCCCGGTGTTTCTCGGGTGTAATGAAAGCTTTAAAACTAATCCATGGTACTGGAGCTCAGACTCTTTGGACGTTGGCACGAAAGACTAAAAAGCAATAGTTGTTTCCAGTTAAAGCGAAACCGTAGACTGAAAGAAAAATGAATGGACGTAAGTCAAATTTTGATTTCCTGGTATCGATATAAAATTTTCTACACTATTGTAAGAACTGCAACCTTGAAACTTCTGAATATCGTTTCTTATGACTTTGTCTATGAGTGTATCAAATTTGATTAAAATCGACCACTCTTTCTATAACCCCATTATTTCGATTTGATATTTATCGAGGGTACCTCGACACAAAACCTAGCTAAGAACACTCGCAGACGCTTCTAGTACAACTGTGTAAATTTTCAAGAAAATCGGTTCAGCCGTTTCGGAGTCTATATGTAACGGACACACACACACACAAAGTTCCATTTATAAATAGGTCTAGATATCACTTTTGAGTGTAGTATAAACGGTAAATTTAGGCGAAAATGGTAAGTCAGTTAAGTGCCATACACATTTTTAGAATGCTTAGAACAAATTATAATGTACTACAAAATTATAATTTACTACAAAAGTGTACATTTTGTTTAAGCCCATCATTATAAACTACCTGATGAGAAATTGTTTTTCGATGTCGAATCAAAATGCACACTTTTGTAGTAAATTATAATTTGTACATGTTCTAAAATATAACTTATAACATATATATATATATATATATATATATATATATATATATATATATATATTGTAACAAAGTTGTGAAACTCGTAGGTTTTTTAACCTGCTGTTCGTGCATTTACTTTTATAAAGAGTGCTCGATACAAACGTACAGCGATTATATTGTAATGGTTGTTACAATGGTTTATAAATTCATAGTATCTCTACACAAAAATTTTCCCGTTTCGAAGCTAACCTTGTATTTTGGTTGCCTCTCTTCGGGTGAAAAAGTTGGAATTAAAATTATCTGGTGAAAAAGCTTTTATTTGTGGTGAACATGCTTTTTTTAGGTAAAAGTGGGGTTGGGAGCTCATTTGGATTCTGTTGACCTTACTTAAGTCTTAGAGTTAGGTGTTGGGGGGAGGTGGCTTAGTTCAGGACAGGTTTTCCTATTTATCTTGTCTGGTGTAGTCGTGGTAGCGTCGTAGTTAATGATATGTTTGGTGTGTGATTTTTTGGATGGTCTAGTCGATTCTTTTATGGTTTTTGAGGTGCTGCTATTTGGTTTAGGGGAGGGTATGTGTTCTTTTGTTTTGGGTTGGTCACTTTATCGTTTAGTTTTGGTTATTTTGTATTGGGATATATGGTTTTTTGTTTTTTGCGGTGTCGATATTTTTTTTTCTACCATTTACAGGTAACTGGACTTATTGTTGGTGTGGTGTAGGGTTTGTTGTCTTTTGTTACAACTTTTTTTGTTCTATTTATTAATAGGGTTGATTATGTGTATTTATTGCACTTTGGGGGGGGGGTCGTGTGGGTGGGGTGCTTTTTTGTTTAATTAAATTTTAACGAGAAATATTTGCGATGTTTGCATAATACTGCTAATTCGTCTCTACGGTTTAATAGTTCGCTACTGTTGGGGTACTTTAGAATGTGTAGCTTTTCACTTAAACATAAAGGACAGATGTCGTCAAGTGAGTTGCAAGTTCTAGTTTTTTTTAGGATTTTCCATTTTATTTTGGGTTTCTGTTTTGAGTCCTTTGGGTTTCAAAAGTATGTAGAAAGGGATGTTTGGTTTCGGTATAAGTTGTTTGGGCTTTCTAAAAGTTCTAGAAATATGCAAACTAGGTGTTAGCCCCTATAAAAATAGGTTTTTGGAAGTGAGTAGTCAGTTGTTACCCGGGTTTGCTGATGTTATCAACTCCGGTTTGATTCATAGATTTATATCCAGCCGAAAGAATCTATAAAAAGTTGCCGACCATATGAAACTATATGCGTAAATACATATTTTTGACACTTTTTTTTTTAATCACATCACCCCGAGCAAGGCGGTAAGGCCACTGGTGTGCAGGGGGCTACGTAAGAGTGAATAGATTGGAAAAACCGGAAACCACGTCCAAAGCAGGGAACAAGGGATGAGCCTCTACACCTGTTCAATAGACGTGGGTGGATTGACTATACTTAAAATTATTCTTTACATATTCATTTAAGAGTTTCCAAAAGTAGCACTTAACTTCTATGCCAAGTGTGGCTTCCCTGTGTCTCTTCTACAAATATTTTAACAACTTCTGCTCCGATGAACTTAGCTCACTGGTACCCACTATATACGAATTTCCTCGAGCCACAAGATTAGCAACTAGGTCTCACACTTTTACTGTGAAGCCAATAAAATGTAAACGCAAATTCTACTCCATCAGCTGCTTTTCTCGCACTTCCCGCCTGTGGAAATCTCTTCCGCATACTTGCTTTCCTGACAGTTACAATCTCCAAGAAATTAAATGTAAAGTCAATAGTCATCTCCTGTCACACTAACTTTCATCCTCTCTCTCATGCTTTTCTATATCCACCCACTATCATCAGTACTCTCTTCCCTCTCCTACTCTCTTCCTGACACCCCCTGCAAAATCTCACACCTCATAACATTCCTCCACGTCCACCCCACTCTCATCAGTAATCTTTCTCTCCTACCCTCTTCCTAACACCCCCTGCAACCTCTCACTCCTCATAACATTACTCCTCGTCCACCCCACTCTCATCAGTAATCTCTTTTCTCTCCTACTCTCTTCTTGACACCCCCTGCAAACTCTCACTCCTCATAACATTCCTCCTGGTCCACCCCACTCTCATCAGTAATCTCTTCCCTCTCCTACTCTCCTCCTGAAACCCCCTGCAACCTCTCACTCCTCATAACATTCCTCCTGGTCCACCCCACTCTCATCAGTAATCTTTCTCTCCTACCCTCTTCCTAACACCCCCTGCAACCTCTCACTCCTCATAACATTACTCCTCGTCCACCCCACTCTCATCAGTAATCTCTTTCCTCTCCTACTCTCTTCCTGACACCCACTGCAACCTCTCACTCCTCAACATTCCTCCTATGTAACCCCTTGCACAACAGTGGCAGTTAAATGCCTTGATTGGGGCGACATGATTAAAAAAAAAAACTTAATGAGGTAAAGATACTTGACTCCTTACCTTCCCCTTCTCTCCTCGTAACACTCGCCAGTAGTAAACTGTGTTTCTTGTTTTGAATGCAACAAAAATTGTATATTTGTAAATATTTTATTTGGTGTGTTTTGTAAATTAAATATTTGTCTGTGATTTATTTCTGAGTTTTGGTCAATCATTTTTTTTTCTTTCATTACACTTAACCCATAACATTAGTAAAAACAAGTGAAAATCTGGATAAATGCAGGTATGTTCCTGGCCTTGCTACAAGTCGTCATCGTCCTGCGGCCTAGGCCGAGATAGAAATCACTACACCCCTCCAGTATTCCCTGTACATTTGGAACCCTGGCGCAGTTTTGCAGCGAAATTCATAATCTTGTCAAATAGCTGAATACTTGATGCTTCGCCAGAGCTACCAAGGGTGTTTTTATTGTGACACCAACACTGGCTGGGTTGCCTCCAAGCCCCATCCTATTATTTAACCCATAACTGGAGGGAAGGGACCGATTAATACCTTTCCCAAGGGTACCAGTGCTTAAGTAAATGCAGGGTACTCAACTGGAATTCGAACTCGGCTCACCGATTTCTCTTTCCAAGCCGACATCCACTGCACCACAACGCACATCCATCACTGAATGCTTACAGCGCCTGGTCTTCCCAAGCGGTCACACACTTAAGTACTGACCAGGCTCAAATTGCTTAATTTAGGTGACCGAATGAGAACCAGTCTATTCAACATGATATGCCGTAAGCATACAAGTAAAAGATCCCCCACAACTCATATTGAGAGGCAGTGTTCTGGAAGCTGTGTGGCCTAACACTGCTATCCTCATAATGTGTCATAATAGAGATGTCCAGGACCTTCACTGACTTCAGGGAGTATGGGTTAAAAAAAAGGGAAAAAAAAACAAGAGTCATTTTTTCTTTTCCAGATTTTTTTATTTGATTTTACATGCATAAAGATAAAAATAAATTTTATTTAAAGAAATTAGTGTACAAAACGTTTTCAAATAAATATGTTTTTAGGAATCACATGCAACACTCAGGACATGACAGTGTAAGAATTTTATTTTCATAAGATGACAATTGAAAATTAAGTAATTCAATGTGATGACTGTTCCTCTCCAGAAGAGGAAGGTGACATTATCCTTAATGTAATGATGTCAAAGGATTAAGCATGGAAAGATAACATCAGGTAAGTTCAGCCACAATTCAACCAATAAAAAAGAAATAAGCATTTTGCTCTGTGGTATAGAAGTCCCACATTCAATATGTAATCAGTTTTTTTCAAGTTTATTTATAACAATCACATAAATAAGATGATATTTTTTTTTTTAATTACAAAAAAAGGAATTTTCTGAACAAATGCAATTTGTTAGTATTTTCTAACCAGAAAAACAATTTGCAAGATATTCTTAGACTTCCAAGGTATTATTTTCTGCTAGAGATTTTGTTAAAAAATTTTTTTTTTCAACAAATGCAATGTTTTAGTATTTTTCTCATCAGACAAAAGAATTTACAAATTGTTTTTTTTTTTATTTTGTTTTTTGTTTTTTTACTTCATATGAAAAATCTCTGGATAATATCTGGTGTGTTATTTTCAGCCAGGGTTAAAAAAAAAAAAAAAAGGGTGTGTGTGGGGGGGGGGGGGGTGAACTTTTTTTAAAGAAACAATTTTTTTAATTTTTTTCTGATCAGGCAAAGAAATTTGCAAATTGATATTTTTTTCTTTCTTTACTATATATGAAATATCTCTTAATGTCTACTGTGTTATTTTCTACCAGGGATTCAATTTGTGAAAAAAGGGGATTTTTTTTTAAAGTAATTTTTTTCAGTTTCTTTCGGATCAGTCAAATGTATTTGCAAATTGTTTATTTTTTATTTTTTTTTTTTACTATACCTGAAATATCTCTGAATAATCTCCAGAGTGTTATTTTCAGCCAAAGTTTAAATTTGTTAAAAAAGGTTGTTTTTTTTTTAATATCATTTTTTTTAGTTTTTTCTGATCAGGCAAAAGTATTTGCTGTTTTATTTTTATATTTAACTACATCATTCTCAGCTTTCTATTGCTCGTTTCTAACTAGTTTGTACTCCTCACTCTTTTCTACTTTCTAACTAGTTTGTACTCCTCACTCTTTTCTACTTTCTAACTAGTTTGTACTCCTCACTCTTTTCTACTTTCTAACTAGCTTGTACTCCTCACTCTTTTCTAATTAATCTTTTTACAGTTATGTAGCCCCCTGCACATCAGTGGCATTTTTGCCTTGCTCAGGTTGAAATGATTAAAAAAAAAAAAAAAAAAAAAACGTATGAGATATCTCTGGATAATCTCTAGTGTGTTATTTTTAGTCAGGGTTTGTATTTGTTAAAAAAAGGGATTTTTTTTTAAAACTAATGCTATTTTTTATTCTTTGTGGATCAAAAAACAGAAATTTGCAAACTCTTCTTTTTTTTTTGTCTGAAAACTACCAATGAGATTTTTTTATCTAAATTTCTTGGATAAAGAATTGTTATTTACATTATTTACACATGGACTATTATTCTCATTTTTGTCGTTATCACAATGTTTAAGCCATTGGACTCTTCGGCCTTCGTCAAATACTTGTCGATTTGGTAATCTTTTGGCGATTTACAGTACAGATATTCTTCTACGATACCCATATGGTTATTTTCTGACATGACTTTCGTTTTAAATTTTTTAAAAACGTATATTTTCTTTATGTGTGTATTATTTTTACATACCTGAAACAAAAAATTTAGTTCCATCACAGGACAATTATATAAGGATTAAATTCAAGCTTTGATCCTAGGTAGAAACAGCCATTAAAATATTTGTTTTGAAACAAAAACATTATTACAAACCATCAACAAAATGATTCAACAGGAGCCTTAAAGAAGGTCAATAAGTGATGTCTTACAAACATTTTGTAAGATTTATGATTAAAAATGACTTCATGTGAATGAATCCTCAAGGTTTTGAAGACAGTCTTTCATAAGGTCTTATAGACTGACACTACAGAATCACAAAAAAGAACTTTCTCAAATAAAAACAATCACTTAAAGATTTCCAACAGCTGCAATAACTAAAATGGATAGCACATGTAACTTGAAAAGAAAATAATGATCTAATCAAAATGTTTGACTTTCCATACTACCTTAAATAAAAGGTCAGGAAGTAAACCCCAATCTTAAAGAATACAATCTTTCATCAGATCTTATAGATTGGCACTACAGAGTCACAAATAAAGAATTTTATCAAATAAAAAAAAACAAAATCACTTGGGATTTTAACCACTGTTTGGATGTTCTTTTCCAGAAGAGTTGATACTAAGACAGGAATAAATAGTTTTACCTGGAGGATTCATTCTGAAGATAAGATTATGATCTCAAAATATTAATGATTAATAAATAGGTAATAGCCAACACCTTCATTGCCTTCCTTTATTTTACTAAACGCATTGTCATAGCCTTCAAAACCTACCCATACAACAAATAAATATTAATATTTTGTTATTATTATATTTAAATTCCTTGAGGTTTCTCCTATATATTTCTTCTGACAATTCTTACAGGTGATAGAGTAAATTCCTCTTTTAAGTTTTAGCTTTTTTTTATTTACTTTGTATTGATTAAGTCCTTTATTTTTTATAAACTAGTTGTTGGTTGGTTGATTGTTTTGTTTTAATGGCATATAAACCTCAGTGGGTCATTTATTGCCAACTAAATTTTATTTATTTATTGCTGGTAATACCTTTTTCTTTCAACAATTTATTGTTGTTTTTATATAAGTTTTGTGTCTAGTAATACTTTTTCTTTTCGAGTATCAAGATTCATTTGGATTCGTTTTTAAGGGCAGGGTCTCCAAGTCCTACCCTTGTTATTTAACATATAACTGGAGGAAAGGGACAAATTAATACCTTTCCCAAGGGTACCAGTGCTTAAGTGAATGCAGGGTACTCAACTGGAATTTGAACTCGGCTCACCGATTTCTCTCTCCAAGCCAACATCCACTGCATGACATCGCACATCCGTCACTGAACGCTTACCGTACCTGGTATTCCCAAGTGGTCACTCATCTAGGTACTGACCAGGCTCACATTGCTTAGCTTCAGGGATCGAACGTAAACCTGTGTATTCAACGTGATATGCAGTAAATTATATTGACAGCTTTCAAAACCTACCCATGCAACAAATAAATATTAATATTTTGTTATTATTAAGTTGTCCCAAAAGTTTGTAAACACTTGTGAAATGGGTCTATCTGGTCCAGCACAATCGAGACAAGCGATGGATTCAGAAAGGGCAAGAGACATCGTCGGTTCCAAAACAAGATCGATTTGGCAAGAAAGTCATTTTGTGCGTTTGGTGAAACTTTGAAGGAATCGTGCATTTTCAGTTGGTTCCGAATGGCCGTGCCATCAGTGCCGAAATTTACTGTCAGTAACTTGAGCGGGTCTACGAAAAGTTGAAGCAAAAGTACCCGGCTCTGGTCAATCGAAAGCGTACTTTGATGCAGCAGGACAATGCCAAGCCACACACTGCCAGGAAGACCAAAGACAAGTTTGAAGAGCTGGACGGCATTGAGGTTCTGCCACATCCAGCCTACAGTCCTGACTGTGCTCCATCAGATTACAGCCTTTTCCGCTCAATGCAACACTTTCTGAAGGACCGCCGATTCGACTCGTTTGATGAAGTCGAGGAAGCATGTCAAGAATTCTTTGATTTGAAGCCAGCTGAATGGTACTTTGACCAGATCTGAAATCTTGCAGATCAATGGCAGAAATTCTTGGAAAATGATGGTCTTTATCAATAATTTTTTTTGTTTTTGCGAGTAAAATTTCAATTTTTTGCAAGTGTTTACAAACTTTTGGGACAACCTAATATTTTTCATGTATAATGAAAACATAAATTTACTTCCATATTAAAATTCTAATCATTGTTTTTTAAAACACTAAACATTGATGACGTAATAAAACTGGCCTAATGGTGGCATCAAGGAAATAACCATACTTTTAATTTGCCGTCTTTTATGTCAGCACAATTTTTTCTTTTTTTTTAATTACGTTTCCTTCGTTTCCTGTATTTTAACAATATCACATACGTAAAATCTCTGACTGATTTACTTCAAAAAGTAAAATGTACAGGAAAAAATTATTTTAAAAACTGCTGTTTGTAAAGTAATCCAAAAGAATTATTAGACATGTGCAAAATTTCTCAACAATAGTATTTTTTTTAAAACTTCTTATATATGATATGGTTAACACGTGTGTAATTATGGCTCTCCACAACTTCCTATCCCTTGTACACCCTTGTGCAAATTAATTGAAACAACTGCTTTAATTTCCTTTCTTTCACCATATGGTCAGTTTTAGACCCACTCGAGTGACAGGGTGTAATCGATTTCTATTTTTTCCTCAGATTAGGTCATTTGCAGCAGCAAATATGAATCTATTTTCGGGATGTATGATGAAATTTGATTGACCTTGAAAAATATTACATCATCCGTGATTACATCATATTTTTATCACGCCCAGACACTATCATTTAGACTATCAATTAGATGTTCGACCACCATTGTCTGCTAGAGACATTACTCCAAGGAAGCATATGAAAATTGTAACACTGCATGAACACACTGGCAAGCCTTACAGAGTGAACGTGGATATTGTTGGTGTCAGCCTTTCAACAGTCAGTTGTATCATCAAGGTAAATAAACAAACTGGAGCCATCAGTCCAAAACATAAAGAAAAATGAGGTGGGAAGCAAAAAACAATTCCAAGAGATGATGTGTACGTAATCAGAGAAAATGTGTAAGATCCTAGAAAGACATTATTTGATTTGCTTCAATTAATTTGCACAAGGGTGTAGTTTTCATTGGTGTTTGTCTCTTTGCCATCCCCCCCCCATCCATCAGGTAAGTGGTCCACTATCTCTCCCTGTCATTTTTGGTTTTGAAATGTCCTGCATGTGTCGAATTCTCCAAACCTTCCATCCTCATTATGTGAAAAATGCTGGAAACTTTTGCAGACACTGAATAAGACGTCATACAATGCACAGATTGACCCAGAATTCTGCAGTTAATTGTCCGATCATATTTCAGTGTTATTTTGCTTTGGTTTGTCTTCTTTTATAAACTTGCTGAGTTTTCTGGCTTTGGTATTTGTTATCTTCAGGACCACTTACGGTAAATGTCAGGAAACATAAAATTCTGAAAAAGGAAAATGAATTACAAAACATCAGAGTTAGGTTATAAAAAATATAAATTATTGACTGGCCCTTGTCAAGGTTAGCAATAACTCTAACAGTTTTTTTACTCTCACGTGCTTATATATCTTCTCTCTTGATTTACCACTATCAAGGTTGACAAAGGGAATAACAGCTTTTTGCTACTAATGCTAAGGGAGAGAGGTCTTTTTAAGCATTTCCTCACCCACACTTAGACAACATGTGAGCAACAGAATATTTTCTATGAAGATGCTTAGCAGGGAGAAGTGGATTCATGCCACTTTTGTTGGCATTAGTGTTAAACTAGCAGTATAGCCCGGCATTGCTTGGGTGTAATGAAATCTTTAAAACTAATCCATGGTCCTAGAGCTCAGACTCTTTGAACATTGATATGAAAGACTAAAAAGCAATAAGTGTTTCCAGTTAAAGCAAAACCGTAGACTGAAAGAAAAATGAATGGATGTAAGTCAAATTTTGATTTCCTGCTATCGATATCAAATAGGTTTTTTTCATCGTAAACTGAATTTTGAAGGCTAAATAAGTCCTCTAAGTAAATGGTATCATGGGTGAGACTAAGAACTACAATTATACCTACTTACAGCCAAACCCGAAGCAAAAACTAAAATAAAAGGGCTGAAAAAATACAGACATACAAGCAGATAAACACACACACACAAACATCTTGCCTTTTATATATATATTATCGATTTTCTGCACTATAGTAAGAACTGCAACCTTGAAACTTCTGAATATTGTTTCTTATGTCTTTGTCTATGAGTGTATCAAATTTGATTAAAATCAGACCACTCCTACTATAACTCAATTTTTTCAATTATCGATTTTCAATATTTATCAAAGGTACCTCGACACAAAACCTAGCTCAGAACACTCGGAGATGCTTATAGTACAACTGTGTAAATTTTCAAGAAAATTCAGAGTCTATACGTAACGGACACACACACACATACACATACATACACACACACACACACACACACACACATACATACACACACACACACACATACATACACACACACATACACATACATACACACACATACATACATACACACACACACATACACATACATACACACACACACATACACATACACACACACACACATACACATACATACACACACACATACATACACACACACACACATGCACACACACACATACACATACATACACACACACACATACACATACATACACACACACACACACATACACATACATACACACACACACACACATACACATACACACACACACACACACACACAAAGTTCCATTTATAAATAAGTTTAGATTTAGATACATATGTATCTTGATAAAATCTATCAGAGGAGGAAATTTCAAAATTATGGGGGAAAATATTGACTTTTTTTGTTGACTAAATGAGTTTAACGTAAAAATAAAAATTATTTATTTTGTTTACTGAAATTAGTAATATAAAAATTATTACACTCTCAGTTTAGAAATTTTTGAAGAATATTTAAAAATGTAGACATTTAATTTTAGAGGAAAAAAGTTACATTAATGCCACATGAATTACAGACAGCTGATATCCTGCATGAAATATTTAGCGAAAAAAAGCTTTATTTTCTGAAGTATGAAATATTAAATCTGAAAAAAAAAAATGACTTAAATAATTAAATTAACCATTGGCACTTTTTTTTTTTTACATATTTTGTTTTTGTTTGAAAAAACACTTTTCTTTTTAAATATTTCTTTTGTTTCAAAATTACGGGGAAAAATATTCACATTCTTTTGTTGACCAAATGAATTTTTAAAACGTCAGAATAAAAATCAAATATAAAGGCTCATTTTTTTTTTTAATAAAAAGATATTTTAGTCGGTTTAACACGTGTAATTTGATTTCTGTGATGTAATTCAGCAACCATCTTAGATCTTAGATGCTTTATGGAGCAAACGTAAAAAATCCTCTCCATTGGCCAAAAAAATGCGAAAGGGAAAATTACTGAACTTAAACTCAAAAAGTATGTATCAACCTGGCTTCCCTGTAGATATGTGTCCCTAGAAAGTTTGAATGGCGTAGCTTAAAAAATGTAGGCGTGCATAGATTACAGTCATACACAGACTCTCAGATTGCCTTTTATATATATATATATATATATATATATATATATATATAAAAGTATTTATTAAACTCACCTGCTTTTCATATTATTACCCCAGAAGCTCCAGAGATGTCAGATGTTACAAAGGATTCTAGGCTACCACTTCTGTTGCTTAAGATCCGCTGTTCAATGAGACTTTTCCAAGTATATTTCTGTTCAATGCAAGGGGCTCGAAAAACCATCTTTGAATTTTTTCCATTTGCTTCATTCAGATGAAGAATGAAGTCAGTGGCTACAAGGAAAAATTTAAAAAGTTATCCATCAATATATGTATAATGTGGACATGAGAATCAGCACTGCATAGAGACTGTCCACTTCACATTTCAATGCAATCTTCAGAAGGCAGAAGTGTGAAACAGACAGGTGCAATGAAGTGTTGATTCCTATGAGTCTATATCTATATATACGCTCAATCATTGAGATATTGAATTGTTGTCCTCAGTAAATATTGTAAATTTTAAACAAAATATATATCTAAATATATAGGGTGCAATGTTTGTTTGTTTGCTTTTGAGGCTTAACGACCTATCAATCCTTATGGGATCATTTTAAGGTCATAACCAGTGATTTTTGGGTAAGGTTATTTTATTTTTACAACGTTTTTCTTTTCACGATTCATTGGGATTTGTTTTTAAGAGCAGGGTCCCCAAGTCCTACCCTTGTTATTTAACCCATAACTGGAGGGAATGGACGGATTAATACCTTTCCCAAGGGTACCAGTGCTTAAGTAAATGCAGTGTATTCAACTGGAATTCGAACTTGGCTCACCGATTTCTCTTTCCAAGCCGATATCCACTGCACCACAACGCACATCCATCACTAAACGCTTACAGCACCTGGTATTCCCAAGCGGTCACCCATCTAAGTACTGACCAGGCTCAACGTTGCTTAACTTCGGTGATCGAGCGAGAACCGGTGTATTCAACGTGATAGGCCATAAGCCTATAGAGTGCAATGGATGAATTATTGTCTAAATTAGATACAAATGATATGAACTAGTTCAGTCAGTTAAGTGCCATATGTGAAACACACTTGGGCGATCATGTCTCGAAAGAGACATGACTGACTAGGCAGAAGATTATCCCGCAGTAGTTTGCCATTGCTTTCTGCGGTAAAACACTAGTTAACTAGTTACTAAATCATAAATAAATCCTACTCATGATATCATAAAGTTATAAAAATGATACTTTAAAAATTTAAGCATGTAAAAAGTTGTTTGAAATTATTGTGTCTAGTGTTTTTTGTCTTATGGATGTTTACTATGCTGACGGATGTGCGTTGTGGTACAGTGGATATCGGCTCAGAACGAGAAATCAGGGAGCCAAGTTTGAATTCCAGTTGAATTCATTGTATTCACTTACGCGCAAATACCCTTGGGAAAGGTATTAATCCGTCTCTTCCTTCCAGTTATGGGTTAAATAGCAGGACAGATTGGGTTCTATAGCCTTGGCTTGCAACCAGTCTACCACAGAAAACAATGGCAACCTACTGCGGAATAATCTTCTGCCCAGTCAGTCATGTCTCTTTCAAGACATGATCGCCCAAGTGTGTATCACGTATGGCACTTAACTGACTAACTGAATTTTAATAGTTGGAATCATGATTAAGGTGTCTACTGGTCATAAAATGGGGGATCGGTTTTCTATTGTTATGAAGTAATAAACTGATCCCCCACTAATTACTACCTCATAATATAATACATCTCTTATACTTCTAGCTATGAGTCAAGTAACAGGACAGATTGGATTCTATAGCCTTGGCCAGCAACCAGTCTACCGCAGAAAGCAATGGCAACCTACTGCGGGATAATCTTCTGCCCAGTCAGTCATGTCTCTTTCAAGACATGATCGCCCAAACGTGTATCACGTATGGCACTTAACTGACTGACTGAATATAAAAGTTGTAAACATGATGAAGGCTTCTACTGGACAGAAAGTGGAGGATTGGTTTCATATTGTTATGAAGTAATAAACTGATCCCCCACTAATTACTACTTCATTATATAGTCTATCTCGTCTCCGTTCAGCTATGAGTCAAATGGCAGGACAGATTGGGTTCTATAGCCTTGGTCAGCAACTAATCTACCGCAGAAAGCAATGGCAACCTACTGCGGGATAATCTTCTGCCCAGTCAGTCATGTCTCTTTCGAGACATGATCGCCCAAGCGTGTACTACCAAAAATTGAACTCATCATTAGCCAACAAACGTGTCAAGATCTATTAGATATTATCAATAAGATCTAAAGTACAGAGCAGAAGCACCAGATCAAATGTGGCAGCAATACTCAATGCACAGATGTTACGTTAAGTATAACAAAAGGAAAAAAAATGATTGATCAAAACTCAGAGATAAATCACAGACAAATATTCGGTTGTCTCAAAAGTTCGTAAACCCTTGCGACATGGGTCTATCTGGTCAAGCACAATCGAGACAAGCGATAGATTTCAGAAAGGGCAAGAGACACCGTCGGTTCCGAAACAAGATCGATTCGGCAAGACAAACACACTCACCATCTACCCAACCCTCATTCTCGGTATCCTTACTCGTCTATCACCCTCCTTCTGACATTTCCTATATCTAACTGTTATGTCGTGAGTAAGAATAAATAACTCAACAACAGGAATAGGTTAATTGTAGTATTCCGTGAAAATAGTATTTACAAAGGTTATTAGTATCCAATACAAGAATAAAGGTTAATCGTCTCAACAGTCATAAGACGTAGTATGAGCAATGGGTATTTCCGGGTCGTCACCGGAAGTCTACGACTGACTTGTCGATCGGCTGCTCAGCACACTCTCCTCTTGTAGATGCCACCATTACTTTACATAGTAATGGAATAGTCCATTGTAACCGAATAAGTGCGGGCGTCCCAACACTAACCATCCTTTCTCATCACTTTCCACCCTATGTAACCCCCTGCGCAATAGTGGCAGTGGAATGCCTTGCTCGGGGTGAAACGATTAAAAAAAAAAGTCATGTGTGTTTGGTGGAACTTTGAAGGAATCATGCATTTTGAGTTGGTTCCAAATGGTCATGCCATCAGTGCAGAACTTTACTGTCAGCAACTTGAGCGGGTCTACGAAAAGTTGAAGCAAAAGTACCCGGCTCTGATCAACTGAAAACGTGCTTTGATGCAGCAGGACAATGCCAAGCGACACACTGCCAGGAACAGCATTGAGGTTCTGCCACATCCAGCCTACTGTCCTGACTGTGCTCCATCAGATTATGGCCTTTTCTGCTCAATGCAGCACTTTCTGAAGGGCCACCGATTCGACTTGTTTGATGAAGTCGAGGAAGCATGTCAAGAATTCTTTGATTCAAAGCCGGCAGAATGGTACTTTGACCAGATCCGAAAGCTTGCAGATCAATGGCAGAAAGTCTTGGAAAATGACGGTCTTTTATTTTGAGCAATAATTTTTATTGTTTTTGCGAGTAAAATTTCAATTTTTTGCAAGTGTTTACGAACTTTTGGGACAACCTAATATTAATTTACAAAACACACCAAATAAATTATTTACAAATATACAATTTTTGTTGCATTCAAAACAAGAAACATAGAGTTTACTACTGACGAGTGTTACGAGGAAGAGAAGAGGAGGGAAGGTGTCAAAGATCTTTACCCAGTTAAGTTGGCGTAGAAGTCAAGTGCTATACTTTTTGGAAATCCTTAAATGAGTATATAAAGAATAATTATCTGTTTGGTCAATGAAAGAGTCAAAAATATCTATTTACCCATGTAGTTCCATGAGGCTCTCTTTCAGGTTTTAGTTGGTCGGCAACTTTTCTTAGAGATTCTTTCAGCTGGATATAAATCCTTGAATCACAAACCGTAGTTGATATTAACAGCAAACCCTGCTAATGACTGACTACTCACTGTCCAAAACCTATTTTTTATAGGGGCTAACACCTAATTTGCATATTTCTAGAACTTTAAGAACTCTCTAGATTTTACTGGAACATTCCACAATTTTCCAAACGTTCTATTTCTAATTTCCTTATTTTTATGACTACTTCATGAATTAAGACTTTTTGACAATAACACTTAGGACTCAATAGAAATCATTACTATATTTTTTTATACATTATCAATCTTATTTTTATATATAAATGCATCCTCGTAACAACAAAATATTCATCCATGATGAAAGTGGGGTGGATGTAGAAAAGCATGAGAGAGAGGTTGTAAGTTAGTGTGACAGGAGATGATTATTGACTTTACATTTAAATTCTTCGAGATTGCAACTGTCAGGAAAGCAAGTATGCGGAAGAGAATTCCACAGGCGGGAAGTTCGAGAAAAGAAGCTGCTGGAGTAGAATTTGCGTTTACAATTTATTGGTTTCACAGTAAAAGGGTGGGACCTAGCTGCTAATCTTGTGGCTTGAGGAAATTCGTATATAGAGGGTACCAGTGAGCTAAGTTCATCGGAGCAGAAGCTGTGAAAGTATTTGTAGAAGTGTTATGTCGTGAGTAAGAATAAATAACTCAACAACAAGAATAGGTTAATTGTTGTATTCCGTGAAAATAGTATTTACAAAGGTTATTAGTATACAATACAAGAATAGAGGTTAATCGTCTCAAGCGTCGTAAGACGTAGTATGAGCAATGGGTACTTCCGGGTCGTCACCGGAAGTCTACGACTGACTTGTCGATCGGCTGCTCGGCACACCTCTTACGTAGATGCCACCATTACTTTACATAGTAATGGAATAGTCCATTATAGCCGAATAGGCGCGGACGTCCCAACAAGAAGAGACACAGGGAAACCACAATTAGCATAGAAGTTAAGTGCTATTTTTGGAAATCCTTAAATGAATATGTAAAAAATAATTTTAAGTATGGTCAATGAAAGTGTCAAAAATATGTATTTACGCATATAGTTCCATATGGTCGGCAACTTTTTATAGATTCTTTCGACTGGATATAAATCTATAAATCAAACCGGAGTTGATAACATCAGCAAACCCTGGCAACAACTGACTACTCACTTCCAAAAACCTATTTTTATAGGGGCTAACACCTAGTTTGCATATTTCTAGAACTTTTAGAACTCTCTAGATTTTACTGAAACATTCTAGCATCTTCCAAACGTTCTATTTCTAATTTCCTTATTTTTACGACTACTTTCTGAATTAAAATATTTTTGGAATAACACTTAGGACTCACTAGAATTCATTACTATATTTTTTTATACATTATTAATATTATTTTTATATATAAATGCATCCTCGGAACAACAAACAAATTTTGTCAAGAGTTAAAATTAAAAGAGAGTAATAAAAACAGATTAACAAAATAATTTTGACCGTATTTTAAAGTATGTGGTACTTGAAAAACGGGTGTGATGCACTCGCTCTTCCTCATTTAGCATCAAGCTATCTAAACTTATTTATAAATGGAACTTTGTCTGTGTGTGTATGTGTGTGTGTCCGTTACCTATAGACTTCAAAACAGCTGAACCAATTTTCTTGAAAATTTACACAGTTGTACTATAAGCATCTGTGAGTGTTCTTAGCTAGGCTTTGTGTCGAGGTACCCTCAATAAATATCGAAAATTGAAAAAATCGGGTTATAGAAGGAGTGGTCCAATTTTAATCAAATTTGATACACTCATAGATAAAGACATAAGAAACGATATTCAGAAGTTTCAAGGTTGCAGTTCTTACAATAGTGCAGAAAACCGATAATATATATATATATATATATATATATATATATATATATATAAAAGGCAAGATGTTTGTATGTGTGTCTGTTTATCAGCCTGTATGTCTGTATTTTTTCAGCCTTTTTATTTTAGTTTTTGCTTAGAGGTTTGGCTCTAAGTAGGTTTAATTGTAGTTTTTAGTCTCAGCCATGATACCATTTACTCAGAGAACTTATTTATCCTTCAAAATTAAGTTTACGACAAAAAACTTATTTGATATCGATACCAGGAAATCAAAATTTGACTTACATCCATTCATTTTTCTTTCAGTTTACGGTTTCGCTTTAACTGGGAACAACTATTGCTTTTTAGTCTTTCGTGCCAACGCCCAAAGAGTCTGAGCTCCAGGACCATGGATTAGTTTTAAAGCTTTCATTAAACCTGAGCAAAGCCAGGCTATACTGCTAGTACTAAACTAAAACAAGATTTTCATTGCCAAGTTTAAATTGAAATCAGGCAGGCCCTCCTCAAACTGAAAGATTAGAACAGCGCATTCTTTCCGAAGTGTAAACTGTACAGAAGAGACTTACGATGATTTCTCTGCATTCCAATCCCTTGAATACAAGAAAGAAATACTGGTGCTTCAACAACAGTCAGCATGCCATCAAAGGTTTTCTCTGTCTGCATCAGGAGGTCAGAAAACAGCATCAACTGCAACTGAAGTTAAAAAGAAATAATAAATGAATAAATAATATTATGTATCATGTATTATGCATTTATGTATCATGTATTATGTATCATGTATTTATGTATTTCGTATATTGTATTATGTATCATATATAAGGAATTTATGTATCATGTATATAAATCATGTATTATGTATCATTTATTATGTATCATGTATTTATTATGTATATTGTATTGTGCATCAAATATAATGAATTTAAGTATCATGTATTATGTATTCATGAATCATGTATTATGTATCATGTATTTATGTATTATGTATCTTGTATTATATATCATAATAAATATATGTATCATGTATTATTTATGAATCATGTATCATGTATTATGTATCATGTACTTCTGCATTATGTATATTGTATTATGTATCATATATAATGAATTTATGTATCATGTATTTTTGAATCATGTATTATGTATCATGTATTTTTGTATTTTGTATATTGCATTATGCATCATATATCATGAATTTATGCATCATGTATTATGTATCATGTATTATGTATTTATGAATCATGTATTATGTGACCACACAAAGCGAGCGGCGGAGACGGAATCCCAGTCATAGTACTGAAGAAATGTGCCCCAGAATTCTCCTCTGTCCTCTCTAAACTATAACCTCTGCCTATCTGCTTCCTGCTTTCCTGCCTGTTGGAAGTCCTCCTGCGTAGTTCCTATATTTAAGAATTCTAGCGAACCCTCAGACCCCACCAATTACCGTCCTATTAGTCTCCTTCCAATCTTTGGCAAAGTTTTCGAAGCCATTATCAACGCCGAGGTGATTCAGCATCTCATGGCCAACGGGCTTCTTTCTGACAAACAGTACGGGTTTCGCTTCACCAGGTCTACTGGTGATATGCTAACGACCATTACCGAGTACATATACCGGGCACTCGACAAGAATGGTGAAGCCTGAACTGTTGCCTTGGATATCTCCAAAGCATTCGGCAGGGTCTGGCATGCTGGCCTCTTGTGCAAACTGCGGAGCTATGGGATAACTGGACATCTGTTTGACCTAATCCAGTCTTTCCTCTCTAACCGCATATTGAAGGTGGTATTAAATGGGCATGCCTCCCAAAACTACCATAGGTCCCACGCTCTTTCTGATCTACATTAATGATCTTCCCGACACCATTAGATCCCAAGTTGGCATGTATGCCGACGACACAACAATCTACTCTCGCATCGATCAGAAACCAGGTCTGGACGACAAAGTGAACCTCGCTGCCGTACTTGAAAGGGACCTCCAATCCATAGTGGCCTGGGGTAGGAAATGGCTGGTAAATTTCAATGCCTCTAAAACAAAGCTGTTATCAACTAACCACCATAGACAATCGCATCTACCTCCCATTAGCATGGGACAGGCTAGCCTCCCAGAGAGTAAAATACTATGCCTCCTTGGCCTTACACTTTCGGCGGACCTCAAATGGAATGACTATATTGCCAAATCTCCATTGCCAAATCTGCTGCTATGAAAGTCGGCTCTCTGTGCAGAGCCCGGAATTTTTTTCCACCTGAATCTATTCTGCACATATACAAATCTACCATCCGCCCGTGTATTGAATATTGCTGCCATATCTGGTCGGGTGCCCCTGCTGCTCTCCTTGGGCATCTTGATAAAATACAAAGGAGGATCTGTAACGTGGTTGATACTGACTTGGCAGACCGGCTGCAGCCGCTCTCTCACCAGTGTGATGTGGCTTCCCTGTGCCTCTTCTACAAGTACTTTCATGGCTTCTGCTCCGATGAGCTTAGATCACTGGTGCTGCCTAAGCACGAATTTACACGAGATACTAGATTAGCAACTAGGTCCCACCCTTTACAGTTAAACAAATAAGATGTAACCATAAATTCTACTCCAACAGCTTCTTTTCTCGCGCTTCCCGCCTGTGGAACTCCCTTCCACAACTCTGCTTTCCCGACAGTTACAATCTCCAGGTGTTTAAATGTAGGGTCAATAGACACCTCCTATCACACTAACTCCCAACTATTCTCACAACACTCTCATCTACCCAACCCTCATTCTCGGTATCCTTACCCGCCTATCACCCAACCTCTGACATTTCCTATATTTAATCATCCTTTCTCCACTCTACGTAGCCCCCTGCGCAGTAGTGGCAGTGACATGCCTTGCTCGGGGTGAAACGCTTATAAAAAAAAAATATCATGAATTTATGTATCATGTATTATGTATTTATGAATCGTGTATCATGTATTATGTATCATGTATTTATGTATTTTGTATATTGTATTATGTATCATATATAATGAATTTATGTATCCAACCAAAATCTAACCAACCTCCATTTATTAAACATGTACCCTCATCCATAGAATATAGAATTAGTAGAAATTTACTAAATGAAGACATGTTTAATAAGCATAGTAATTTTTATAATACTGCCTTAAAAAATAGTGGATATAAAAGCCAAAATATTAAATATGGAAAAGAGAAGATCAACACCTGAAGAAAAAAATAAGAATAGAAATATTATTTGGTACCCGCTTTCAAACAAATGATTAGCAGTAAATTGGGAAAAAAGTCCTCAGTTTGATTAAGAAACACTTTCCGAAGAATAATCCATTAAGTAAGATTTTCAATAAAAATTCTCTTAAATTAAGTTATACTTGTATGAATAATCTGGAAAAAATTATAAAAAGTCATAATAATAATATTTTAAATAAAAATTTAAACCTAATTGAAAATAAGAATAAAATAACTCAATTATCAATAATTTGGACAATAATAAATGTAATTGTAGAAACCCTATAAAGTGTCCTTTGGAAAACAGGTGCCTTACAGAATCAGTTGTCTATCAATGTAGTATTTCTTCTGTGGAAAACCCTAATAATATAAAGATTTATGTGGGTAGTACAAATACTCACTGAAAAAACGATTTATCAACACACGTCTTCATTTAATAATAAGTACAGAAATAGAACATCCCTATCGAAATACTATTGGTATTTAAATATTGGTATTTAAATATTGGTATTATTGGTATTTAAAAGAACAAATAAAACACCCACATTAGAATAGAAAATTTTTAAAAAAGCTAGAATATGTAAATCTTTAAACAACCCATGCCCTTGTGTCTATATAAAAAATTATATATTATTAAATTTCTTAAGAATAAAAATCTATTAAATAAACGTAATAAAATAAATGTCATATGCAAACATTGCAAAATGTTCACCTTAGAATATGGTGAAAAAAAATTCTTCTTAAAAAAATAAAAAATAAAAACATTTTTAACTTGCATATATCTAATAATTTTGTTTTATAGGAAGAATATTTAAATAGATATTAAAATAATTAAATTGATATTAAAAATTTTAATAGTTAAATATTTAAGAGATTGTTTTGTGAAATTAGGAATTGTATTAGAATATAATAATAACATAAAAAATTTTATACAAATAATAAAATGAATTTGGAAAAATTTTTTATAAATAAATAGATATTAAAAAAAATGTTAATGATAAATAAAGTTTTGAAAAATTATAATAAAATTCATTCTGAATCAAAAATACAGACGCTCACATGCCCATATGGAGAATAGATATTTGTAACGACAATCTACAATAAGTTTTCCTCACTCATTCAAAAAACAAAAAAAAGAAAAAGAAAAATAGAGAAACATTTAAAGAAAAAGAGAAAGAAAAGGAAAATGTAAGGTATCAAAAGAAAAAGGTTAAAGTTAACGTCTTAGATCAACACATAGCGTCTCTGGTCGAGATATATCACTAATATACGTAAATGAGAGCGAGAGTATTAACCATAATTGCAATTCGTCTGTTTTCTTTAAAAAACATGACATAGAAATTTAACATTAAATTTAGTTTAACAATAAAGGGTTGTATCTACGGTAAATGTTAAATTTTACTTTTTAATGCAAAATCTAAATTTATTTATAAATGGAACATTCTCTGTGTGTGTGTGTGTGTGTGTGTGTGTGTGTGTGTGTGTGTGTGTGTGTGTGTGTCCATTACCTATAGACTCCGAAATGTCTGAACAGATTTTCGTGAAAATTTACACAGTTGTACTATAAGCGTCTGCGAGTGTTCTTAGCTAGGTTTTGTGTCGAGGTACCCCCGATAAATATTGAAAATCAATGATCGAAAAAATTGGGTTATAGAGGGAATAGTCCGATTTTAATCAAATTTCATATACTCATAGACAAAGACATAAGAAACGATATTCAGAAGTTTCAAGGTTGCAGTTCTTACAATAGTGCAGAAAATCAAGAATATATATATATATATATATATATATATATATATATAAAAAGCAAGATGTTTTTGTGTGTGTCTGTTTATCTGCCTGTATGTCTGTATTTTTTCGGCCCTTTTATTTTAGTTTTTGTTTTGAGTTTGGCTCTAAGTAGGTATAATTGTAGTTCTTAGTCTCAGCCATGATACCATTTACTCAGAGGACTTATTTAGCCTTCAAAATTCAGTTTACGACGAAAAAAACTAATTTGATATTGATACCAGGAAATCAAAATTTGACCTACATCCATTCATTTTTCTTTCGGTCTACAGTTTTGTTTTAACTGGAAACAACTATTGCTTTTTAGTCTTTCGTGCCAACGTCCAAAGAGTCTGAGCTCCAGGACCATGGATTAGTTTTAAAGCTTTCATTACACCCGAGCAATGCCGGGCTATACTGCTAGTCTAATATAAATACTAGTAGTAATATTATATTATAAATGTTATTTTTTATTATTATTAGTATTGTAATTATTTTTATATATTGTATTTTTTTATGTTATCACGATATAAAATATGGAAATTTTTTTTATATATACAGAAGAAAATCTTTTGTAGATTGCCATCACAAATATCTATTTGGGGATGTGAGCATCTGTATGTGATGATTTTCTGGATGATTTTAAACATTAACTTTTGTATGGTTTGATCTGAGGAGCGGCTGCTTGGCTGCGAAATATCTTATTATCCATGGATTTGTATAATATCCTAAAATATTTTCAAGTATATATAAGAAAGAAAGAAAGAAAAAAGAAAGACGGTGAAGCAGAAAATGTTAGATCAAAGAGAAAAGAAAAGGACCTTCTTCAATACTGCAAAAAAAAATGTATTGTGGCACAGAAGTAGTAATCTTTTTTTTTTTAATCATTTCACCCCGGGCAAGGCGTAAATGCCACTGATGTGCGGGGGGCTACATAACTGAAAAAAAATTAATTAGAGGAGGGAGAAGAGGATTACAAACCAATTAGGAAGAAGCAATAGAAAGATGAAAATGAGGTGCGATGACAGTTGCAAGGGGTGAGAGAAAGGGAAGGATATATGGGGTGGGGAAAGGGCTAGAGTCAAGTGGTTAGTAGATGAGTATTGACATTGCATTTAAATTTCTGGAGGTTGTAGCCATCAGGAAAGCAAGAATATGGGAGCGAGTTCCACAGGCAGGAAGTGCAAGAGAAGAAGCTGCAGGAGTTGAATTGTCGTCTGCATTTGGCTAACCTAACTGTGAATGGGTGAGACCCAGTTGCCAGTCTGGTTGCATGAGTAAACACCTGTTGAGGAGGCACCAGTGACTTAAGTTCACCTGAGCAGAAGCCATGAAAGTACTTATAGAACAGACAAAGGGAGGCCACATCTCGTCGGTGGGGAAGTGGCTGTAGTCGAGCCGCTAAGTCAGCACCTATCACGTTACTAACTCTCCTTTGGAGCCTGTAGAGAACACTGAGGTGAGTGGCAGGGGCGCCTGACCATAAATGGCAGCAGTACACCATGCAGGATGGATTCAGGCGGAAAGAACGTCCTGGATCGACACAGTGACCCAACACTGTTTATTCAGAGGTTATTTCTGGTAACTTCTACACTGACTACCAACACTTCTTAATGTCATGTACATGCTCTGTGGTGCATTGGATATCGGCTCAGAATGAGAAATCGGGGAGCCGAGTTCAAATTCCAGTTGAATTCATTGCATTCACTTACGCACAAATACCCATGGAAAAGGTATTAATCCATCTCTTCCTTCCAGTTATGGGTTAAATAACAGTACAGATTGGGTTCTATAGCTTTGGCTAACAACCAGTCTACTGCAGAAAGCAATGGCAACCTACTGCGGGATAATCTTCTGCCCAGTCAGTCGTGTCTCTTTCGAGACATGATCACCCAAGCATGTATCACATATGGCACTTAACTGACTGACTGAATATAATAGTTGGAAACATGATTAAGGCTTCCACTGAGCATAAAGTGGGGGTTCGATTTTCTATTGTTATAAAGTAATAGACTGATCCCCCACTAATTACTATTTATTAATATAATACATCTCTTCCCCCTCTAACTATAAGTCAAATAACAGGACAGATTGGGTTCTCTAGCCTTGGCTGGCAACCAGTCTACCGCAGAAAGCAATGGCAACCTACTGCAGGATAATCTTCTGCCCAATCAGTCATGTCTCTTTTGAGACATGATCGCCCAAGCGTGTATCACGTATGGCACTTAACTGACTGACATGCATCAAAAGAAACAGAAACAAAAAACCAGAAAGTAGATCTTGTGGCACAAACCTTGTTCCAGACTTCACCATTCCATTTGAACATTTCTCCAGAATAAATGAAATGCCGTTCATCATGGCTCAACTGAAAAATCTAAGAATAGAAAAAAAATTTTTTATGGACAGTAAAAATAAAGTAGTATTTATATTTTGATATACCAAGCTGTCGTCTGTCACTCATCACAGGCAACCTCTCCTGCCTCCCATAAGCATGGACCAAACAAGTCTCCCTGAGAGCAATTCACTGCGCCTTCTCAGCCTTACCCTCTTTTCCGATCTCAAGTGGAACCACTACATTGTGTCAAAAGCCAAATCCACTGCTAGGAAGGTTGGATCACTGTGTCATGCCAGGATGTTTTCTCTGCCTGAATCCATCCTGCATATCTACAAATCAACCATTCATCCGTGCATGAAATACTGCTGTCATATATAATAAGGCACCCTCGCTATTCATCTCAGTGTTCTTAACAGGCTCCAAAGGAGAATAAGTAATGTGACAGGTACTGAACTGGCGGCTCGACTCCAGCCACTTCCCCACCGACGGGATGTGGCTTCCCATTGTCTGTTCTATAAGTACTTCCATGGCTTCTGCTCCAACGAGCTTAAGTCAATGGTACCTCTGCAACAGGTGTTTACTCGTGCAACCAGACTGGCAACTGGGTCACATCCATTCACAGTTAGATCAGCCAAATGCAGATGACAATTCTACTCCTGCAGCTTCTTTTCTCGCACTTCACGCCTGTGGAACTCGCTTCCATATTCTTGCTTTCCTGACAGCTACAACCCCCAGGAATTTAAATGCAATGTCTATACTCATCTCTTAACCACTTGACTCTAGTTCTTTCTACACCAACCTGTATACCCTTTCCTTTTTCTTCACCTTTGCAACTGTCATCACACCTGTATTCCCATCCTTCTTTTGCTCCTTTCTAACTGGTTTGTCTTTCTCTTCACTCTCTTCTACTTAATCTTTTTACTCTTATGTAGCCCCCTGCACATCAGTGGCATTACCGCCTTGCTCGGGGTGATACGATTAAAAATAAAAAGATATATACATATATTTTGACATACATAAATATAAATGTATTGATGGTTTCTACATTTGCATGTCTATTTTGAAAAAAGAAATTTGTAAAAAAGATTGATTAATTGATGGTTTCTTTTTTAAAAATAGAAAACTATCACTTAATCTATTACTATTTAGAAATTTATCTTTTAAAACAGACATACATATGGATACATTTGGGTTAACATAACACGTCACTCAATAAATCCCGGACCTGACATATAAATGGGGCCACTAATAAAAAATCAATATGATTTTTATGAAGTACTAACCTTCAAAAGCTTCTTGGAAATGTTCGGACACATGTTACCAGGATAATAGTTTGCCTTCACCTGAGAATGGTCTTGAAGGAGATCAAAAATACTAAGGTAAGAAGAACTAAGGTGCCATCCTTAACGAATTTCATCTTAACATCAAGAAACTGGTAAGAAAACTAGAAAGAATTATTATAAAAATAGACGCAATATGTCTATACTATTCAATGAAATAATGTTTGAATGAAGGTACGCTGCATATATATATATATATATATATATATATATATATATATATATATATATTAAAAAAGGATTAATTCAAAGATGTTGAATGGCCATTTCGATATGAAGATCCCCACGGGGTACGACACATCACCTCAGCAACAGAAAAAACCTTTCAGAAACTGGAGAAAAATTAGTCTACTTTTCCTTTTTAAATAGATTGCAAAGAAATTAAAAAATAAATAAATAATAAAATAAAATAAAATAAAAATAAAAATAAAGGGAAAGAAAAAGAAAAAGAAAAAGAAAACGAAAAAGAAAAAGAAAAAGATAGAATAAAATCAAATAAATAAGAAAAGAAAAAAATTGACATCGTCTGGGTTCGCAAAAAAAAGGGAGAATGTAACTAAAAATTAACAGACAGCCGTGTTAAATCGACCTAAGTTTAAGCAACACGGAAAAAAGGTGGTAAGAGAGATAAAAGAAGGAAGGGAGGGAAAAAGAAAGAAACTAAAGAAAAAAAATTTTTTAAATATTACAGACGCTGGACAAATTCAAAAACCTAATTTCCCCAAAACGTTGAAGTATTAGAAAAAGGCCTTTACTTAAAAAGGCATAATTATTAATAAAAGGGAATAAAAAGATATAGGATTTAAAATAAAATTATTTTTAAAAAAAATTAGGTCATTTGAAATTAAACTAAATAAAGACAACACTAGGTAAAAAAAAAAAAAAAAAAAAATTAATTACAATTATTATATACATACCTATAGAAGTACACACATACATACATATATATACACACACAATTCTACATATATATACACATATATATATATATACACACATATATATACATATATATACACACACAATTCTATATATATATATATATATATATATATATATATATATATATATATATCATAATGCAGTGTGGGTATAGAAGAATCCAAAGGAATATCCTGTACATACAGTGGTAGAATAACACTCTAAGAGAGCTCTAAATATATATATGTATATAAATACATATAGAGCAAATATAAGAAAAATTAAAGTAGATATGTTATTTCATGGTAAATCGGAAGTATGGGCCTATTTCAGGCAAACCATCATCAGCTTCCATCTTTATTGTACAAAGGATTCGTGTAAAATCCTTTGTACAATAAAGACAGAAGCTGATGATGGTTCACCTGAAATAGGCCTATACATCCAATTTATCATGAAATCACTTGTCTGCCTTAATTTTTCTTATATATATAATCAATCAGTAAGTCCCGAGCCTGACATATAGATGGCTACACTAATAAAAAATAAATATTATTTTTATAAAGTACTAACCTTCAAATGGCACGTGAGAAAATTTGAGCCCAGTCAGATTATAATTTTATGAATTACAGTTATTTAAGTAAAGCTACTGTTGCAAATTTTCAAAACAATGGAAAAATCTGAATTTCATGTGGTGATAAAGATGAGAAAAATACTGTTCAAGCAAAGCAATGGCTTGACAAGTGTTATTAGGACTCTACTTGGTTAGAAACAACTGTTAAAGGTAGCATGCTGACTTTAAATGTGGTTGTACAAACACAAACGTTGCTGAACACTCAGGTTGTCCAAAATCAGCAGTTGTCCCGGAAAACAGTAAAACAATCCACCAACTCGTTTTGGTTGATTGTAAATTGAAGCTGCATGAGATAGCAGAGGAGTTGAACATATCAGAAGTCAGTGTATTCATCATTTTGCATGAACTTTTGTCACTGAGAAAGCTGTGTTCAAAGTGGGCGCCACGTTTGCTCACAGTCAATCAAAAACGTGTCAACGATTCAGAGTGTTGTTTGCAACTGTTTCAATGCAACAAGAAGGCATTTTTGCATAAATATGTGACAATGGATGAAATATCGATCCACCACTTCACTCTGGAGTCAAATCGGCAGTCAGCTGAGTGGACAGCAGCAGGTGAAAGCCATCCAAAGTAATCAAAGATGCAAACATCAGCAGGCGAGGCTTCTGTATTTTTGGATGTGCAATGCATTTTGTTCATTAATGACCTTAAGAAAGAAAGAAAGAACCATCCATAACCAATATTATATAGCATTATTGGTGTGTTTGAAGGAAGAAATAACCAAAAAACAGCCACAAATAGAAAAAAAGGGATCCTTCACCAAAAAAACATACCGTGTCACAAGTCGATTGCAATGATGGCAAAACGATAAGAATTGCCCTTCAAATTGCTTCCACATCCACCCTATTCTCCAGATCTGGACCCTGGTGACTACTGGCTGTTTACAGACCTCAAAAGAATGTACCAGGGAAAGAGATTTGGCTCCATTGAAGAAGTGATATTGCAAACTGAGGCGTATTTTGAGGCCAAAGACAAATTGTTAGAGAACCACTGAAATCATTGTATCACCCTAGAAGGAGACTATGTTGATGAATTAAGTTGAATTTTGCCTAAAAGTTGTTGTTTTATTAGTTATCCCTAGGATTTATTGAGTGATGGGTTAATATGATAACTAATTCTCTTGATAATGAAATCTCCCTCCAAATCAAGAAGGATAGTAATGCTTTCAGAAAACATTTCTTTTTAATCTGAGCAAAGCAATGAAGTCACTAAGACACAAGGGTTACTGAGCATGAGAGAATATGAGAAAAAGAAGACATCTAATCTAATCTAAATTTATTTATAAATGGAACTTTGTCTGTGTGAGTGTGTGTCCATTACTCCGAAACAGCTGAACCGATTTTGAAAATTTACAGTTGTACTATAAGCATCTGCGAATGTTCTTAGCTAGGTTTTGTGTCGAGGTACCTCCAATAGATATCAAAAATCGATAATCAAAAAAATCGAGTTATAGGACGAGTGGTCCGATTTTAATCAAATTTCATACACTCATAGACAAAGACATAAGAAACGATATTCAGAAGTTTCAAGGTTACAGTTCTTACAATTTTTTTTTTTTTTTTTTAATCATATCACCCCAAGCAAGGCGATAACGCCACTGATGCGCAGGGGGCTACGTAAGGGTAAAAAGAATGGAAAAGAGAAAGCCGGAAACCACATCATAAACAGAGAACAAGGGATGCGCCTCTTCACCTGTTCAGTAGACGTGGGTGGAGTGTGAACCGGGCGATAGTTTAGTCTATCTACTCCAATTGGAAAAAAAAATAAGTGAAAAGATTGGAAAAGAGAAAACCGGAAACCGCATCCTAAACAGGAAACAAGGGATGAGCCTCTTCATCTGTTCAATAGATGTGGGTGGAGTGTGAACCGGGCGATAGAAAATCGATAATATATATATATATATAAAAAAGGCAAAGATGTTTGTGTGTGTGTGTGTGTTTATCTGCCTGTATGTCTGTATTTTTTCAACCCTTTTATTTTAGTTTTTGCTTCAGTTTTGGCTCTAAGTAGGTATAATTATAGTTCTTAGTCTCAGCCATGATACCATTTAATCAGAGGACTTATTTAGCCTTCAAAATTCAGTTTACGACGAAAAAAAACCTATTTGATATCGACACCAGGAAATCAAAATTTGACTTACATCCATTCATTTTTCTTTCAGTCTATGGTTTCATTTTAACTGGAAACAACTACAGCTTTTTAATCTTATGTGCCAACGTCCAAAGAGTCTGAGCTCCAGGACAATGGATTAGTTTTAAAGCTTTCATTACACCCAAGAATGCCGGGCTATACTGATAGTTATTAATAAGATATTAAAAAAAAACTGGTATTAAAAAGACAGGAGATAATAATTGACATTGCATTTAAATTTTTGACGATCAACCTAGGCTAGGAAGCAAGAAGCTGAAATAGAGTTTCAAAAGCAAGAAGTGCAAGAGAAGAGTCTTTCAGCATAAAACTTATGGTTACACTGCTGCCATATCTGGTCGGGGGTGCCTGCTATCCACCTAGGGGTTCTTGACAAAATCTAATGGAGAATATTTAATGTGATCCATCCCGACTTGGCAGCTCAGATACAGTCACTTTCTTACAGGCCTGTTGTGGTTTCCCTGTGTCTCTTCTACAAATACTTTCACGGTTGCTGTTTCGATGAACTTAGCTTGAGGCGATATGATTATTAAAAAAAAAAAATCTATGCTATTGCAATGTGGATATAAAATGGGGGATCAATTCTACATAACAATCAATATATAAACTGATCCCTCACTTTATAGCCACATTCATCCTTCTCTTAACATCTGCCTGTGCATTGAGTACTACTGCCATATCTGGTCGGGTGCTCCTGCTATCCACCTAGGGGTCCTTGACAAAATCCAACAGAGAATCTGTGATGTGTTCGATCCCAACTTGGCAGCTTAGATATAGTCACTTTCTCACTGGCGCAGTGTAGCTTCCTTGTGTCTCTTCTACAAATACTTTCATGGCTTCTGCTCCGATGAACTTAGCTCACAGGTGTCCCCTATATATAAATTTACTCAAGCCACAAGATTAGCAACAAGGTCCCACCCTTTTACTGTGAAACCAATAAAATGTAAATGTAATTCTACTCTAGCAGCTTCTTTTCTCGCACTTCTCGCCTGTGGAATTCCCTTCTGTTTACTTGCTTCCCCGACAGCTACAATCTCCAAGAATTTGAATGTAAAGCCAATAGTATTCTCCTATCTCACTAACCTACATACTCTCTCTCATGCTCCTTTCTCCGTCCACTCCACCCTCATCAGTATTCTCATCCTTCTCTTACCCACTTCCTGACACCCCCTATAACCTGTCACTCTTTCTCATAACTTTCTCTCGTGCTCCTTTTTCCGTCCACTCCATTCTCATCAGTATTCTCATCCTTCTCTTACCCACTTCCTGACACCCCCTATAACCTGTCACTCTTTCTCATAACTTTCTCTCATCCTTTCATGCTCCTTTCTCCGTCCACTCCACACTCATCAGTATTCTCATCCTTCTCTTACCCACTTCCTGACACCCCCTATAACCTGTCACTCTTTCTCATAACTTTCTCTCGTGCTCCTTTTTCCGTCCACTCCATTCTCATCAGTATTCTCATCCTTCTCTTACCCACTTCCTGACACCCCCCATAACCTGCCACTCTTTCTCTCATAACTTTCTCTATGCTCCTTTTTCCGTCCACTCCATTCTCATCAGTATTCTCATCCTTCTACCCACTCTCTGACACCCCCTATAACTCATTACTCTTTCTCATAACTTTCTCTCGTACTCCTTTTTCCGTCCACTCCATTCTCATCAGTATTCTCATCCTTCTCTTACCCACTTCCTGACACCCCCCATAACCTGCCACTCTTCATAACTCTTCTCTCGTGCTCCTTTTTCCGTCCACTCCATTCTCATCAGTATTCTCATCCCTTCTTTACCCACTTCCTGACACCCCCCATAACCTGCCCTTTCTCATAACTTTCTCTCATGCTCCTTTCTCCATCCACTCCACTCATCAGTATTCCCCATCCTTCTCTTACCCACTTCCTGACACCCCCATAACCTGCCACTCTTTCTCATAACTTTCCCTCATGCTCCTTTTTCCGTCCTCCACTCCATTCTCATCAGCTCCCTATCCTTCACCACTTCCTGACACCCCCCATAACCTGTCACTCTTTCCTCAATCTCTCTCTCGTGCTCCTTTTTCCGTCCACCCATTCTTCTCATCAGTATTCTCATCCTCTCTTACCCACTTCCTGACACCCCCATAACCTGCCAGCCTTTCATAACTTTCTCTCGTGCTCTCCTTTTTCCGTCCACTCCATTCTCATCAGTATTCTCATCCTTCTCTTTACCCACTTCCTGACACCCCCATAACCTGGCCACTCTTCATAACTTTCTTCATGCTCCTTTCTCCGTCCACTCCACTCTCATCAGTATTCTCATCCTTCTCTACCCCACTTCCTGACACCCCCTATAACCTGTCACTCTTTCTCATAACTTCTTCTCTCATACCCTTCTCCCATTCACTTCACTCTCATCAGTATTCTCAACTTCTACCCACTTCCTGACACCCCCCATAACCTGCCACTCTTTCATAACTTTCTCTCATGCTCCTTTCTCCGTCCACTCCACTCTCATCAGTATTCTCATCCTTCTCTTACCCACTCTCTGACACCCCCCATAACCTGCCACTCTTTCTCATAACTTTCTTCCATGCCTCTCCTACCCACTCCACTCTCATCAGCATTCTTATCCTTCTTACCCACTTCCTGACACCCCCCATAACCTGTCACTCTTTCATAACTTTCTCTCATGCTCCTTTCTCCGTCCACTTCACTCACTTGGGTATTCTCATCCTTCTCTTACCCACTTCCTGACACCCTCTATAACCTGTCACTCTTCTCATAACTTTCTCTCATGTCTTTTCTCCGTCCACTCCACTCACCAGCATTCTCATCCTTCTCTTACCCACTTCCTGACACCCCCATAACCTGCCACTCTTTCTCATAACTTTCTCTCATGCTCCTTTCTCTGTCCACTCCACTCTCATCAGTATTCTCATCCCTCTCTTACCCACTTCCTGACACCCCCTATAACCTGTCACTCTTTCAGATAACTTTCCTCCTGTGTAACCCCCTGCACATCAGTGGCAGTAAACTGTCTTGCTTGGGGCAATATTATTATAAAAAAAATCTCGCCATTCCAACCATAAAATGAATCTAGTACTATGCTTAAATTTATAAAGTCTAGGTGTAATAGAGTAAAATTCATTAGAATAATTACCATGAAAATATCTATAGAAAAAGTACAGGGAAGCTATGTTATGGCAGTGAGAAAGTCACTGGAGATGAGATGCCATTTTAAGACTAATAACATTGCAGATTCTTCTTGTATTAAGACAGAAGATAATATTCAGCTCCACATTTGTGGCCTTGTGCTAAACTCAGCTAAACTGATTAAATAATCACATGACAAAACCTCTACAGAATTTAAACCCTAAACCTCATTTGGAGAATGATAACATGGACCAGACTGTTAATAATGTAATGAGTTCAATACTCACTAAGAGCTCAACATTTGTGGTATTGTGGCAGACTTATCTAAGTTGAATAAATAACTATATTTTTTTTTTTTAATCGTTTCATCCCAAGCAAGGCATTCCACTGCCACTATTGTGCAAGGGGTTACATAGGGGAAGGTAAAGAGAAAGAGTGGTTAGATATAGGAAATGTCAGAAGGAGGTTGATAGACGGGTAGGGATACCAAGGATGAAGGTTGGGTAGGTGGGAAGAGTGTTTGAGAGAATGGATGCGAGTTAGTGTGTTAGGAGGTGTCTATTGACCTTACATTTAAACTCCTGGAGATTGTAGCTGTCGGGAAAACAAGTATGTGGAAGGGAATTCCACGGGCAGGAAGTACGAGAAAAGAAGCTGTTGGAGTAGAAATTGTGATTACATTTTATCGGTTTCACTGTAAAAGGGTGGGACCTAGTTGCTAATCTAGTATCTCGTCCAAATTCGTACCTAGGGGGCACCAGAGATCTAAGTTCATCGGAGCAGAAGCCATGAAAGTATTTATAGAAGAGGCACAGAGAAGCCACATCATGCCGGTGAGAGAGTGACTGCAGCCGGGCTGCCAAGTTGGTATCGATCACATTACAGATTCTCCATTGTATTTTGTCAAGAACCCTGAGAAGAATAGCAGGGGCACCCGACCAGATGTGGCAGCGGTATTCAATGCACGGGCGGATGGTAGATTTATATATATGCAGGATAGATTCAGTGCTAACTTCTGTATATAAACCATAAAAATTGCTTTAGAGAAATGGTTTCATTGCTAAGTCTGTTAGTATTTTAATGAGCTCAATCCTCAATAAATGCTCTATAATTATAGCCTTGTGTCATACTAACATGAAACCAAGTTACTTACTGGAATTCCAGGAGGAAAATGTAGTTTCTGTTGAATGTTCAAAACTTCAGAATCTAAAGAATGGCCCGAATCCTCTGAACAGTTTGATAATGCCGACACTCGACCTGGTTTCGACTGCGACTGGCCAATTTGTGAACTTGTTGGTGTAGATGCTCTCAAATTACGGATCGATGACACTGACGGCTTTTCCCGTCGAAGAGCTGATGTCCGGCTGTTACTCTGCATTTCATGCTGGAGAAAAACGTCATTGTTTGGTGGGGTTGTCTGATTTGGTCTGGTCACACTGGAAGCTTGTGGAAGGATTTCGGAGGAATTACTGCCATGGACAAGGGAAGAGCTTGCAGAGCTACTGGATATTGAGGTACTGAGAGACGTCTGTGATGAGGAAGAGGATCTGGAGGAAGAAAGCCCCAGTGCCCTCATGCAGGTGTAGTTGTTGATGTAGCTGACACACAACTGCAGACCTGAGTAAAGAAGAGTGAATAACAAATAGAGAAGACATTTTTTTTACATGATAGATATATACAGATTTTACAAGTACATTTACAAAACTTTCTCAGTTCAACAATATTTATATCTGACCTGTCTATATCTCTCTCTGAGACTTGTTCAGTTGGCAGAGCTTAGAAGAGGGTTAAGCTTAGTGGTAGCATCCTACAAGTTCATGCAAACTGATTCTAAAAATTATAGAAGTTTAACAAACCGATTGTTGGATTATCCGAAAATAATCTTATATATTAATAGCCGATATATAAAAGCTAAATAACTAATACTATTGCTGTAAGTTTGGTAGAGGATGGAAGAGGGTTTTCTGTGATGAACATAATTTATTTTGACTAAAGAAACTGTCTTGAAGTTTAAAATGTTGTAAATCTTCTTGTCATGAATCTGATGGGTCATCCATTTGATTTTTGGGACAGCAGAAATTCAATTTGAATGTGGCTAAGAAACCATAACACAGCTGAAGACACTAGAGTCAAAAAGCATCAGGCTTCTGAATAGAAATATGAGAACAGAATTACAATCTGGAAATATCTTAATCAATAAATATTTTTTATTAAATTAATAAAATTGTTTAATTCTTTTTTATAATAAATAAAGTGTTTTATTTTCACTCTATCTATAAATTTTCTGTGTTTAAAGAAAGCAAGGATTCAATATAATTTAATATCTGACGGGAATTTTGTTAAAAAAAAATTACATCTTAAAAATAAATGTTTCATAAATCAATATTGAAAAAGATTCCATAAAAATCGGTAGATAGAAAGAGAGAAAGGAAAACAGCACAAGACACACTTGATAGGCTTGAACAAATGGATAGCAAAGCGGAGTTTGGGAGAGATACCAAAAGAAAAAATATTGAGAGCAACAAGAGACAGGGCCAAGTGGAAGTCCATGATCACCTATGTCCTGAAGGGACATGGCACATGAAGAAGAAGAAATCTGTTTTAGCTTTATGTTGAAAATATACTGATTTTAAACTGAGGTCCACACCAATAATTACAAGATAATCAGAGCTAGCCCTGTTTAAAAAATATATTCTCACCTTCCACAATCTGTTTTAGGTAGGCATAGTCAGAAGCGTCTCGATTTGTGTTGGCAAAAATTTCTCGTAAGGTTTGATACATTTCTTTAATATGCTGAAAATTTAAAAAAAAATATAATCATCAGAAAAACATTCAATATTTCCAAACATTCAAAATACATAAAAGTAAAACTTTTAATATTTATTGATAGGACTAGCAGTATAGCCCAGCATTGCTCAGGTGTAATGAAAGCTTTAAAACTAATCCATGGTCCTGGAGCTCAGACTCTTTCAACGTTGGCACAAAAGACTAAAAAGCAATAGTTGTTTCCAGTTAAAGCAAAACCACAGACTGAAAGAAAAATGAATGGATGTAAGTCAAATTTTGATTTCCTGGTATCGATATCAAATAAGTTCTTTTCGTCGTAAACTGAAACTGAATTTTGAAAGCTAAATAAGTCCTCTGAGTAAATGGTATCATGGCTGAGACTAAGAACTAAAATTATACCTACTTAGAGCCAAACCCGAAGCAAAAACTAAAAGAAAAGGGCTGAAAAAATACAAACATACAGGCAGATAAACAGACACACATACAAACATCTTGCCTTTTATATATATATATATATATATATATATATATATATATATATATTATTGATTTTCTGCATTATTGTAAGAACTGCAACCTTGAAACTTCTGAATATCGTTTCTTATGTCTTTGTCAATGAATGTGTCAAATTTGATTAAAATCGGACCACTCCTTCTATAACCCGATTTTTTCGATTATCAATTTTCGATATTTATCGGGGGTTCCTCAACACAAAACCTAGCTAAGAACACTTGCAGATGCTTATAGTTCAACTGTGTCAATTTTCAAGAAAATCGATTCATTTTTTAGTTTTGTTAACACGTCCCTAGCGTCTCTACGGAAATGAAATTTTTCTTTTCTTTATTTTTTCTTTCTTTTTCTCTTTTCTTTCCTTTTTCTTCCTTTGCTTCTCCTTCCTCTTTTTTTAGAGCTGGACAAAGACAAATTTTTAAATTTTTCATGTAGAAATGATCATACAACTATTTTTAACTTCGAAATTTATTTTATTTTATATATATATATATATATATATATATATATATATGGTGCACTGGGTAAATTGTCACCATTTTGTATTTTTATTTTACGTATATCAATTGTTTGTCTTTGATTGAAGGGTCAGTTGGGCACCATCTGTGAGAAAAAAGTTTCATGATGCAATTCACTCTGACAGAAATTTGGAAGCGGTATGCTGTACTACTTGGCATTCACACCGGAAGCTTCAATACAAACATTTCCGAGGATTTGGAAAGTACTGGATGACGTCTAAAGGTATTCAAAGTGATTGATAACAATGTTATGCCTCCGTTTATCTTCCCACCAGGCCTCAGGCTCAACATGGAGGCCTACATCAAGTATATCAGGGAGGTATTCCTGCCCTGGTTCAAGACGGTGGAAAACCCTATGTCTGACAACAGGACTCTGCACCATGCCACACAAGAAGGAGAACTCAGTCATGGCTGTGAGGCAAGATGACCACATCATCCCTGGATACCTAATTCCCCAGACTGCAACCCACTTGATTACTAGGGGTGGGGGCCACTATTGCGCAAGTGACTAAGAGGACTCATTGTAACACTAAAGATGAACTGAAGGCAAGGATTATTGCAGCATTCACTAACTTAAACAAGGAGACCATCCAGAAGAGTTGCAAGAGATTCCGAAGTTACCTAGAGATTGTGGTTGAAGCCAATGGAGATTTTATTGAATAAATTTGCTCTTTAGTATTTCAAGATAGTTTTTGCATAATTTTGATAAATGTATCTGTGAAAAAGAGACGTGAATGTTATTTTTGTTTTTGCTTAATTTAGAAAACTATTCATGCATATATTGTATAATAATTCTGCTTGTTCCTTCCTTAGTTTATTACTTAGTTACTTAGTTTCTCCGTCCGTTACGCCACTGAAGAAAGATAACACACTTACTCTCTACACAAGCTTTACTTTCCCCTCTATATTTTTATAATGTATAAACACTACTCTCCTCAGCCTTTCTCTCATCTTTGCCAAATGGAAGAGTAGTAAAAAATGAGAGAGTAGGAGGAGATAGCATTACTGTATCAGTAGCAGCTTAAGTTGGTAGTTGTAGCAGTAATTGTGTGTGCATATGTATGTGTACTGTACAATATAGTAAAAATAGGTTTGTTGTCATATCCCGTGACCTAATAACAAAATTTCTGGCCTCTACACCATTGGCCATTACTCAGTTGGTCTGTTCTGTTTACAATGGACACAGGAGCCATGATTTTTCAGAAAAATACAATTTCTCTTTCAAAATCTCTCACAAAATAGCGTACAATATTTTGGTTATGGTCTGTGCATACACCGCTTAATATAATATAAGATTACAGAAAAGTAGCTTTCATGGACATTACTTTTATAGATATTTTAATAAAATTACACTGTTTTATCGTTATTTTATTATCCAATAGCTTTATGTTTGAAGACGTTACTATCATTTGTAGTATGACAAAGTAAAATTTTTCCAGGAAATCATAATTATCCTACCATGGAAATTCCACGGGTTCCGCTAGTTAAAAATAAATATACCAGTAACATTATGTCACCCACAAATTCTTGCGTCCCAGGAAGGAAGAGTAAAAGATATTGACTGAAAAAAGAATGAGAGAAAAATATTGACTGAAAGAAAGAAAGAAAGAAAGAAAGAAAGAAAGTAAGGAAGAGAAATATTAACCGAAAGAATGAAAGGAAGAATGAAAGGAAGAATGAAAGATATTGACTGAAGAAAAAAACATATTGATTGAAAAAAAGAAAGATATTAACTGAAAAAAAAAAAGATACTGAATGAAAGAGATATACTGACTGAAAAAAAAAAGGAAGAAAGATACTGACTAACTGAAAGAAAGAAAGAAAGAAAGAAAGAAAAATATTAACTGAAAAAAGAAAGGAAGAAAGATACTGAAAGAAAGAAAGAAAGAGAAATACTGACTGAAAAAAGAAAGGAAGAAAGATACTGAAAGAAAGAAAGAAAGAAAGAGAAATACTGACAGAAAGAAAGAAAGAAAGAAAGAAAGAAAGAAAGAAATACTGACTGAAAGAAAGAAAGAAAGAAAGAAAGAAAGAAAGAGATATACTGACTGAAAAAAGAAAGGAAGAAAGAAACTGACTGACTGAAAGAAAGAAAGAAAGAAAGAAAGAAAGAAAGAAAAATATTAACTGAAAAAAGAAAGGAAGAAAGATAGTGAAAGAAAGAAAGAAAGAAAGAGAAATACTGACAGAAAGAAACAAAGAAAGAAAGAAAGAGAAAAATTGACTGGAAAAAGAAAGTAAGAAAAATACTGACTGACAGAAAGAAAGAAAGAAAGAAAGAGAAATATTAACTGAAAAAAGAAAGGAAGAAAGATACTGAAAGAAAGAAAGAAAGAGAAATACTGACTGAAAAAAGAAAGGAAGAAAGATCCTGACTGAAAGAAAGAAAGAAAGAAAGAGACATTGACTGAAAGAAAGGAAGAAGAAAGATATTGACTGAAAGAATGAAAGAATGAGAGAATGAAAACAAGACTAAAATATACTGGCTGAAAGTAAGAAAGAAAGATATTGAAAGTCAGAGCGAGGCTGAAATAAACAGCGATAAATATTTTACCTGCGATGGTCTGACAATAAAGGCACTTATACTGGACTTCACACTTTGTGAAACAGATTCCTAGAAAAGAAAAAAAGATCATCAAACCCCATGCATATCAATAAATATCATCCCGAGATGTCTAAATTATACAAAAAAATAGGCAGGTCATGAATCTCTATGTAGTGGACACTTCTGAAGATGTAGAAAAATGTTACCACCAATTGAAAATGATAAATTTGGATAGACATTTTAAAGTTGTGGTTTGGCCAGATACCTATTGAAATCTTCTATGTACCATGTCCCTTCAAGATGTAGGCGATCATGGCTCTCCATGACTTCTAATCCTTTGTAAGTACTCTCATTGTTTCTAACAAAATTTTCCTTTTACTTAATACTTTGCTTAGCTTTTGATGGCATCATTTACTATCCAAACACGCTCTCCATTTCCTATATCGCATTTTTGGTTCTTCTACATGCCAAGTCCCTTCAAGATGTGGGCGATCATGGTTCTCCACAACTTGCGATCTTTTGTAGCTCTTAGAAAGGTTTTTCTTACTCTCTCTTCTTATGAACTTTTTACACGAGAAACTCATGATGTAAATTATTTATTGCTTCCCTCTGTTCCTCTTGCCTTTAATATGTCCTATGAGTGTATAATTCTACAAGCCTTCTTTCCTCATTATGTGCCCTAGAAATTTCAATTGTCTCTTTTTAATTCTAAGCATAATTATCCTTTATGTTTCCATTTTTCTTAAGACTTTAAACCACGTTTCTGTTGCTTCAAGTTTCTGTAAGGAGATTGTCCAGCATTCACTGCCATATAGGAGGACTGATATTACATAACAGCTCAGTACTGTTTTCTTTGTTTCTGTTGCTTCAAGTCTCTTTTTCATCTGTGAGGAGATTGTCCAGCATTCACTGCCATATAGGAGGACTGATATTACATAACAGTTCAATACTCTTTTCTTTGTTTCTCTTGCTTCAAGTCTCTTCTTCATCTGTGAGGAGATTGTCCAGCATTCACTGCCATATAGGAGGACTGATATTACATAACAGTTCAGTACTCTTTTCTTTGTTTCGCTTGCTTCAAGTCTCTTCTTCATCTGTGAGGAGATTGTCCAGCATTCACTGCCATATAGGAGGACTGATATTACATAACAGCTCAGTACTGTTTTCTTTGTTTCTGTTGCTTCAAGTCTCTTCTTCATCTGTGAGGAGATTGTCCAGCATTCACTGCCATATAGGAGGACTGATATTACATAACAGCTCAGTACTGTTTTCTTTGTTTCTGTTGCTTCAAGTCTCTTCTTCATCTGTGAGGAGATTGTCCAGCATTCACTGCCATATAGGAGGACTGATATTACATAACAGTTCAGTACTCTTTTCTTTGTTTCTATTGCTTCAAGTCTCTTCTTCATCTGTGAGGAGATTGTCCAGCATTCACTGCCATATAGGAGGACTGATATTACATAACAGCTCAGTACTGTTTTCTTTGTTTCTCTTGCTTCAAGTCTCTTCTTCATCTGTGAGGAGATTGTCCAGCATTCACTGCCATATAGGAGGACTGATATTACATAACAGTTCAGTACTCTTTTCTTTGTTTCGCTTGCTTCAAGTCCCTTCTTCATCTGTGAGGAGATTGTCCAGCATTCACTGCCATATAGGAGGACTGATATTACATAACAGTTCAGTACTCTTTTCTTTGTTTCGCTTGCTTCAAGTCCCTTCTTCATCTGTGAGGAGATTGTCCAGCATTCACTGCCATATAGGAGGACTGATATTACATAACAGTTCAGTGGTCTTTTCTTTGTTTTTGTTACTTCAAGTCCCTTCTTCATCTGTGAGGAGGTTGTCCAGCATTCACTGTCATATAGGAGGACTGATATTACATAAAAGTTCAGTACTCTCTTTCTTTCTAACAAAATCTTCCTGTTTCGTGATACTTTGCTTAGCTTTTGGAAGACATCATTTACTCTCGTAACATACTTTAAGCTTTTTATGTCGCATTTTGGAAATAAATTTATTCAGGATTGTTTTCATCCAGAAGGAATGAAAGAATTATTTCCCTTGTTTTTTTGGGTTTTTTTTTGACATATTAAAGTGAATATATTTGTACCAATTATGGTTAACATTTGTTTCACTAGAAAAGGTTTCTGTCTCCAAAACTGAAACATTTTCTGCTCAACATATTTTGTTGGATAACTTACTTGAAGGAATTTCTTGAAATCAGGATTCTTTTGTAAGTCTTGCAATGTCTTGTCAGCGTCGCTAAGGCCCTGAGCATACAGTTTATAAGCTTGGCTTATCATATGGATCTGAAAAATGAATATAAACATAATATATAATAATGATCCATATTAACATCATATAAAAATAATATATGATTCATATGAAAATTGGTACCGCCACTAATTTGCTGAAGAACATATTATGATGAAAAAGTGCTGGAACCTCGACAAAAACTAAATTTTATCATCAGTTTTTACGTCATTATTAAGGGTAAAGATGAAAGTATTTTTAAAATATTTAATTAAAATTAATTGCATTTAATATTTAATTAATGTTTGATATAAATTAGTATTTAAATAAAATACATTTTAGATTATTATTAAGGAAAAAGATGAAAGTATTTTTAAAATATTTAATTAAAATTAATTGTTTTTAATACTTAATATTTGATATAAATTAAGATTTAATTAAAATACATTTTAGATTTTTATTAAGAGGAAAGATGAAAGTGTTTTTAAAATATTTTATTAAAATTAATTGCGTTTAATATTTAATTAATATTTGATATAAATTAGTATTTAAATAAAATACATTTTAGATTATTATAAAGGAAAAAGATGAAAGTATTTTTAAAATATTTAATTAAAATTAATTGATTTTAATACTTAATATTTGATATAAATTAAGATTTAATTAAAATACATTTTAGATTTTTATTAAGAGGAAAGTTGAAAGTGTTTTTAAAATATTTTATTAAAATTAATTGCGTTTAATATTTAATTAATATTTGATACAAATTAGTATTTAAATAAAATACATTTTAGATTATTATAAAGGAAAAAGATGAAAGTATTTTTAAAATATTTAATTAAAATTAATTGTTTTTAATACTTAATATTTGATATAAATTAAGATTTAATTAAAATACATTTTAGATTTTTATTAAGAGGAAAGATGAAAGTGTTTTTAAAATATTTTATTAAAATTAATTGTTTTAATATTTAATTAATGTTTGATATTAATTAATATTTAATTAAAATACATTTTAGATTATTATTAAGGAAAAAGATGAAAGTATTTTTAAAATATTTAATTAAAATTAATTGTTTTTAATACTTAATATTTGATATAAATTAAAATTTAATTAAAATACATTTTAGATTTTTATTAAGAGGAAAGATGAAAGTGTTTTTAAAATATTTTATTAAAATTAATTGCTTTAATATTTAATTAATATTTGATATTAATTAATATTTAATTAAAATACATTTTAGATTATTATTAAGGGGAAAGATGAAAGTATTTTTAAAATATTTAATTAAAATTAATTGTTTTTGATACTTAATATTTGATATAAATTAAGATTTAATTAAAATACATTTTAGATTTTTATTAAGAGGAAAGATGAAAATGTTTTTAAAATATTTTATTAAAATTAATTGCTTTAATATTTAATTAATATTTGATATTAATTAATATTTAATTAAAATACATTTTAGATTATTATTAAGGAAAAAGATGAAGGTATTTTTTAAATATTTAATTAAAATTAATTGATTTTAATACTTAATATTTGATATAAATTAATATTTAATTAAAATACATTTTAGATTTTTATTAAGAGGAAAGATGAAAATGTTTTTAAAATATTTTATTAAAATTAATTGCTTTAATATTTAATTAATATTTGATATTAATTAATATTTAATTAAAATACATTTTAGATTATTATTAAGGAAAAAGATGAAAGTATTTTTAAAATATTTAATTAAAATTAATTGTTTTTAATACTTAATATTTGATATAAATTAATATTTAATTAAAATACATTTTAGATTATTATTAAGAGGAAAGATGAAAGTATTTTTAAAATATTTAATTAAAGTTTTGAATCTTTTTCAGATTATTCAAAATTTTGATTAAAAATCTTGTTTTTCTTGTGTCAGCAGATGAACTATAAATTCTATTAGTTAAGTGCAACACATGCTTGGGCGATCATGTCTCCATAAATACATGACTGACTGTGCAGAAAACTTTTCCACAGTAGGTTGCCATTACTTTCTGCAGTAAACTGGTTGCCAACCAAGACTATAGAACCCAATCTGCGCTGCTATTTAACCCATAGCTAGAAAGAGAAGAGACAGTTTAATACCTTTCCTCGAGGTATTTGAATAGAAGAGAATGCAACAAATTTAACTGGACTATAAATTAGCATAGCAAATTATAGTATCTTTTATTACAGTGAAAAAGCACATTGATTTGAAAGTTCTTGCAATAATCAAATAATTGCTGGATTTTAATGAAACTTTCAGAACTTATTCAAATGAATGAAATATTTTTATTCTTTAGAAAATCTTGGTAAAAATAATTTTTTTACATGTGTTACACGCCACTTAATTTTATGTAAACTCAAGATATTCAATGAGATAATTTTTAATGACTATATTAGTTAAAAGCAGAACTCTTTGGAGAATTTAAATTCTCCATTTTGTATTTGTAAAGTTAGACACCATCTTACCGAAAATCTGCTCTGGTTCATAAAATAAAAAATGCAATAAAATTAAAACAATAGTTAATTTGAAAAGGTTTTAATTACTTTCATGTATTTTTTAAAAAAATCATTTCACCCCAAGCAAGGTAGTTTTACTGTCACTGTTGTACAGGGGGTTACATAGGAGGAAAGTGATGAAAAAGAGGGGTAGGTTATAGGGGGTGTCAGGAGGAGGGTAATAGAAGGATGAGAATACTGGTGTAATGGGGTGGAGTGGATGGAGAAAAGAGCTTGAGAAAAAGGATGCGAGTTAGTGAGATAGAAGATAGCAAAAATCAAATAATTGTTGGATTTTAATGAAACTTTCAGGACTTATTCACAAATTAATTAAATAATTTTAGAAATATTTTTTTAATAAAATCTTGACAAAGAAAATTTTTATGTATTTTATAAAAACTCGAGAAATTTAACAACATAATTTTTAGTGATTATCTATCTTAATCTAAACTTATTTATAAATGGAACTTTGTCTGTGTGTGTGTGTGTGTGTGTGTGTGTGTGTATGTGTGTCTGTGTGTCAGTTACCTATAGCCTCCAAAACAGCTGAACCGATTTTCTTGAAAATTTACACAGTTGTACTATAAGCGTCTGCGAGTGTTCTTAGCTAGGTTTTGTGCTGAGGTACCCCCGATAAATATCGAAAATCATTAATCGAAAAAATCGGGTTATAGAAGGAGTGGTTCAATTTCAATCAAATTTGATACACTCATAGACAAAGACATAAGAAACGATATTCAGAAGTTTCAAGGTTGCAGTTCTATCCTTGGATGACTTATTTGACTCTGATTGGAAATCGATACCCCGATATCCTACCGGGTCTGATCAAAATCAGTTTTTCAGCCCTTTTATTTTAGTTTTTGCTTCGGGTTTGGCTCTAAGTAGGTATAATTGTAGTTCTTAGTCTCAGCCATGATACCATTTACTCAGAGGACTTATTTAGCCTTCAAAATTCAGTTTCAGTTTACGACAAAAAGAACTTATTTGATATCGATACCAGGAAATCAAAATTTGACTTACATCCATTCATTTTTCTTTCTTTCAGTTTATGGTTTTGCTTTAACTGGAAACAACTATTGCTTTTTAGTCTTTCGTGCCAACGTTCAAAGAGTCTGAGCTCCAGGACCATGGATTAGTTTTAAAGCTTTCATTACACCCGAGCAACGCTGGGCTATACTGCTAGTATTAGTTAAAAGCAGAACTTTTTAGAGAATTTAAATCATTAATTTTTTTTTTGTAAATTTGAACCCCATTTTACCAAAAATATGCTCTGATATCTGAGAAGATATGAATTGCTTTTATGAAAAATATATATTATGGTCAATATTATCTTAAAAAAAAAAAAAATTTTGATGAAAATTTAATTTTTACAAGATTTCTTTTCAGTTTCTTAAAGTTTTAATAAGAATAATTTAGTCATCATCTACCACAGATGTTTATCACAAGGCAGGTTAGGTTTGAAATCTCAGTTATTCTTCTCTTCATATGACTGCCTTCCCAAGCTAAGAAGCTTCCTCTACCTCATGGCATCTATGCATTAAGTTAACAATTTTTCAGAGAATGTATCAACCAGTTGTTAGATTCAAAATCCCTTACTTGAAAAAGGCCTAGTGTGTGTGTGTGTGTGTGTGTGTTTGCTTTCATGCCAACAATTCCTTCTGAAGATGTGTTGGCCTGAATGGATTCTTAAAGGTTAAATAAAAAAAAAATTATTTTGTACCCATTTAAATCAGTATTAATGCTCTGTGGTATCAAGTCCTTGTTCAAATATATATAGTCATCCGCAGACAGATCTGTTTCGCTGTATCATAGCTCATCAGTACAGTTAGACTCCGATTGCTTTTAACCCAGGATTGAAACCCGACTGAAGTGGCATCAGTCGGCGATTCTACCTCTGGGCTATGGGCGCTCGGTAGAAGAAAGCAGACTTTTTAGCATGTATATTATCATTATACACGCCTATATATATATATATATATATATATTTTGATTGAGTGATTGTTTAATTACTTAGTTTCTGGTCATAATAAGATTAGACCAGTGCACATTTGTATTAAAAAGTGTTCAATACAATTATATTGTAGAACTTTTGAATATTTTCCATTTGCAAACAAGTTATTACATGACCTAGGTATCTACCATGAGTGGTGTTTTCAGGCGATTTGCAATAATATATATATAATTAATATATATATATATATATATATTGTTACGGTTATTTCCCAGACGAGCCCCCATTTATGTTATGGTTATATCCTGGACGAGCCCCCATTTATGTTACATTTAATCCCAGACGAGCCCCCATTTATGTTCCGGGTTAGTGTAACAAAAGGAAAAATAAAAATGATTGAGCAATACTCAGAGTTAAAATACAGACAAATATTTAATTCACAAAACATTAGACAAAAATATTTACAAATATACAGTTTTGCATTTAAATAAAAACATAGAGTTTACGACTGTCCGGCAAAGTATTAAGAGGAGAGAAAGAAAAGATAAGGTGAAGTGTTACAAGAAGAGTAGGGAAGGGAAGGTGTCAAAATCTTTCCCGTTGAGTTGGCGGGGAAGTTAAGTGCTATACTTTTTTGGATATCCTTAAATGCATATATAAAGACTAATTATTGGCTTGGTCAATGAAAAAGGCAAAAATATGTATTTACCCAGATAGTTCCATGAGGTTCTCTTTCAAGGTTTTAATTGTTCTGACTTTGTCTGCGAAATTCTTTCAGCTGGATCTCAATCATAGAATTTTTACCAGAGTTGATATGACAGCAAAATCATTAACAATTCTTTCAAGTTTTTTGTTTGTCATCGACTAGATAGATTCTTTTGGCTGCAATATAATTCTGGAATCGAAACAGGTGCTGATCAGATCAGCAAATCCTTTTCTCAACTGTTTCAAGTTTTAGTTTTTTTGTCACCGACTGAGGGATTTTTTTGGCTGGATATACATCCTGAATCTACCGGAAATGTAGCGGTCAACCCATCCTCCTACCAACTGACGGCTCTGTGCCCAACACCTATTTTTATAGGGGCTAACACCTAATTTGCATACTTCTAGAACCTTTCGAACTATCTGGAACATTCTACAAACTTCCAAATGTTCTATTTCTAATTTCCTTATTTTTACAACCACTTTCTGAATTAAAACTTTTTTGTAACATCAAGTAGGACTCAGTAGAGGCCTTTACTACACCTTTTTATCCATTATTATTTTTATTATTTTTATATATAAATGCATTCTCGTAACAATATATATATTGTTCTATGTTGATGACATGACTTGGGTTTCATGCATTATGCAATCATCAGGTGCATTTACAGTTTGAAAAATACACCTGATGATTGCATAATGCATGAAACTTAGAGTCATGCCATCGACATAGAACAATATAAAATACTTGTTACAAAATAAATTTAATATATAGTATAATAGCCTTTCACTTTGAAATAATAAAATAATTGTGACAATTTACCAATCGCACCTAGTATATATATATATATATATATATATATATATATATATATATATATATATATACATACAGTACTGTGCAAAAATATTAGGACAAGAACTATTTTATCTTTTATGAGGCATATTGACAGAAAATAAACAACTTAATTAAAGTAATTTATTTGATTTACTCAACAAATGCTTTAACAAGAAAAAATTATTGTTACAAAATAAATTCAATATTAATATAATAGCCTTTTGCTTTGAAATAATAAAATTGCGACAATTTACCAATCGCACCTAGTGTATATATATATATATATATATATATATATATATATATATATGTTTCATTGAATAATATAGACAAGTTTTGTCTATTTATTTTGTGCAAGATCCTTTCATATAATCTGATAAGCTTGATAGTGCTATCGTTAAAAGACGACAAGAAATAATTTCTATAATTCCACTTTGTTAATAATTTAAATGTTCTATGTTCACTATATTTTAAATGTTCATTCTTTGATAATGGCTTATGTAAGCCGAAAGTTCAGACCCAATAAAAAAATCAACAATTACTGCGATTTCTTGTCATCTTTTAATGATAGCACTATCAAGCTTATCAGATTATACGAAAGGATCCTACGCAAAATTAACAGACAAAACTCGTCTATATTATTCAACGAAACCTGTATTAATGAAAAAATGCTGCCAAAATACACACAATATATATATATATACAGTACTGTGCAAAAGTATTAGGACAAGAACTATTTTATCTTTTGTGAAGCATATTGACAGAAAATAAACAAGTAATTTTATTTGATTTACTCAACAAATGCTTTAACAAGAAAAAAATACTTGTTACAAAATAAATTTAATATTTAGTATCATACCCTTTTGTTTGATCACAGCCTTCATTCTGTCAGGCATTGACATCACAAGCTTCTTCAATGTATCAAATGGAATCTCCTGCCAAGCAGCTTGTATTTGTTCCCAAAATGTGTCTTGCGAAGTAACATTAGATTTATCAATTTTTTTATCCAAAATATCCCATAGATGTTCAATAGGATTGAGATCAGGGCTTTGTGAGGGCCAATTCAAATTCCGAAGCCTTTCATCCTCTTTCTTTTTAGTTAAATAATTCTTACAAAGGTTTGGCTTTTCACCCTGTATTTGAATTTCAGTGAGATTTTTAGAAAAATCACTCCTGTCCTAATACTTTTTTCACACTGCTGGTAGTGTGCAAGTGTTAGGACAGGGGGGATTTTAAACTTTATTTTTGATGCCTCATAAAAGATAAAATAGTTCTTGTCCTAATACTTTTGCATAGTACTGTATATACACATGAAGTTTTCATACCACACCATAAGATTGGTTTTAAAATAGAAATCATAATTAAATTTTTTAAATCAAAATTACGACCAAACTCATTATGGTAAAACAACTAAGGCTTTTATTGTGTTATTTTGCAAAAAACCCCTTTCATGTTCATATAATCTTTTATTAGGTTGTCCCAAAAGTTCATAAACACTTGCGAAATGGGTCTATCTGGTCCAGCACAATCGAGAAAAGTGATGGGTTCAGAAAGGCCAAGAGACACTGTCGGTTCCAAAACAAGATTGATTCGGCAAGAAAGTCATGTTGTGCGTTTGGTGGAACTTTGAAGGAATCGTGCATTTTCAGTTGGTTCCAAATGGTCGTGCCATTAGTGCCGAACTTTACTGTCAGCAACTTGAGCGGGTCTACGAAAAGTTGAAGCAAAAGTACCCAGCTCTGATCAACCGAAAGCGCGCTTTGATGCAGCAGGACAATGCCAAGCCACACACCGCCAGGAAGACCAAAGACAAGTTTGAAGAGCTGGAAGGCGTTGAGGTTCTGCCACATCCAGCCTACAGTTCTGACTGTGCTCTATCAGATTACGGCCTTTCCCGCTCAATGCAACACTTTCTGAAGGGCCGCCGATTCGACTCATTTGATGAAGTCGAGGAAGCGTGTCAAGAATTCTTTGATTTGAATCCGGCTGAATGGTACTTTGACCAGATCCGAATGCTTGCAGATCGATGGCAGAAAATCTTGAAAAATGATGGTCTTTATTTTGAGTAATAATTTTTGTTGTTTTTATGAGTAAAATTTCAATTTTTTGCAAGTGCTTTCTAGTAACCTTAGACTACTTGGCGAGCAAAATTTCAATTTTTTGCAAGTGTTTATGAACTTTTGGGACAACCTAATATTTAAATTACTTGAGCTTTCTCCTATATATTTCTTCTGACAATTCTTACAGGTGATAGAGTAAATTCCTCTTTTAAGTTTTAGCTTTTTTTTAATTTGCTTTGTATTGATTAAGTCTTTTATTGTTTTAAAGTAGTTGTTGGTTGGTTGGTTGTTTTGTTTTTATGGCATATCAACCTTGGCGGGTCATTTATTGCCAACTAAATTTTTATTTATTTATTGCTGGTAATACCTTTTTCTTTCAACAATGTATTGTTGTTTTTATATAAGTTTTTGTGTTTAGTAATACTTTTTTCTTTCTGAGTATCAAGATTCATTGGGATTTGTTTTTAAGGGCAGGGTCCCCAAGTCCTACCCTGCTATTTAACCCATAACTGGAGGAAAGGGACAGATTAATACCTTTCCCAAGGGTACCAGTGTTTAAGTGACTGCAGGATATTCAACTGGAATTCGAACTCGGCTCACCAATTTCTCTTTCCGAGCCAATATCCAATGCACCACAAGGCACATCTATCACTAAATGCTTACAGCACCTGGTATTCCCAAGTGGTCAGCCATCTGAGTACTGACCAGGCTCAATGTTGCTTCACTTCGGTCATTGAGCGAGAACCGGTGTATTCAATGTGATATGGCCGTAAGCACGCACATTTGTCACTAAACGCTTACAGCACCTGGTATTCCCAAGCGGTCACCCATCTAAGTACTGACCAGGCTCAACATTGCTTAACCTCGGTGATCGAGCAAGAACCAGTGTATTCAATGTGATATGGCCGTAAGCACACACATCCATCACTAAACGCTTACAGCACCTGGTATTCCCAAGCGGTCACCCATCTAAGTACTGACCAGGCTCAACGCTGCTTAACTTCGGTGATCGAGCGAGAACTGGTGTATTCAACGTGATAGGCCGTAAGCCCAAAAGTAGTTGTAACAAATATTATGTTAAGCCGAGATAAATTATTTTCAATTGTCGTTGGGTGAATAGAACAATATATTTTGATTTATTGGATATTGAGGGAGAGAGAGAGAGAGAGAGACAGAGAGAGAGAGAGAGAGAGAGAGTAGTATTTGCCTAAGTGAAAATCAAGGTACTGACCTTTGATTGGTAAATCAATCCCACACTCTGGACAAACGGAGAATCTACATCGGATTGAGACGTATCATCTGTCTCTGTTGAACTACAAGATGGTGCATTAAACTGAAGTTGTTTCAGGTGATACTCAGACAATGTGACTAACTAGGAAAGACAAAAATGAAAATGAAAAAGAAAACAGATCAATAAATGAAAGAGTGAACCAAAATGAATGAAAATGTGAAGGAATTATGAAAAAACTTGTAAAGGAAAACAGACAAATGTTTACACCTGTAGTGAAGCTTTATTCGATGCAATTTGATCGCTGCTCACAAGTGACGCTTTCACATTTCTTCTATAGTTAAGTACTTTAAGGATATCGACTCGGAACCAAGTTTGAAATTTAGTTGAATTCCTTGCATTCACTTACACACAAATACCCTTGGGAAAGCTATTAATCCATCACTTCCTTCCAGTTATGGGTTAAATAACAGGGTAGGACTTGGAGACCCTGCCCTTAAGAACAAATCCCAATGAATCTTGATACTCGAAAAGAGAAAAGTATTATTAGATACAAAACATATAAAAATAACAATAAATTGTTGAAAAGAAAAAGGTATTACCAGCAATAAATAAATAAATTTATTAATCCGTCACTTCCTACTGCGGAATAATCTTCTGCTCAGTCAGTCGTGTCTCTTTTGAGACATGATCACCCAAGCGTGTATCACGTATGGCACTTAACTGACTGACTGAATATAATAGTTGGAAACATAATCAAAACTTCTACTGGACATAAAGTGGGGGGGGGGGGGTCGGTTTTCTATTGTTATGAAGTAATAAACTGATCCCCCACTAATTATACTTAATATAATAATGTAATATAATCTATTTCTTCTCCCATCAGCTATGAATTAAATAATAGGACAGATTGGGTTCTATAGCCTTGGTCGGCAACCAGTCTACCACAGAAAGCAATAGCAACCTACTGTGGGATAATCTTCTACCCAGTCAATCAAAAAGAGACATGATCGACCAATGCGTGTATCACATATGGCACTTAACTGACTGACTTTAAGGAGGAGACGGCATTCACCAGTCAGTCAGTTAAGTGCCATACATGATACATACTTTGAGCAATCATGTCTCAAAAGAGACATGACTGACTGGCCAGAACCTTACCCGCAGTAAGTTACCATTGCTTTCTGTGGTAGACTGGTTGCCAGCCAAGGCTATAGAACCCAATGTCCTATTATTAGCTAGAGGGGGAAGAGATGTATTATATTATGAAGTAGCAATTAGTTAGGGATAAGTTTATTATTTCATAACAATAGAAAACCGATCCTCCACTTTATGCCCAGTGGAAGCCTTCATCATATTTCCAACTATTATACTCAGTCAGTCAGTTAAGTGCCATACGTGATACACGCTTTGGGCGATCATGTCTCTTTTGAGAAGATTATCAGAAGATTATCTCGCAGTAGGTTGCCATTGCTTTCTGCGGTAGACTGGTTGCCAACCAAGGCTATAGAACACAATCTGTCCTATTATTTAACCCATAACTGGAGGGAAGAGATGGATTAATACCTTTCCCAAGGATATTTGCGTGAAAGTGAATGCAAGGAATTCAAATGGAATTTGAACTCAGCTCCCCGATTTCTCGTTTCAAGCCGATATCCAATGCACCACAACACACGTCCTTCACGACAAATAAATTTACTGACTTGGAAATTCTCTTTCTTTAATTTTCTTTATTAATTCTGGTAAACCCTAGAATTATACTGGTGAACAAAACAAATTTTCGAAATGATGTTGAGACACAAAACATCTTTTTTAGCTAATTTGGTGCTGAATTGAAAATTGTCTACGGCTATATCGTGTTAAATACACCGGTTCCTGTCCAATCACCGAAGTTAAGCAACATCGAGCCTGGTCAGAATTTAAATGGGTGACCATTTAGGAATACCAGGTGCTGTAAACGTAAGGAGCAAGCATGGTCCACCGATCCTCCAGGTTCGGGGGTTGGGTGTAGGGCTAACAACTCTGCCCCGTAAAAAAACAATTTGTTACAGAAACAGCAATAAAAAGTTGCTGCCCTAGGCACCATCTGAGTGTGATGGATAAATGATGATGATGATGATGATGAATAGAAAATTACCTTACTTTTAATCGGTTAGTTACCATTTTTACTGTACAGAATTGCCTCATTTTCAGAAAAAAAGTATTTTTTTCATTTGCTTTCTGTATATATGATAATGACCAAAGGCAATATTTTTCAAAATGAAATCATAGAAACCTCTCGATTCATATTTAAACTAACAATATTGGTCTGCGTATTGTGAAATACTATTTTCAGTAACAATCAGACCCTAAGTCTTTAAAAATAACACGTGTGAATATATCGAGACCAACAAGTATTTCATCAAATCATTTAATAAACTAAAAGCAGAAATAAAAACATTTGTGAACATAAGAACTATGGTAAAAATTGTATTTCTTGATTGTCTGCCATGTCCTTATTTAAGTCCATTTTGATACTCCAGCAGGGGCGTGAGTTATAGTAACAAAAAATAACGAAAAAAACTGTTGCTAAAAATTACTGTAACATATATATATATATATATATATATATATAGTCATCCACAGACAGATCTGCTTCGCTGAATCACAGCTCATCAGTACGGTTAGACAGTCAATTGCTTTTTACATAGGATTGAAACCCGACCGAATTGGCGTTGGTAGGCAATTCTACCTCTGAGCTATATATATACTAGCAGTATAGCCCAGCGTTGCTCGGGTGTAATGAAAGCTTTAAAACTAATCCATGGTCCTGGAACTCAGACTCTTTGGACATTGGCATGAAAGACTAAACAGCAATAGTTGTTTCCAGTTAAAGCAAAACCGTAGACTGAAAGAAAAGTGAATGGATGTAAGTCAAATTTAGAATTCCTGGTATTGATATCAAATAAGTTTTTTTCGTCGTAAACTGAATTTTGAAAGCTAAATAAGTCCTCTGAGTAAATGGTATCATGGCTGAGACTAAGAACTACAATTATACCTACTTAGAGCCAAACCCGAAGCAAAAACTAAAATAAAAGGGCTGAAAAAAATACAGACATACAAGCAGATAAACAGACATACACACAAACATTTTGCCTTTTCTATATATATATATATATATATATATTATCGGTTTTCTGCACTATTGTAAGAACTTCAACCTTGAAACTTCTGAATATCGTTTCTTATGTCTTTGTCTATAAGTGTATCAAATTTGATTAAAATCGGACCACTCTTTCTATAACCCGATTTTTTCAATTATTGATTTTCGATATTTATCGGGTCTACCTCGACATAAAATCTAGCTACGAATACTCGCAGATGCTTATAGTACAACTGTGTAAATTTTCAAGAAAATCGGTTCAGCCGTTTCGGAGTCTATAGGTAACGCACACACACACACATGCACATGCATACACACACACACAGACAAAGTTCCGTTTATAAATAAGTTTACATATATATATATATATATATTGTTCTAACCTACAACCTACTGAACAAGATATAACCAAAACGGAAGTTGAAAAATGAAATAGTAATCTTCAAAACATCAACAAAATACAATACTTGCCAGATGTGTAAAGTAGATAACCACTGCTCGTGATAAACTGCTAGACAGCAATATCGAAATTTCGCTTACCTCCCCCCACCTGAGACAAAAAAAGAAAGAGTGCTGCAAAGGTTTCGATTTCGACGGCAACAAAAAATCTGAAATGATGTCGAGACACCAAACATTATTTTTAGCTAATTTGAGAGCGCTGAATCTTATTTTTTCTTGGTTAGCCTCTGTTTTTGCTACATGGAAAAAAGCATTTTTCATTTGTTTTCTGTGTATTTATATTGACTGATAGCAATATTTTTCAAAATAAAATCATAGAAACCTCTCAATTCATATTTAAACGAACAATATTGGTCTGCGTATTGTGAAATACTATTTTCAGTAACAATCAGACCCTAAGTCTTTAAAAATAACAAGTGTGAATATATCGAGACCAACAAGCATTTTCATCAAATCATTTAATAAACTAAAAGCAGAACTAAAACCTTTGTGAATATAAGAACTGCGGGTAAAATTTTCTCTTTCTAAATTGTTTATCATGTTCAATGTTATTTAAGTCCTTTTTGATACTCCAGCAATAGTCAACCATCATTTGTTTGTCCCACCATCCCTGGTACTGCTCTTCCATTGTTTTGAAGTTCAACATTACAACGTGCTATAATGGTTAGCAAACATGTCTCGCTAGATCAATTAGGGCACCATACTTTCAGCCTTGTGTCACATCTAAGCTAAGATTAGAAAATCATTTTGAACACCTTGACATAGTATAATGGTTAGCAAGCTTGTCCCACTAGAATCATTACTATCGAGTAGTGAGTTAAATCCTTACTGGGTGCCCCATATGTTCAGCCTTGTGCCACATCTAAGCTGTACTGAAAAATCAACACTTTCAGATTACAACTTATTTTGATCCAATTCAATTCTCTAGATACTGCACAAATATTAAATTTTCTAGATACCTCACAAATATTAAAAATGTTCCAGATACCTCACAATATTAAAAAAAATTTCTAAATACCTCACAATATTAAAAATGTTCTAGATACCTCACAATATTAGTAAAAGTTCTAGATACCTCACAAATATTAAGAAAGGTTCTAGATACCTCACAATATTAAAACTTTCTAGATACCTCACAATATTAAAAAAAGTTCTAGATACCTCACAAATATTAAAAATGTTCCAGATACCTCACAATATTAAAAATTTTTTCTAAATACCTCACAAATATTAAAAATGTTCTAGATACCTCACAAATATTAAAAATGTTCCAGATACCTCACAATATTAAAAAATTTTCTAAATACCTCACAATATTAAAAATGTTCTAGATACCTCACAATATTAGTAAAAGTTCTAGATACCTCACAAATATTAAGAAAGGTTATAGATACCTCACAATATTAAAAAAAGTTCTAGATACCTCACAAATATTAAAAATGTTCCAGATACCTCACAATATTAAAAAAATTTTCTAAATACCTCACAAATATTAAAAATGTTCTAGATACCTCACAAATATTAAAAATGTTCCAGATACCTCACAATATTAAAAAAATTTTCTAAATACCTCACAATATTAAAAATGTTCTAGATACCTCACAATATTAGAAAAAGTTCTAGATACCTCACAAATATTAAGAAAGGTTCTAGATACCTCACAATATTAAAACTTTCTAGATACCTCACAATATTTAAAAAAAGTTCTAGATACCTCACAAATATTAAAAATGTTCCAGATACCTCACAATATTAAAAAAATTTTCTAAATACCTCACAAATATTAAAAATGTTCTGGATAACTCACAATATTAAAAAAGTTCTAGATACCTCACAAATATTAAAAATGTTCTAGATACCTCACAAATATTAAATTTTCTAGATACCTCACAAATATTAAATTTTCTAGATACCTCACAAATATTAAAAATGTTCTAGATACCTCACAAATATTAAAAATGTTCCAGATACCTCACAATATTAAAAAAAATTTCTAAATACCTCACAAATATTAAAAACGTTCTAGATACCTCACAAATATTAAAAATAATAGAAAATCATTAATATTAAGTCTGTATCTCGATCAGTTTCAAAATTGAAATTATTCTCTTATTTGGAAAGAACCTTTAGTCACTGGAAGCCTATAAAAAGCGCCATCAGTCAAAAAGATTCCAAGTTCTGGGAAGATGGAATAATGACGCTGCCTCTGAGATGGCAAAACATAGTGGAATGAAATCGCACATACATAGTTGAATAAATCTATGTATAAATGTCTAAATAATTTTTTGGAAATTCAAATTAAGAATTTGTAATGTGATTGATCCATACTTGGCAGCTCAGATACAGTCACTTTCTCACCAGCGCAATATGGCTTCCCTTGTGTCTCTTTTACAAATACTTTCACGGCTTCTGCTCCAATGAACTTAGCTCACTGGTGCCCCCTATATATGAATTTATTCGAGCCACAAGATTGGCAACTGATCCCACCCTTTTACAGTGAAACCAATAAAATGTAAACGCAAATTCTACTCCAACAGCTTTTTTCTCACACTTCCTGCCTGTGGAACTCCCTTCCATTTACTTGCTTCACCGACAGCTACAATCTCCAAGAATTTAAATGTAAAGTCAATAGTCGTCTCCTATCTCACTAACCTGCATCCTCTCTCTCTCGTGCTCCTTTCTCCGTCCACTCCACTCTCATCAGTATTTTCATCTTTCTCTTACCCACTTCCTGTCACCTCCTGTAACCTGTCACTTTTTCTCATAACTTTCCTCCTATGTAATCCCCTGCAAAACAGTGGCAATAAAATGCCTTGCTTGGGGCTATATGATTATTAAAAAACAAACTAAAATTCTATACTTTTATAATGTGGATATAAAGTGGGGAATCAATTCTACATTACAATTAATATACAAACTGATCCCTCACTTTATAGCCAGTCATCTTTCTCTTACCCACTTCCTGAAACCTCCTATAACCTTTCACTCTTTCTCATAACTTTCCTCCTATGTAACCTCCTGCAAAACAGTGGCAGGAAAATGTCTTGTTTGGGGTGATACGATTATAAAAAAAATAAAAATTCTATACTACTAAAATGTGGATATAAAGTGGGGGATCAATTCTACATTACAATAATATATAAACTGATCCCTCACTTTATGGCCAGTCATCTTTCTCTTACCCACTTCCTGACATCTCCTATAACCTGTCACTCTTTCTCATAACTTTCCTCCTATGTAACCCCCTGCAAAACAGTGGCAGTAAAATGTCTTGTTTGGGGTGATACGATTATAAAAAAAATAAAAATTCTATACTACTATAATGTGGATATAAAGTGGGGGATCAATTCTACATTACAATAATATATAAACTGATCCCTCACTTTATGGCCAGTCATCTTTCTCTTACCCACTTCCTGACATCTCCTATAACCTGTCACTCTTTCTCATAACTTTCCTCCTATGTAACCCCCTGCAAAACAGTGGCAGTAAAATGACTTGCTTGGGGTGATATGATTATAAAAAAAATAAAAATTCTATACTACTATAATGTGGATATAAAGTGGGGGATCAATTCTACATTACAATAATATATAAACTGATCCCTCACTTTATGGCCAGTCATCTTTCTCTTACCCACTTCCTGACATCTCCTATAACCTGTCACTCTTTCTCATAACTTTCCTCCTATGTAACCCCCTGCAAAACAGTGGCAGTAAAATGTCTTGTTTGGGGTGATACGATTATAAAAAAAATAAAAATTCTATACTACTATAATGTGGATATAAAGTGGGGGATCAATTCTACATTACAATAATATATAAACTGATCCCTCACTTTATGGCCAGTCATCTTTCTCTTACCCACTTCCTGACATCTCCTATAACCTGTCACTCTTTCTCATAACTTTCCTCCTATGTAACCCCCTGCAAAACAGTGGCAGTAAAATGACTTGCTTGGGGTGATATGATTATAAAAAAAAAACTTTAAAAATTCTATGGACTTTTGTTCTGACAGAGTCGTACTGATCTTTGAAAAAAATAATAAACTGACCTTTTCAGCATTTTGGAAGATTGTCGAGTGTTGTTTCTGGCTCAGAATGCAATGGCGTAGTGGCCGCGAATACTGTTCAATCCCACTGTGCATAAAGGAAACATAGTCCGATTCGATGCCAATCAATCGCTGAATGGCATCAGCTTTTTGGTGACTCATGTTGTTCTTTGGAAGCTGCAATTTAATTTAAAAAAATCAACATTTCCAAAAATTAAGGGAAAGTGAGATTTCTTAATTTTTTTTTTCAAAAATAACGTTAATTACCATCATTATTAACCCCCTGATGAGACATTGTTCTTTTGATGTCAAAACAAAATGTACTATTTTGTAGTAGATTGTAATTTCTACATGTTAAACTATAATTTATAATAAATATTCACTGCTCTATTTTTATATTGAACACTGTTTTAAATTACTGTTTTGAATGTCGTAAATATTTTCTTCATTCTTTATTTGATTTTTTTTAATGTTGTATTATTTTCCGTTGGTTGATTTTTTTATTGGATTTCTTTTTATTGCTTTTTAATGCATGTGCTTGGGACAAGAAACCTGGGAGCCGAGTTTGAATTCCAGTTGAATTCCTCGCATTCATATAGGCACAAACCATCTTAGGAAAGGTATTAATCCGTCTCTTCCCTCCCTCCAGTTATGGGTTAAATAACTAGACAGATTGGGTTCTATAGCCTTGGCAACCAGTCTACCAGAGCAGGTAGTGGCAACCTGTTGTGCGATAATTAATATATATATATTCAATAAAATCAACTTTAAAACAGGAAATAACATATTACATTGCATTTGACTACACAGTTTTGTTGTCATTTCGTGCTATCCAGCGGTGTGACGTCATAAAACTGCATCGCAAACTTAAGAACTGTGTTTATTAGTTTTGGTAACTATTGCCGTTGCCAAGCGGAGTTTTATGTCAACACAAAATAAAATCGTCGGTGATGGTGGATTTTATAATATTTTAGTCTAAACAACCTCTCTGAAGATGGCTCATGTGAGCCGAAAGCTTAGAAGAAAACCAATAAATAATTATCCAAATGTTGGAGAATTTTTGTCTTTATTTTCAACTGAAATTAAAGCAAAAATACGACGTTTAGAACGGCTCATGATTAAACATAATAGACATTCATTGTCTCTTATATTTAACAGCGTATGTTTAGAAAATTACTTGCTGCCTCGATATACTATATATATATATATATATATATATATATATATATATAAGATGCTGAAATGTTCTCAGCCTAATCCACTTCCTAAATTTGAATTATTTTGCATTGTCTTGATTAGGCAGGGAACTTTTCAGTACATTAGTTTGTATGATTTTATGACATAATTTTATTAATCTTGAATTTTGTACAGGGCACCCAGTGAGAATCAAACTCACTACACAACCAGACTAAACTCCTTAAGCATTATCATACTGAGGTTAGATTAGTTGATTTTACAGCATGTCAATGTTTGTTGAATTATATGTAATTGAATTTGGAACACAGCACCAAGTGAGTATCAAACTCACTACGAAAAAATAATGGTCAACAACACTATCTTCGTTAACTATTACCCTATGCCAAGGTGCCTATTTAGTTAGGGTGTTTGATTTTATGGCATGTTAACCTTTCTTAGGTCATTTGATATTGAATTTTGTACAGGGCACCCAGTGAGGATCAAACTCACTATTCAGCAATGGCCAACAGAACAAACTTCAATAAACATCATGCAACTGTGTGATACCTTTTTCAATACCCTCTCATTTTTGTTTTTGCAAATTATATATATATATACATTGCAATGGGTGAATTGTTGCCATTTTATATTTTTGGCTGGCAAACCAGTCTACCACAGAAAGTAATGGCAACCTACTGCAGGATAATTTCTGCCCAGTCAGTCATGTCTCAAAAGAGACATGATCGCCCAAGCGTGTATCCCGTATGGCACTTAACTGACTGAATGAAGATAATAGTTGGAAACATGATTAAGGCTTCTACTGGGCATAAAGTGGGGGATCGGTTTTTTATTGTTATAAAGTAATAAACTGATCTCGCACTAATTACTACTTAATAATAAAATACATTTCATCCCCCCTCTAGCTATGAGTTAAATAACAGGACAGATTGGGTTCTATAGCCTTGGCTGGCAACCAGTCTACCACAGAAAGCAATGGCAACTTACTGCGGGATAATCTTCTACACAGTCAGTCATGTCTCTTTCGAGACATGATCATGCAAGCGTGAATCACGTATGGCACTTAACTGACTGAATATATGCGTGAATGGATGTCCGCTTAAATGCATTATATTAAATGGGTGTCCACTTAATTGCTTTTTAGTAGCTTTATTCATGTCATTTAGGTTGACTTCTTTTTATTGTTTTGACCTTTTTCTTACCATGTTGATGTATATGACTACTTAAAGTATTCCTTTTTAAGTCGTATTTGAGTGTTTGTGTTCTTGTGTGTTTTTGTGTTTATGGGCTTTACGTGTGTTTTTTTTTCCGTTTGGTGGTTGTTATATTAAAAAGAACATTAAAAAGAAATCAACAAGCTCATAATAAGACCTTGATTATTGTTTATATTTGAAACTCAGAGTTTCATACACTATAGACGTACAGTACTGTGCAAAAATATTAGGACAAGAACTATTTTATCTTTTATGAGACATATTGACAGAAAATAAACAGTTTAATTAAAGTAATTTTATTTGAGTTACTTAACAAATGCTTTAACAAGAAAAAAATACTTGTTACAAAATAAATTTAATATTTAGTATAATAGCCTTTTGCTTTGATCACAGCCTTTCATTCTGTCAGGCATTGACATCACAAGCTTCTTCAATGTATCTAATGGTATTTCCTGCCAAGCAGCTTGTATTTGTTCCCAAGTGTGTCTTGCAAAGTAACATTAGATTTATCAATTTTTTAATCAAAAATATTACATAGATGTTCAATGGGATTGAGATCAGGGCTTTGTGGGGGGGGCCAATTCAAATTCCGAAGCCTTCCTTCCTTTTCCTTTTTAGTTAAATAATTCTTAGAAAGGTTTATAGTATGTTTAGGGGCATTGTCTTGTTGATAAATAAATCCTTGTCCTAATACTTTTGTAAACTACCAGTAGTGTGCAAACGTGTTAGGACAGGGGTGATTTTAAACTTTATTTTGATGCCTCATAAAAGATAAAGTAGTTCTTGTCCTGATACTTTCACACAGTATATTCAACAGTTTTCATTGCAACTGCTAAGGCAATTATTCTCAAACTTTTAGGACAATGATAAAACTTTTCAAATCTTAAATCACTTTGCCAGTGACCATTCAACCTGACTTCTTCACATAAACACTTCAATTTTATTTGTCGAAGATTACCACTTGATCCGACCTTCACTAGGGACAAATTTCTCTTTGTCAGGGAACACGCAACCTGGCTTTTTCACAAAAATTAGTTTTGCATATAAACATTTCATGATCTTCTTCTTCATCTTCTTTGTTCTTCATTGTCACAACAACAACAAATATAATCTGCAACAAACACCTCTGTCGGAAACAGGACCAGACCCAAATGTAATTAAAATATAAAATATATTTTATTTTCCTTTTTCATACAAAGACATCTTCGGTGACATGCAATGGGTTAAGAGATTGTTTGGTCAGAGTTGTCAGCACCCCCATATTGGGGAGACCCCAATTTTACTTCACCATACACTTTAATGGTTGTGATCTGATTCTTGCAAAATCAAAATTATAATTACTAATAAAAATTTTCTGTCAACTTGATGTCACTTCAATATGGCAGTGAATGCTGGACAATATAATCAAAGATGAAGAAGAGACTTGAAACAACCAAAATGTGGTTCTACAGAAGCATACTAGACATAAAGTGGGGGATCAATTCCATATTACAATCAATATATAAACTGATCCCTCACTTTGTGACCAAATCAGTTTCTATACATTTATATTCCTGAGATCCAAAAGCACAAGGATGCATTCCAGGAGCTGAGTAGAGTATTAAGAGACAGGAAAATTTCGCTGGAAACAAAGAAG